>BLBF01000067.1:10813499-10841192 GCA_015471245.1 Laticauda colubrina
CTTCTTCTTCTTCTTCTTCTTCTTCTTCTTCTTCTTCTTCTTCTTCTCCTTCTCCTTCTCCTTCTCCTTCTCCTTCTCCTTCTCCTTCTCCTTCTCCTTCTCTTTCTCCTTCTTCTTCTTCTTCCTTTTCCTGCTCTTCTTCTCCCTCCTCTTCCTCTTCTTCTTCCTCTTCCTCCCCTTCTTTCTCTTCATCCTCCTCTTCTTCCTCCTTTTCTTCCTCCTCCTCCCCCCTCTTCCTCCTCTTCTTCTTAATGCAAATTTTTAATTTTAATAGCATGTAAACATTCCCATTTCAACTGAACAGTCATGTTGTCTGAGTACAAATAGTTTTAGGAAATCCTCATCAAAATATTTACCACCATATTCATTATATTGATATTCATTACAATAGTGTTAGTATTAACAATAACAATATTATTTGTTTAACCAATTCATCATACCTTCCTTATGTCACTGAACCGTCATAAATACGAGTTCATTGCCAAGCGTTTGAATTTAGATTATGTGCAGCGACGGTCATTAAGTGTGAAAAAACAGTTGCAAATCACTTTTCACGGTGCCATTGTCACTTTGAATGGTCACTAAACAGGACCATTGTAATCCGAGGGCTCCCTGTGATGTATTTACATCTCCTTTTAGGATTATGTCCAAGCTCTGACTGGCTTCTGTTATGACGGTGTAGAAGGACTCATTTACCTGGTGCTCTTCTCCTTTGTGACGGCCCTGATGTTCAGCTCCATTGTGTGTAGCGTCCCACATACCTGGCAGCAGAAGAGGTAGGTGTGCAAAAAAATAAAAGTGTGTGTGTGTGTGAGAGAGAGAGAAAGAGAGACAGACAGATAGACAGTGTCCCGTGTTATGAAGGATTTGTGAATGCTGGTTTTGTAGATTTAATCTACTTACTTACTGAACTATCCTAACTGACCATATCCATAGATATAAAAAGTAAAAGGCCCCTCACGCATCATCACAAAATCTCCAGAAACGTAAAACTTACAAACTTGAAATTTGGCTCCTATGTTCCTCTTGGCTTCAAGGGGCTCACTAAGAAAGGATTTTTCAAAATGACCATCAGAGCATTTAGTATTTCCTATATTATTATTATTATTATTATTATTATTATTATTATTATTATTATTAACAACACGCTCTGATGCTAAGGAGTTAGACTCCCCCTCCCCACCTGAAAAGAAACCTCTTCCAAATACAAAACACAAGTAGAGGAGAGAAGTTTCAGTTTCACAGCACCAAACAGCTTTAGTCCAGAACAGTTGAGCTAAGCCACGCCCAGGCTCCTTGCTGTCTCATTCTTGCTCACACAGCAAATAATGTTTCAGTTTCCAAACAGCCCTCAACTCTCTCACACACTGACAGGACACTGGCCAGGTGAATACCGATGGATGCTGGTAGGCAGCGGCAGATATTTCCTCCCCAAAAACTAAGCCCAACCACATAGTTTTGTCGCAAAAGCACAGGTATTGAGCTCGTGGATGATGATGTGTTTATCATCCCTTTCCTGATCTCTGCAGGTTGCAAAAAAAAAAAAAAAAAAAAAGGACATTCA
This sequence comes from Laticauda colubrina, assembly GCA_015471245.1. Taxonomy (NCBI): domain Eukaryota; kingdom Metazoa; phylum Chordata; class Lepidosauria; order Squamata; family Elapidae; genus Laticauda; species Laticauda colubrina. Next base: position 10,815,064 of record BLBF01000067.1, read on the forward strand.
AATCGAAATGGCAAAAGTTTAAGGAGGAATGAATGACTCCTAAGGAGGGCCAAGATGGTTGTGTTGCACTCACAATTTAAAAACAAAAAACAAAACTCTCCTCTTCTCCGGATTAGGGAGGAGTCCGTGTGTGTTTAAAAAGGGCCCAGATTTCAATCGTACAATCGCAGCTGCCTTCTTGGCCGCTTTGGATTCGAGACTCACACCCTAATTGCCGTTTGTGTGATGGATGTGTCAGCCCTGACTCACAATTTGCCTTCTATAGCAACAGTGGACTGCCCCCTTGTGGCATTGGTTGCCGTTGTGTCCAGAATCCAGAACTTTTTTGGTATGTTCCTTAAATAACAGGAAAAAACCAAAAACAAAATGACGGAAACAGAGCGGGGAAGGGACCTTGGAGGTCATCTAGTCCAACCACCTCTACCAAATGATTGTCTTCTTTAAAAATTCCAGTGTTGGAGCAAGCCACAACTTCTGGAAGCCAATTCCGTTCCATTGATTGATTAACAGAATGACAAGAGTTGGAAGGGACCAAATTTGAAATATAGAATACCAGACTTGGAAGGGACAAGGGACCTTGGAGGTGTTCTAGTCCAACCCCCTGCTTAAGCAGGAAACCCTGTACCATTTCAGACAAATGACTGTCCAATCTCTTCTTGAAAGCCTCCAGTGATGGGTTCTAATCTTTTCTTCTGATTGATTTTCATTTCTTGTATATAATTTTGCACAGAATCTCTGGGCAACGTCTTTTTTTGGAGCTCTCATCATGATATATAGTCCCTTCTTCATCTTGTAATTTGTTTATCGTTGTTTTTCTCTGTAATTTCTTAGTTTTTGTGCCAGCTACCGTCCAGGTTTATTGATGTTTTCAAAATAGTTTTGTTTAGCTAGTTTAATTTTTTGTGCTATTTTCTCTGTCTCTGAGATATGTAGTTTATGTTTCGGAAGATCTAATTTGTCTTTCAAGTTTTGATTATTAGGTTCTGTCTGGTGTTCAGCTCCTCCATTTGCTTAATCTCTTGTTCTAGGTTTTCTCAATATTGTTTTGGGTTTTTTTTGCCTTGTTTCTTTTGGCTGTGTGATGAGTTAGGGTTAGGATTAGGGTGATGGAGCACCCAGAATTTATAGAGGCAAGCCAGTCCACTGATTAATTGATCTGAGATTATGGACTAAAAGAATAAGAGAGTTGGAAGGGACCTTGGAGGTCTTTTAGTCCAACCCCTGCTCAAGCAAGAGACCCTGGACCATTTCAAACAAGTGGTGGTCCAATCTCTTCTTGAAAGCCTCCAATGATGGAGCAACGCACAACTGCTGAAGGCAAAGCCCTCCCACTGATTTGTTGTTCTCACTGCCAGGATGTTTTTCTCCCATTTCTTCTCCACCAGGAACACCGAAGAGGATGGAGAGGAAGAATCTACGGCCCAAGGGAGCCGGCAAACTCATGACAACTTGTACCGAGTCCACATGCCAAGTCTCTACAGCTGTGGGAGCAGTTACGGCAGCGAAACCAGCATTCCGGCAGCTGCACATACTGTCAGCAATGCGCCCGTCACGGAATACATGTGAGTGGGAGCACGTGGGGTTTGCTGCTGAGGTCCCAGCCTTAGGAAGTGGCATCTAGCTGGGACTGACCACAATGCAGCATGCAGAGCAAATGAATCGAATCAGAAGACCCCGATTCCCGCAGATTAGCATCTCTCGCGATCTAGATCAGGGGTGCCCAACCTTGGCACCTTCTAAGACCTGCGGACTTCATGTTGGCTGGGGAATTCTGGGAGTTGAAGTCCACAGAGGTTCTTAAAATTTGCCAAAGTTGGACAACCCTGATCTAAATTATTCTGGGTGGTTTGCAGATCATCAGAATCAAGCCATTTGTGGCTGCCACCATCCACCGACTCCAAAAAGTATGACAAGAACTTTAGTGGATATTAGGTGTGTCAGCTTTGGAAGCCATATTAGCACCAGGATCTTCCGTGCTGCCACATTCTTGAGCCTGGGAAGTTGGGAGGGGGGAATTTCATGGAGCGCATATGGTTAGACATAATAGCATTCTTCTTCAGAGTCAAGGTCATGTTATTTCTGCACCTGGTTGAGGAGTGGTTGAAGGGATGTCTGAAGTTGAAATGGATGGTGGATTGGGACATGTGATGGAATGATGGGTTCAGGGGGTAGATTTGTAATATTTTACTTATTGGGGGGAAACTTTCAGATCCGGGTTTTCCCAGATGTGCCATTATGCCTACTCTAATAAAAGGAAACTTTGAGATAATGCCTGTCTCAGAGTTTTTAATCGGAATTGAGGTTTTTCCGGAACCTTGACAAGGTGAGTTTAAAGCAATGCTTCTTGACCTCAGCAGTCTTAAGACAAGTGGAATTCAACTCCCCAAATTTCCCCAGTTTCCAAGAGGAGAGGCCACATCTTTCCTGGGGCTCTTCCTTGAGAAGAGGCTATACTTCCTGAGAGAGCTCAGGAAGATAAATTTATCTCAGCATCTACTTCTGTCCTACTACCGCAGCACCATTGAGAGTGTCCTGGCATTCATGCATGGGATGGAAGCAGCTCTGTAGCGGACAAAAAACCTCCATAGCGAATCATTCAAACTCCCAGAATATCACTGGGCTGCAGCTACCAGCCCTGGACGACGTCTTCGCATCTCGTTGTTTGAGGAAGATGCACAACATCCTCAGAGACTCTTCCCATCCTGCTCACAATCTTTGTGAACTGTTGCCTTCTGGTAGAAGATACAGAACCATTAAAACTCAGACCGCACATTTTTAATCCCAGAGCTATATTTGCCCTTTTAACAATGAACTTAAGGACCACCATCAGTGAGCTGTTGGACAGGGTTACTTGGTCTGTTGTGTGGATGCTTGTATGTTTTTAGGGGGTGGGGAACCTTGGGTAGGGTGTGTTTGGGGATTGTCGTGTCTGTATGCATGCTGAGTCTGGTCTGTGGGTGTTAATGTGAATTTCATTGTATGTATTATGCTGTATATATATGTACAATGACAATAAAGTATTAAACATTATTTAAAAATAAAGAGATTTTGAATGTCATCACATCTCCAAGTTCTCAATATTTTTTTTTTACTTTTGCCCCCAGGACCCAGAATGCCAATTTCCAGAATCCCCGTTGCGAGAACACTCCTTTGATCGGCCGCGAATCCCCTCCTCCTTCTGTAAGTTCTGGTCTTCCTTTTTTGAAAGGGTAAAACCACAATTTGCTCTGAAGATCTGGACAAAGAGCTGCGGGGTTCCTTCTCACCCCAAGTCACAAATCAGTCGAAGAGCCCACCCACCCAATTCTCCTCTAAGTATGGAGTCTGATGGTGGGCAGGCTGACATTAAGTCACCTGCAAAAACACACCCAGAAAACATACATTATTGTGACGACGGAGCATCAGGTCGTTGTGGACCATGAGGTCTCGTATCTTAAAAAGAGATGGTAATGGTTGACCATGGGGCATTATGGTCAGTGGTGGGATTCTACTGATTCTTACTGGTTCAGGTGAACCGGTAGTTCCGGTGATCCTTTCGCCCCACCCACCTGCCCCTGCGCATTCACCAAACCGGTTATTACACCGGTTGAATCCCACCCCTGATTATGGTGATACCAAAATCCACCTTGAAGGAAAGATAGCAATGTGTTCTGTTCTCGATTTGGGTTTTTAATATTCATAATTTCCTTCTTTGGGAGGGAAGGGAGAATCTGATTTCCAGAAAGAAAACTATGCATTTTATGGAAGAATCTCTTTGAACAAGAAGCTATTTTATACATATTTTAAAAAACCCTGGGTTTATTTCTTTAATTTCCTGAGTTGCAATCTTATATCTCGATTTATTCTAGTCTGTGTATTGCTGGTCTCGATACAATAGTCTTCTGCCAGCATGGAATATCTATCTTCAAAGGAATCGGTTATATTTTATGTCTTCCGCATATTAAAAGAACAAAAAGAGTTTTTTTTTAAAAAAAGGGAAAAAATGGCTGGTCTTGTAGAAGAGATTTTAATGTTGTTGAGAGAAAACAGATGCTTATACCAGCATTTCAAGCTGTAATTAGAAATATGTGTAGTTATTCCAAAATGTTTTGATTTCAGAAAGATTCAAGCTGTTAGCTTTTTAGAGCAAATTCTTTTTGGGGGAAAATGTTTATTATTCTGACTATGCATCTGGTGGTAGTGGTGATGGAATCTGTTGCTTACAGGTGTTTGGACACCTTCAATACATCCTATTATTAGATATCATGGTTCCTTATGGGCAGAACATAGTGGTAGAGTTTTTTTCTCCTTTTCTCCTTTGGCAAAAAACCTAATTCTCAGAAGATTGAAAAGAAGCAGTTGTGGCCTTCAAGATATCTCTAGCAGTGTTGTGTTCTAGATCTGGAAGAGTATAGATCTGGATTTCAAAAGAAAAAGGAGCTTCAATTTGATATAATGGGAATGCCATGTCTTAGTTCAGGACCTGGGATGTAGAGTTACATTTGGTGTCCTACCTCAACGTTGAAGACAGGCACTGCCACCATGATAGAAGGTGTAACACCAGCATGTTTGGGTTTTATCTTAGGAGTTAGGATGGTACATGCTTTGGAAGTTGAGAGGAAGAGCACTTGCTGCTTTTAAAAATGGAAATGCTCAGCCAACACCAACTTGGATTTGGGTCCAATTCTCTGGGTTTTGGGGCAGCCTTAGCCAACTCTGATCTCATCAGAGACCTGGTGGGACATGGTTTGGCCAAGTCACCCACTGATTTCTCTTGACAAGGCTACTTTCCACAAAGCAAAGAGTTGCCTACTAAGAAAGGAGACTCCAGTCCCATTTATATGGTGTCTACCTCTTTCACACCACTCTACAGAAGAATACTTCACTTTGTGGAAAGTAGCCTTGTCAAGAGAAATCAGTGGGTGACTTGGCCAAACCATGTCCCACCAGGTCTCTGATGAGATCAGAGTTGGCTAAGGCTGCCCCAAAACCCAGAGAATTGGATTCAAATCCAAGTTGGTGTTGGCTGACAACAATCCAAGTCATGAGAGGGCTCTGAACCAAAGCAGAATACAGTAGTGCTCGCAAGATTCGTTCCTTTTAGGCTCAACACTGGTGGAAACCAAGTCAACTTCTCCAGTAGGGCAAGAGTTGTCTTCTTCATCATTTGTCTCTCTCTCTCTCTCTCTCTTTTTTTTTTTTGTCCCCCTGAGTCATCCCTTCTTTCGTTCCCTCCCCTTCCTGGCTCCAAGGTGTGTTCTCCCGAGGATGACCCCCATCCAATCATTAACATCCCTACCACAACGGATCACATGCTTGCAGTTTGTGGTGTTTTTTTTCATGCACGTTGAGGCTGCACTCTTCTCTCTCTCTCTCTTTTTCTCTCTCTTTTCCTGCATCATCACAGTTGTATTTGGCTGCCATGGACAGTAGCAGCCATATGAGCTGGCAGCTTAAGCCCTCGGACAGTGCTCGGACGTACTGGTAGCAGCGCCCGCACAAACGGAACAGGTACTGAAACAAAGGTCCTTCTCGCTGGACGCCCCACTCACCCACCCGATCCTGCCATCCTGCACTTAAGGCCCACCTGCCCAAGACTCCACGTATCCTCTCCCTGCACTTCCCCACCCCTGTCCTTCTCCCAACCAGGCTCTCTCTACGCCCTGCTCCTCCGTCGCGGAGGCACCTCCATCTTTTCATGGCGAAGCTTCCTGCAATCCTTGTAGGCTGTCAGGATTCCAGCAATTATTCCAGCTAAATCACGAGTCTCCCAAAACAGAGCCTCCGCACCCCAGGATGTCTTGGAATTGAGAAAGGACCTCTCTCTTTAGCTCTTCTGGGAACTTCAAGTTGGAGACCACCAAGGATCTGAAACCAGATTGGTTAGGCATGTCCTCCCTTGAATTCCCCCATCCCACCCCATGGAGTTTAGCTAGCTTAGCGCACTGAAACATAAGCAGATCTCTCTTGCCAAACCCGTTTTTGTCTCTCTCCATTTCACTTTCCCTTTGTGTCACAGTTTCTGTGTTTTGGGGGTCGGTGTGTTTGTTTTTAAGAAAATGGATGGAGTGATTTTAAGTCCTGTCTTGTATTCTGCGCAGCGTGCAAAGCTGAAAAACAACCCCTGTTAAACAGGACCCCAGGATGCCAGAGCAGGTGCCATGAAGTTGCTAACAGAAGCGCCTCCTGACAGATTTTCAACCCAGAGGCCTCGAGATTCAGCCAGCTGAGCTGAAATCCCCTCTTTTTGTTTTCGAGCAGAGTTTCATAAGCTTCAAAACAGCTTTTTCTGGCCACCTGATTTGGCTGTGGGCGAGCCAGCTTCACATGCGGCAACGTTGAGATATTGTTGCTTGTAATTTTGAATCTCATCCCTAGGTTAAACTGGGATAGAGTTTAATCTGGTGCAGGTTTCACCCCCCCCCCCCTTTAAAGAAACTAGCTAACCTATTGACAAAGTTAACCTCTGTTCTTATTTATTTAAGAAAAGTAGCTAAGGGAATAAAAACAATCCCTCTATTTCTAACGTGGAATAGATAGCAGTTATTTGTCTGGGCTGGTCTAATTTTATCCTGGTTTTGTTCCTGAAGCTGACCAATTCCATATCTCTCAGGTGAATGCTACCTCCTAGCTCCACCTTCCAATAAAGTAGAAGTACACCTTGAATATAGGAGCTACCAATAGCTTGCTAAACCTCCAAGCTCCACCACTGATAATAGGACACAGCTCCCTGGTGGATTGTTCATTGCCTTTGGTCTCCTGCTGACCTCCACAATACAGCTAGTTACATCCCCTCAATGCACCCAGATGCTGGGCAATTCCACCAAGAATTAGATGCAGTCCTTCAGCTATACCCCTCAATCCAGATGAGTTCAGGATCCCTGTAGCAATAAACCTCCAGGCTCCTACCAGAAAACAGTAGTCTTCAACCACTTCTGCTCAAATCTGGCTAAACCAGACTGGTGCAAAAATATCTCCAAGCTGATGAACATCTAGAGGACTGAGAAGAGACTTATCCTAACTTTTGTGAAGTATTCAGTACACAAACATCCTCCCCCCCCCCCTCCAAGAACAGGCACACCTACCTTATCTCTGCTGCCATTTGCCTGGTTTCTCCATCCTGGCTTCTTGCTTGTTGCCATTTGCCCAGTTTCTCCATCCTGGCTTCTTGCTTCATTGTATGCTTTGAGAATCTCTTAGAGTGTGAGTTTTTTCCCCTCCTTGGCAAACCTGCTTTAGCATGAATTGTCAAAAAGATACATGCTTTGCTTGGGGTGCATGGGCCAAGCGCATGAGGAGGAGCTGCGTATGTTACCGGGTGCATGGTTGCCTGTGCTCTTCCAAGGGTTCCTCCTTTTTGCTCCTGGGATGGTGCCTATTCCTGCATCGCTTGGTCCCACTGTGGGGCAGGAATTCCAGGCTCCCGTGGCTGTTGGTTCACTGCATTCTCGTTTCTTTCTCAATGTTCTGTATTATAAACTTTGTTTTTCAGACATATCTCTCTTTTTTTCCCCCCCTCTGGAAGAGAACTTGACAGGGGCGGAATGTAGTCTTAAGACCAAACCATTTCTTGCTAGGGTCTGAAGTGCCAACAGATGTTCTCCACCTTATTTGCCTGCTCCATGTTGAGACAAGAGTGCCAACGCCTCTTGAAAAACAGGGAAGCCAAGACCACTTATATTTTGGGGTTGGGAGGGCCAGATGGCCAGTATGGCTTCCAGGGGAAGGGCACACCAGAGGTGGTTCCTTAGCATGGCAATGCAAGGTTTACCCTCATGACTAAACCACATAAAACAAAAGATGAAGAGATGGCCAGAGGGATCTGTAGAACCCAGAAATTGCATCAGAGTGATGAAACCTACACGGGGATGGTCTTTCAAATCCGTGATACATTTACTGAAGGAATAGGTCTGGATGTTTTTTGCTGGAAACTGGAAATAAACACCAGAAACTGGGGAAAAATATATATATCACCAGTCAAGGCCAGGTGTCTTAGGATGCCGCAGACATCCATAAACATGAGCCAGTAGCCAAGCACTCAAATGTGATCATGTCACCATGGGTGTGTATGCACGTACGGCCATCATAACACCGAAAGTGGGTCGTAAGGAGCTTTGGGGAGGTCCATCATAACTCAGAAGAGGTCGTAAGTTGAGAACTACCTGTCTACTAAAACGGAATCACATTTTAAGGCTGTGTTCTCTGCTCTGTGGGATTGGAATCTGTAGGGTGATATTTTTCTGCCTTGAGTTTCTCTGAACCTTTGGAATGGGATCTTAGCAGTTCTGCCCCCCAAGCCCTTCATCAATACTCTTTAGCCCACCTGCAAAGCCAATGTTTTCTTGGGTTTGTAATCTCCGGTTGAGTGTCAGCTCCCTAATTTGTACCTCTGTCCAAATCTAAGTTCTCCAAAGGTCCATTACACCGTCACTGTATCTGAAGTAAGGAAAACTTTCCCGACAGTGAGAACAATTAACCAGGGGAACATTTTGCCTTCAGAAGTGATTGGGTGCTGCATTACTAGAGGCATTCAAGAAGACAAGGGAGACTCCATTTGTCTGAAATGGACTCGGGGGTTGAACTAGACACGAGAAGGCCTCCAAGATCCCTTTCAACTCTGAAGTGCTTCTGAGGTATCTCTTGCCACATGCCTGTGAGTTGACAATCCTCTTGTTTTCTTCTTTTGCTTGCTGTTGTTCCTCTAGTACACCTCCAGCATGAGAGCCAAATACCTCGCCACCAACCAGCCTCGGCCGGATTCTGGAAGCATGCACTGAAAACAAGGACACCTGGAGTGAAAAAAATGGAACGAAATGGGCCAATGCTGCAAGCCTCTGTTGTCCTCGCAGACCTTATCCTGCTTTTCTCCCCAAGTCCAGGGATCCAGCTCAGTTGCATTTCCTGCTGCTTCTTCCCCAGCTTGACCTGGCCCATGTCCACGTGAAGACACCTCTGTAGAAGCTTATTGCTCTGTTCCCTTGCGGTTCTCTCTCTACAGAGAGGGGGAACATCTCCACATGCTCATGTCCACGTGCTGGTCCTCTTGTGTTCCTTCGCTGTACGGGGAATACGCTTTTGATGCCCATAAATTGTCAAATGGACCATCTCCTCCCTAAGTCTTCTGTCCAACCCATCAGAAATGATTGGATGAACCAGATGACTTAAAACTGGATCGTGGGGTGGAAGTGCTTTTGATGTGGCACACTGAAACAAAAGCCATCTTTAATGTCCACTCTGCCATGAAGCTCAGATATCTCCAAGCTCTGCCTGAAGATCTCTTGGAGTTGCCATAGAGGAATCCTTGGTTCTCCTGCCAGCATTGGTGGATCTCCAACTTGGGATCTTGGCAAGTCCTTGGTTCCTTGCCTGTTACAACGTGGTCTGCTAATTTAACCCTTTGTGATATCTTGGATACCTCTACTGCAAGTTTACTCCTCTCTTTTACTATCTGGGTCCTGGAGAGAAGGAGAAGGCTTCCTGCACCAGCTTATATGTGGTTGGATGTATGTGCTTGTTTGCACACACATACAAACACAGCCTTATATGAACATACACTTGTGTGTTTGTGCTCTATCTGCCTTCCTCCTTTATCTGTACTTCCTACTAGCTCTCACCAAACATCTCTTGAGCTGACGTGAAGTCATCAAACTGAAAACTACCACTCTTTCGGTGCCAAAATATTCCAGGAAAATATTTAAGGAGCATTGTAGATTGGAGGGGAGGGCTGTGAAATAACAAATTTTGGGAGAAGGATTTGACAGGTCAAGGAAATACCAGTAAAACTGAACTTCTTCCCAAGGTGTCCTCCTAGGTTAGACTTCTCAATGTTTATCATTTGGGCTCCTTTGGGGAGTTAGGACAGATGAATCCCTGGAAGTGTTGATATTAGATGGAGAAGGGAGGATTGTCAATGGTCCTGTATCCTTAAATCAGGAAGCAAAGATAAAATACTGTTATGGGAAGACACTTTTGAAATGGAAGGATGCTCCAGATAGGCTCTCCTCTTAATTTGAAGGCCATCTGTGGATCAGTTGCTTCTTAACTTGTTGACAGTAAAGGTCAACAGCAAATTGGGAGGAAGAACAATTGCTGTAGGACATCTACTGGTGTTCCTGCTATGTGAGATGATTAGGATATTGAATAGTTGCACCCTATTCTTATTTATCTCTTGCGTCTTCTCATTTTGAAAGCACAGAGATTTCCTTTTCAAGGTTTGCACATTTGAGAGGAAGTCTTGCTTGCTTTCGCTCTTGCGAGATCCACACCCACATATCCCTCCACCATAGTTGCTTGCTTGCTTTGAAAACCTGGAATATCAGAAGGCTCTGAAGTCCTGAGATGCAGCTTGCAGCAGAATGAGTAGATACTAAAACCACCACTGTTAGGTCTTTCTTGAGCATCAGTAAGCCATTGTTTGTGTGTAAGTGCAGGGAGCTTTGCAATCTTATCTCTAGATTCCCAAAAACACAGCTCAGCACTCAATGGTGTTGGGAGAGGCATTGGACCTGCTTCCAACCGTGAAGATATTTGTACAAAAGTGATACCTCCCCCCCCAAAATACATTCCTTTACAGACCACCTTTTGAAGTGTGCCCTTAAAAACAAAATTCAGCCCTCTGAAATATCTGCAGATAATCACAGATCTTCAGAAGAACATTCTTGGTAGCTTAGTTTGCCGAGAGCAGGAAGACAACCCTGTCCTGCTCAGTCTTCTCCAGGCAGAAGAAAACTTGGGTATGATCATCTTCAGGAAGGGACCAGCAACATACGTTGTAATAACCACTATAGAAACTTGACTTTCTCCTGAGAAGTCGCCATTGCTTAGATGGTGAAGGAGCTTCAGCTTGGGGTGTCCTGCACAAATTGAAGATGTCCTCTGCCTTTTCCAACCAGCAGAAGACAACCTGGTGGAGAAGACCAAGCTATCAGATCAGAGTTTGGCGCAGGGTGAATCTTCTCCAGGGACTTTGAACTCGGCTCGGCTTTTCAACTAACCGAGATACAGAATCATCTCAAACTATGGTGCATGCTTCTATCTCAAGAGCCAGCTGGGTGTGTGTCTACGCACCCACGCACCCGCCCCATGTAAATATGGATTGTTGGGGACGCCAAGAGCACGTGCAGTTCTCGTGGGGCATGTCTGAATGGGTCTCTTTCAGAAAATGTGAGTGTTTGCATGGTCACTTGTTTGCCTTCAGAGAGAAGCAGGGGTCACTTTCCCCACCTTCTCCTTCGTATCAAGCATCCGTGGCAACCATTTTGACTGCGAAGGGCTGTTCACCGCTGGCTGTCCTCTCCTCCCAAACCAGCTTGTCCCAAGTTTTTCTCCCCTCCTCCCTCAATTATTGGCTGGCAAGAGTGTTAACGTTTGGCTGGCTTGGTGTCTTCATTAGGGCTTCTGCACCAGCTTCATTGGCATAATAGGCAAACCCTACGACATATTTTAATTTCCTGTTCTATTAGCTTTCTCTCTCTCTTTGGTTTATTTTTGCAAGTCAAGAACTCTCAGGACGGCGCGGTAGAATTTTCCAGCCACCATCCCTGTGGATTTTTTGGCTTAAGAAATTCAAGAGACGTTGAATGGCAGGTCGCTAAGATCTCTTAGCCAGAACCTGAAGTAGGGGGACCATAGGTTGGAGTGGAAAAATGGAGCCCTAAAACCCTTCGTTCCTTCCCTTCCTGAGAGCCATTTGCAAGGGAATTGGGTTTTACCCGCGACAACCATCACACACCCTTTCCTGAAAACAATCCTAAAGAAAACTAGGGACCATCTCCAGCTCACCAGGCATCTCTCCACAATGTGACCTGTACATAGCAGCATAGGGATGGAATTTCTCCCGTCCGATGTTGAAGACTGCATTGTAATTGTTTAAAAAAAAAATCGAATCAAGACTTGGCTGTGAATTTATTTTTGTGTGTGCTGTCCAAAAAAAAAAAAAAAAAAGTGTTGTGTTTTGTATCCTGTATGTATAATATTAGCTCACTTCGTTTTGAATTTTCTTTGGCTTCTTAAGATGAGAAAAGGTTTAAGGTGGGGAGGAAAAATTGACATTCCTCCATGTATCCAAGACTTGAAGGTTAGATTCTTCTCGGCTAGCCTCCTTCAAAAAAAACAAAAAAACAAATCTGATGGGTATGTGCGAATTAAATACCTCAGGTGTGGCCAGTTTAACTGGAAGAAAGAGGAACGAGTAGCTTAAACCTGGCCTAAACTTGGAATAATTTTACTGAGGGCAAATTCCTGGAGCAGCGCAGAAACTTTGTGCAATTCGCACGCATGTGTTAAATTCAGTTGCTGCTCAGATCCAGCACACTTGCCGCATAGATCTGTTGTGCTTGTCCCATCTGTGGCCCATCAAGGACCCAAGACCTATATTTTCCACCAAAGCATGCTGGTGCTTCCTAAGATCTACCAGGAAGCTTAGTAGTTGGAAATATTGATTGAGTGTTTCTCTTAGGGTGCTTAATGTGTTTGAGAAGATGCCAAGACATGTTCTTGTGGTCTCTGTGTTATCAGCTTGAGCAGAGAGAAAGGTATATGTGTGGGGTGCGCAAGGCCAAGAGAAGGTTGAATGATGGGTCTGGTCCATGGTTCAGTTTTGACTCTGGATGGAGGCCACTGGGGCAGAAGGAACGTGGCTTTTGGGTCCATCTGCATTGACGCTCCCTTGACCAACTGTGCCCGTTTCTTTGAAAGACCTAGGACTTAAGTACATCAGGCCATGCCAAAAGCTTCTTGCGGTGAAGGTTCTGGACATTGTTCAACCATATCTGTGCCAAAAATAATAAGTCTTTTAAAAGCCATAGCAATGAAACAAGGCTGGTGTTGTGCAGCTTTGGTCCTTTATCCCACTTTTTTCTGAGCTTGTTGTTTAAGAGGAAGTGCTCTATTGGCTGCCTCCCCCATCCATCAATCTGGCATCTTCCTCAGGGAAGTGTGAAGCTTGAAGTATCAAACAAGCAGGTCCAGTACAGGCATCTTTGATGAGGGACAATAGAGAAATGTGGATTGCAGCTTCCTGCAGCTTGCAAGCTGTTGTTTTCAAGAGTCCTTGGCTTAGACCACATTGGGTTAAAAAAGCCTTTTCTTCAGGAAAAAAAAAAAAAAAGAGCTTTCAGCCTTCTGTTTCTGTCCTTCATCCTGTAATTGATGGCCAAGTAGGTAGACAAGGACTCAAAAAAAAAAAAAAACCCATGTAGGTCTCATTTTTGAGACATGTTCCTCAGAGGTGCTTCAGACAATGCATGATCACCAAGGTTCTTTAAGCGTGAACCTCTCAGACCTGAAGGAATTGAGACAGGCCCAGTGTTAGATCTCTAGATCCTAGGTGTTGTGAGTATGTCATGGTGATGCATAGCTAGCTTTGTGATGGTTGGAGCATTGGTAAGTGGAACCAGCTCTTCCACATAATAAGACAGGTTGTTCGCCAGGACTTATGGTCCACTGCTCAGTGGAAGGACATATGCCTTGGAGGCAAGGGATCCAGTCTTTATTATTTCCAAGTGGAGCAAAAAATGTTACCACCAGCTGTTGGTAAAAGGACTATGTTAAGAGGACTAAGTGCTTTGGTTCAATCTATGGCAGATTCTCCTGCTTGTAGCTAATGAGTTCTAGTTGAGAGAGGTGACTCCCTTTGCCACTAAGGAGAGGTGCTAAGAAACTGATGGGACCTCTCTCCACCATCAGCTAAGGTGTAGTGGTGGGAAACCACCCAATCCTTGTCAGTTAGTCCTCAGATTACCCCTATTGACCATGTCCCAACCTCAAAGAGCTTCTGAGAGAGAGAAAACGGTGCACCTGGGACCAACAGACACAGCTACACACCGACACACTCAGCCAACCTTAGAATCTGTTTCAGCAGGGCCATCTGTACCTTGGACCACAGTAAGCAGGGACAAACATTTTCTTACCTCTCAACAACACAACAACAACAACCACAGCCTCCAGTGGCAGCTGCTGGACTAGCATCAGGCTAGTTCTTGGTGCTTTGTGTATTCAACAACCACGCTTTTGTCTCTATGCAAGGTGGACATTCCTCCTGTTTTCACTCCTCCCTCTCTGGTAACCCAGATCCATCTCTCAGGCTTCCCCAATGTAGTTGGGGTTGGACTTGCATCCCCCTGAATCAACCCAGCTTTCCAGGGAGGTTGGATGGGGATTCTGGGAATTGTAGTCCCTTGGAATTTCCTGATTGATTCCCAGGACTATTGATGTTGTGGTCAAGAACTGGGCCTATTTATTCTCTTCCCCTCCCTTCAAACAATTTTGTGATGAAGTTTCAAATGCAAGGATTGCCAGTATTGTGGGTGCATTTTTCATGACCCATGCTTTGCCCCCAAAACAAGCAAGACTTATTAAAAACCCAGTTACAAAGAATCCTGGTTTATTACCAAGGGTGGTATTCATCTGGTTTGGACTGGTTCGGGCGAACCGGTAGTTCCAGCGATCGCGGTTGAATCCCACCCATTTATTACCCATCCAACACGCAGCCTAAATTGGGCAGGTAATGCCACCTCTTATGACACAGGGCCAAGCTTCACCTTCTGAATTTCTGCCTGCCTGTGACTAGGAAAGGCACACGAGCCTCGGTGAAGTTTAGCACTGTGGTCAGTTGGCAACCAGCAGTTGTATTCTCTTCTCCATTCATTAGAGACACAAACCTGTTTGTGACTTTAATTTTGTCCGTCTCCCAATTTTATTATTTTTATTGTTATTATTTTGAGAGATGTGGCAAATTCTACCAAGTCAAACTCTGAAGTGGCGTTTTCAAACCGGGTTTTGCTTCAAACCACAATGGTTAATAACAGCATTCTACTTTTATGTATACATATATAATATATGTATATGAAATATATATATAAATATAATTTTTTTAAGCCTTTAGATGTGACTAGCTTCTTTCAAAGTTCTCCACTGGACTCACCCCCCCAAAAAAAACATTTTTGAAATTTCACGGGGGTTTAAACGGAGGGGGGGTGTCAGCCTGATGATGATTATTTTTGTAAAACTTTTCTTTGGACTTTTGGTTGATTTTACGACATTGTACTTATAGCTGTTTTTTCCCCCTTTTTTATTGGTTTGTGTTCTTTCTGTTCTGCAGAAACGATTCTAAGTGTAATTCCTGTGGTTTCTATTCTGCTTGGATTTCATGTTTTAAAATAAACAACTTTGAAAAGGCTCTGCTCCGAGTAATGAATGGTTTATATACGGATAGATTTCATCAATTTCATTATTCACCATTCAGCACAGAGGTCTCCAAACATGGCAACTTTTAAGACGTGTGGATTTCAACTCCCAGAATTCATAGCTGGCTGAGGAATTCTGGGAGTTGAAATCCACAAGTCTTTAAAAGTCGCCAAGTTTGGGGACCCCTGGCTTAGTGGCTTTATTGAAATTTTTTTTTCAATTTTCAAAAGATTGAACATTTGCCTGGTGGGTTGTACCTACTCCTTCCACAAGGGGGCAGCACCTGTCTGCGTTTTCCATGGACAAAGGGAGAACTGTTTCCCTTAAAAAAATCAGATCGAATTAGCATACAGGTATTCCTTGATTTACAACCGTTCCTTTAGTGACGGTTCCAAATTACAACAGCATGGGGGGGAAAAAAACCCATGACATGCTCATTGTTCCACACTCGTGACCACTGCACCCTTCCTGCTGCCATGTGGTCAAAATTGGGAGGCCTGGCAACTTGACTCGTATTTATGATGGTTGCGTTTTGCGACCTTACGACAAGCCAAGTCAACAGGGTGAGCAGGATTCACTTAACAACTTTCTTACTAACATAAGTGTGGTGATTGATTTAACAACTGAAGCAAGAGAGGTTGTAAAATGGAACAAAGTTTGCTTCACAAATGTCTGCCTTAGCATCCATAATTTTTGGGCTCGTTTGTGGTCCTAAGTCGAGGACCCCCTAGCTTTCAGACTCATCAAATCACAGGGCTGGAGCCTGGAAGGGACCTTAGAGGTCTTCTAGTCCAACCTGCTGGTCTTCCTGGATCTCAAGGCTCTACACACAAGCTAAACAAGCGAAAGATTCCCTCTCGCCCATCCGTGCTAGTTGTTTCTGGCTCTCGGGGGTGCCGGTGCTCATCTCCATGACAAAGCCGAAGAAGAGCCAGCGCTGTCCAAAGACGTCTCCGTGGTCATGTGCCTGGCAGGACTAAATGCCTTTGAAGGCATATGGAGTGCAGTTTACTTTCCCACCAAAGTGGTTCCTATTTCCCCACTTGCATTTTTTACATGCTTTCGAACTGCTAGGTTGGCAGAAGCTGGGACAAGTGACGGGAGCTCCCTCCGTGATGGAGCGGCGCTGGGGATTCGAACTGCCGAACTGCCGACCTTTCTGATCAACATCTTAGCCACTGAGCCACCCTGTCTCTCTAGGTTAGTTCTAATTTAGCTTGAGTAACAAAGTTAGAAGGGGCCTTCTGGTCTTTCTCAAACTTGACAACTTGAAGACGTGTGGACTTCAACTCCCAGAATCCTCCCAGGAAAGCCGAGAAAGCAAAAAATACCCCCCCCCCAAAAAAAGACCTTCCAGTAATTAATTAGCCAACAAATTCTTTTATTGAAAGCACAGAGAAGACACAGGCCACAGACAGTCTGTGGCAGATCAGGTTTAATTCCCTGAGAATATTAATCATTATTTCCCTCCCACACATTTTTCCTCTTTAATATATACATATATATTTATAGCGAGAGTCACATTATCTATATATATGTACACTACTTTACAGAAAGCAACATCCCAGATACTGGGATTTATAAATTACAGATAAGTAACAAACGACACAAAACTTTTTCCATTTTTCTTGTTGTTTCCAGAGATCAGGAAAAAAAAATAGTTTTTCCTTTTTTTTTTTTTTTTTGCTGTTCACTTTTAAACCCACCCTCAACAAAAATCACACAGGACTTGACATTTTTCACACACACACAAAAGGCACAGTAAATAACACTGTTGCAATAAAATATTTACAAACACTACCCACTATGGGCCTTGTTGTTGTTGGTTTTTGTTTTTACTTTTATTTTTGTTTGCAAGGGAAGCATTCGCCTCTCCGTCTCTGCCTTTGGGACTTAGGAGGAAAAAGCCATACGGCATTTTGCAGGAGAGTGAAATTCAACTCTTGAGGTGAAAATGCTACAGCCAAATCTCCCTGGCCCAGAGACTGAGAAGTTGCAGCGACAGGAGATGGTGAATCAACACCATGTCCAACTTATAAGAGAAATACAAGGATCCCTCATTGCTTCCAACATCTTTAAACTCCTTTTAAATTAATACACAAGTTATTCCTATCAACTGCAAAAATTTGAGTCTGGATGTTGCTACGATCCCATCTCGATTTTACAGACCCTGATTCAACAGACTTTGGATTTAACAGACAATATCTGAATTTGGGTGGTTTCAGCAAACAGCATGGTAAATCAGACCATGTGGATACATATTTTTTTGTAAAGTACATGGGTGTATGACATAAATATGATGAACATCACGTAACATTCACGGGTGTTCCATAAAGTTGGATTTAATTAACATTTGGCTTTAACGGACACTGGTTCCTCCCAATTGGTCCATAAAATTAAAGACTTACTTACAGTAAGTAAAATTAAATATTACTTAAATTACTTACTTAAATATTAATTCAGGTGGGGCCCAAAGACGTGAGCCAACATTTTGTGCTTTGCTGGGAACAAATCCCATTCAATAGGGTAGGATTTCCTCCTGAGTAAACTCCACAGAGGATTGCTTATTATATATATATATATTTATAAATTATATTTAGTAGAATCAAAATAATTGCATCTTCAAAGGGTCTAAAATGTAGGCTTCCATTGTCATTCTTACCAACATTTGGGCAACGAAACATTTAAGAATACAACAAGGCAAAATGTTTATATATATATATATAAAATAAGATTGGAATTGAGGATTTCTGGAGCTGTAGCCGGCCAATCTACTATCAACTCTTTGCTTACATTTGGTATTGAATATTGATTTAATTAAATTAAATCAGAATTAAATGCAGCTACGCAACTACAGGTGCATTCCACAGTTCTGGACTTAGGTGCAGTTTTACAATCCTTTGCCTGTTTATTCATAAGAAGCCCACCAAGCTTCTGTAAAGGCAAGGAGGCCAGGATGAAAAGGATTAGATAATACCTCCGTGCGAAAAAAAAAAACCCTATAGTTTGAATCTTCCTTCAGTGCAACTGCAAAACACAAGTGTTTAACAAGAGACCAGCTCTAAATGAATTTAGGGGAGAAAAAGACTTTTTTTCTCAGAGGAAAGTCTACATATAACACAAGGGAAAGGAACAACCCCGAAACAACATCAACAAAAAAATTTTCAAAAATACACACAGAGCAAATCAGCAAAAAAAAAAAAAAACCTTGTTTCCTATGTAAACCTTCATCTGAAAAATTACGCAGAGCCTGAAAAAGCAGGAAGGAAGGAGGGGAGAAAAGATATGTAAAAAATAGGAAGAAAGACAGCCAGTGGCCAAAAGTAGCTTTTTTTTCCGAGGGGAATTCTAGCTATTTTCGATTCAAACTCCAATAGTTCCCAGCCAGAAAAATGATTGGAACTGGAGCACCACAAAGTTAAAAGACTCCAGCTGAAAAAGACCAGGTTTTTGAGGGGGAGAGGGGTGTGAAAAAAATCTATAAAAGGGCATCCTGGCTTTAATTACAATGCTGTGAACATGATCTTGGAAGTGTTGATAGCCTCAAACAGCCCAAACCACGACACAACCAGGCTAAGCTTTAATCCAGTGTTTTTCAAAGTGGGCAACTTTAAGACGAGTGGACTTCCACTCACCAAATTCCCCAAAATTACAACGGCTGGACTTCAACTCCCAGAATTCCCCAGCCAGCATGCTTGACATGGAAGCTGACTGTAGAATTCTGGGAATTGAAATCCACCCACCTTAAAGTTGCAAATTTGAGCAATGCTTGCTGGATCTTTCTTTCAACCAGTTAAAATGGGGGCAATCCCATACCAGCGTAGCATCTGCCACAACACATGCTTTTAGAAGTGCTTAAGATTTGGCAGGTTGCAGCGTGTTTTGGGCTTTGCAGAAATGGATGAAGAAAAAGCAGCAAAGGGTCCACCTCTCAAAATATTCTGGAGCAAGGAAGGCCTGCAGCATTGCCTTCAGCAGGTGGCAGGTAGAAAAAGGTCTTTGTCATCGCAACCAGCCTTGAAACCCTTGCAAAGGAAGGGAGGGTTGGAGAGAGAGAGAGAAAATATCGCAATTGTTCTCGCATTGGGAGCTTCTAAAATATCTATACCCTGATCGTCACCGGGAGACGGACATAGCGAGGAGCACAAGACCACACCGTAGCTGGTGGAAACATACACAACACACTGTGAACTAACCACAGTAATTAGGATCTCATTGCTTCACAGCAAACGAAGGACGCACGCATACAGACACGCTAATAAAAATATGGGTCCGGAAAGCTCTTCGGATACCGGAGAACTCGGGACGAGGTTAAAGGGACGTCAAGATTTTTAGTAGGCGATGTTGGAAGGACACCAAGGTGTATCCGGGTACAGCAAGCAATGGATGGAGCGAAACCTAGAAGAAGAAGAAGAAAACAAGGTGTCAACTCCTAAAATATTTCTATGGTCTTTTTAGAGTGGCCAACTCTAAAGGGGGGAGCAGTGCTTGCAAACCGAAAGTGCATTCCATAAATGTTTTCAAAGATAGTAACTAGGTGACTGAAGTTTCTACAGCAAAAAATTCTAACTGGAGAGCATGATTGATGATTCTGGGCTATGGATGTGTCCCATTGGAGAATATGAATTATGATACACCCAAGGGGGTGGAGGGAAAACCAGGGTTAAGGGTGACAATGAATGATGTCTCTCAGAGTCGGCTACACCCAGGCAGTGCCGGCATGTTAATTCCCAATAAATCCTTTTGAAGTTTTGGAAATTTGGCTCGAGATGATTTAAATGGGGTTAAATGGTGGAATCCTGACACAAGGGTTGGGATGAAGGTCGAGGAAGACACAAGCAGATCACCATCAGCGTACAATTTGTGATCTAAATTGCAATGTCTCGGGATGATGAGATGCCTAGGTGGGATCTTCTGATGAGCAAAGTCAACGAAGGAAAGCCACATTCGCTTAAGGACCGCATTACTAGCTTAACAACGGCAGCAAGGAAGGTTGCAGAATGGGGCAAGGCTTGCTTAACAACCATCTAGGTCAACCATGGAAATGGGCTCAGTTGCAGCCGTAAGTTGCCTGTGTTGTGTGAAATGACTCTGCAAATACCTGTGGATGCCCAACTGTTTAAGGTTGCAGAATTACATCTCACAATTTGGAAGTAAATCCTTTGAAGCCAGAGGGACCTCCGACAAAATCAATCTGTCTGTCTGTCTGTCTGTCTGTCTATCTCCCTCTCTCTTCTCTCCCCCCCCCCCCTGAAATATTATTGACTTTCCTTTCGGTCATTTCTAACTTCTTTCCTTCACACGGTGTAAATTTCAGCTAATTCAGACGACAGACAGATGCGATTCTTACCTGGACGGATCTTCCTCCACTGAGAAAGCCCCCTTCATATGGATGGAATTCCTCTTGTTTTCAAACATCCCATAACTCAAGGTGACCTTGGGAAAAAAGAGGGGGGGAATGCAAGATTGAGCTACAAATGCAACAAAACACACAAAGAAACACACAAAGAAACACACAAAGAAACACACAAAGAACGGTTGCTGGAGTTGGGGATGTCTAGCTTCATGAAAAGAAAAGAAGGACCTGGGGAGACATGTTAGCAGTGTTCCAATATCTCAGGGATACCCCAAAGGAGAGGGAGTCAAGCTATTCTCCAAAGCACCTGAGGGCAGGACAAGAAGCAACGGATGGAAACTAATCAAGGAGAGAAGCAACTTAGAATTAAGGAGGAATTTCCTACCAGTGAGAAGAATTAACCAGTGGAACAACTTGCCACCAGAAGTTATAAATGCTCCATCACTGGAGGTTTTTAAGAATAGAGCAGACAGACATTTATCTGAAATGGGATAGGTCTCTAGCTTGAGCATGTGATTGGACTAGAAGACCTTCAAAGTTTCTTCCAACTCTCTTACTCTTTTGGCAACTCTCCCCAAGTGACTGCCAAGATGGGCTTGTCTATTCCAAAATATCAATTCATCAGAACATTGATTTTGGGAGGGGGGAGATGGGGTCTCCTGGCTTACTTTGGAACCTTCCTCCCAAGGATGAATTTCAGCTGGGTTACATTTGATGCAGATTTCCAACCTCCGATAACGTCTGAATTTTTAATGCTTTGTTTCTGGGCCTGGGTGACTTAAATCCTTCAGTGTTTTTACCTGTTTGTGGATCTCAGACTTGGGTACTTGATGGAGATTCTCGAGATGCGAGTGGAAAAGATTACTTCGGATCAGTTTCACCCCCAGGACAGATTCTATGATATACCCAATGGTGCAATCATCAGGGAGACGAATCTTTTCCGCGGTGCTCATGAAGTGCCCACCGCTGGAGGAGAAAAAGGGACGAAAATTGGAGAAGAGTAAGAAAAAAACAGGCTTCATTATTATTCCATCTGTTCCCAATTTGAAAACCCAAAAAGGATTAAACTCTAACATTAAAAGCCCTCACATGTATGTGTATTTATGTGTAAGGGAAAACACAATTCGTTAATGTGATTTTCCAACTGATGGGAATGTCAGATGATGGATTCATGTGTCGTATTCAGATGTGGTTTGAATAAGTCATGACTGGGTCTCCTGCATGTTAAAAGCAGAGCATAAGGAAATTTGGAAAATTCAGGGGGAAGTTTGCTAAAATTTTGGAGTCCCAATAATTATCTTGCTTTATACATTTCAGAAACGACCTTCTGGTATCAAAGGTGCTAAAATGTAGCCCATAAATATTATGGAGTTTGATCTGTAACCACCATTGAGATGTGTCAGAGATGGTTGATGTGTATACTCTATTTTTTAATCCTCCAGTTTTCATATTGCAACAACTATACACTCAACAAAACCAAGTCTCTCACCTGGCCCAAGGGGTCATCTTCAGTGCCAGACCACGACTGATGCAGAACCCAGCACCACCGGTGGCAAACCAGAAGTGGACCGGATGCTGTGGGGTGAGAAGAATCAAGAGATGAAGATCAAGAAAGGTCTTTTTTGACACAGAATAGCACATGGAGTCAAAGGTTTGGCCAATTTCCCAGAGATAGTTGAGACCCAGGGAGGGAATCCCATCCAAGGTCTTCTCCAAGAAAGGGATGCTTCCTTTGAACCAGGAGAATCCATTCCCTTAGAAGATGCATCATTGGACAACCCCAAACGTTCACCATCAAGTCCACTCATTCTCCTTGCTGGCTTACCATCTTGTTCTCGCTGATTCTCTCAGTGGCCTGGATAGGCTTGTCCAGACTGGGTTTTCCAATGTAGATATCCTGTGTGTGAGCATAGCTGGAGAGCAGCTTGACCAACATCCGGACATTCACATAATTATCATCGTCCACGTGGCAAAACCACCTAACGCAAGGGTGAAAACAAGACTGGATTAGGTCAGGAACCAAGGAATTCAAAGGTGCTTGGATCACTGATCTTTGATCTGTTAGGACATCAACCCAAGAACTCTAGCCTTCAAACATTTCAACTGAACCTCAGTGGGTAGGATCATCTGAATTCAAATGTACTCAGACAAAGGAGAAGAATTCAGCCTTCCATTTAAGTGTTGAACTTGCATGGATCAAGATGTTCTACATCTGAACTCTCTTCCCTTCCAAAAGAAGAGTATTCAGATCTTACAGCTTTTGGAAACCACAGCTTTGAAATCTCCCTCCCCAACCACCCTCTTTTCTCTCTTCTTACTTTCGTCCGGATTCAATGAACTGGTCATATTCGACCGCCATCTTGCAGGATAAGGCTTGGCGGCTGTGAGCAGAAGAACAATTGGTGTTGATGACGTTTCCTGAAGAGAGACAAGGGGGGAAAAATGTTCAATTGCATTAAAAGACGAAGTTACTACAACTGAACTTACAACCACCATATCTGTCCAAGGATTTTGATATCTTTAGAGCAAGGATCTTCAAACTTGACAGCTTTAAGACTTGTGGACTTCAACTCCCAGAATTCTTCCTCTTCCAGTCATGTTAGCTCAGGAATTTTGGGAGTTGAAGTCCACAAGTCTTAAACTTGCCAAGCTGGAAGACCCTTCCTTTGAGTCACACTTCCCTATCTCCCAGTTCCTCAAGACCAGGAGATAACTTGAGTAACCAACAAGAAAACCATCCCAAGGTGCTTTTCCAAAAGGCAACTGGATTTTCTTGGTTTCTTCCTTGAAAACATTTTACTTCTCCAAGAAGCTTCTTCAGTTCTGAAGGAGCTGTTTGGATGAGAAGCTAAATGTTTTCAAAGAAAAAAAACAACCATTGTCTTTTGCAAAAAGCAGCTTTGGGACAGCCATGACCTGGATGATGGAAAATCTCTGTGCCTTTATAATAGCTGAAGCTTCAAATAATTCCCTGAAAATTTCCACCCCAAATGTGGACAAGGAGCAACCTTCTGCAGATGTTCAACTGTTAGCCAAGGCAGATGCATTCTCCTCTCCTCCTTGCTGACCAAAGGGAAGTTCCTTTGTTCCCAGACTTAACCCAGCCAAGTGTTAACTCAGAAAGGAAAATGTGGGAAGTGGAACAGAAAACTGGATCTTTCCAGCCCCCCTTTTAGCAGGGGGAGAAGTCTTTGTCCTGCTATTCATGCCAATCTTTTCTCATCATTTGCCACCTGCTACTCCTTTGGTTGTCTGGAGAGGAATCAATTGAAAGCATGAATAGAGCCCATTAGCATCAGAAGAATAGGAGGGTCTGAACGAGCCTGGGAGGAGGAGAGGAGGGGGGGGGCTCTCATTAAACACTCACTGAGTAAGTATCCACCTTCCCTCCCTCCCCTAGGGAAAGTTAATCGCCACATTCCCTGGGAATCCCACCATCAGGGTCCCTAAGAAAGGGGCATTTTCGACACTTGCCCAAGAGGAAATCCCATCAACTCACCAATTCTCTGCTTGAGCTCTTGGTCTTCGCCATCGGTGAAGATGTAGGTCTAGAGAGAAGGGGGGGGGGGGGAGAGAAATATTGAGGAATGTGCTGCTTTCAATCATGCCAAGCAACCCATGGGTTGCAAATCTAGATTTGCATTCATTCAAATCCCCATGCAAATCACAGCCGTTGATGGAGATTTGCATCAACATTCCGTTGCATGTTTACAACAGGGTGCAAACTTTACAAGTTTACAACAGGGTGCAAACCCAGGCCTAGTATTGTTTTTCGGCTAACGCCTAGGTACTTTAAGCAAGCCTGTTTGGTGCCCGCCTTCCCCCCCCCCCACCTCCGGGTAAGCACTGGGTCACAGGGTTGAGTTTGCTGATTTTTCAGGGAGATCCCAAGTTTTTTGCACAAGGCCCAGGAGAACTTTTGGAAGACAGAAAGACGAAGATAAAAACGAAAATAAACCCAGCCTGGAGCAAACGCTTCATTTGCATTGCAAAGAGATTATTGATTAAACATTTCAAAAGCCTGGGAAGGTCAGGGGAGAAACT
Source organism: Laticauda colubrina (assembly GCA_015471245.1). Taxonomy (NCBI): domain Eukaryota; kingdom Metazoa; phylum Chordata; class Lepidosauria; order Squamata; family Elapidae; genus Laticauda; species Laticauda colubrina. The sequence continues at coordinate 10,839,629 of BLBF01000067.1, forward strand.
TAGAGGTGAGCACCTTCACCAGGTGATGTTCACCTGTCCATCTGTTGCCTAATGGAATATTTGCATTGAGAATTTGCATGAATGATTCTGCACACCTGCTCTGGTTCCCCCAACCTTTTCCCAAGGTCTTCAGGATCCATCTGTCTATGAAGCTGCTGTGACCACCACAAATCCAGACCACCACAAAGCCAGCTCTGGTCTTCATCCCCCACCACACCTGCCCCTTAGGTCTGCCTGATAACAGCTGGAACACCACCCATCCTTGCCTGGAAGTAGTTCTCCTCCAACGGCCACCTGAACAGGAGCCAAAACTGGTGAAGGCCGCCCCGCCCTGCCATCTCCACCACCTGCCTGGCTGCACTTTCTTATTGACAGAGGGAGGGAGGGGAGGGCCTGGCATCTGCTGCCTGTCTGGGAGGGCTGGCAAGGATGGCAAGGAGGGAGATTGTTCAAGATCTGGTTGGGAGAGAAGAGAGGATGGCCGTGCCAAAGCAAGACAAAGAGACAGGGAGGGAGGGAGGGAGGAAGAAAAAGGGAAAAAGGAAGGGAGGAGGAAGAAGGGAGGAAGAAAAAGAGAAAAGGAAAAGGAGAAAAAGAAAAAAGGAAAGGAAGGAAGGAGAAAAAGAGAGGAAGAAAAAGAGAGAAAAAGAACAGGAAGAAAGGAAGGAGAAAAAGGGGAAGGAATAAAGGAGAAAAAGGAAGGGAAGGAAGGCAGAAGAAAGAAAAGAAAGAAAGAAAGAAAGAAAGAAAGAAAGAAAGAAAGAAAGAAAGAAAGAAAGAAAGAAAGAAAGAGTGTCCTCTAACTTGGACCCTGGGGTATTGTTCCCCGCTCCCCTCATTCCCATTCCATTAAAAAAAGTTTCTGCCAAGGAAGCAAAGCAATTTGGAACAATAGTCTTGCAGCCAACTTAACGCAAGAGGGGAGGCTGAAACTTGCCCTCAATTAGCATACAGCTGAATTGGTTAACCAGAGGGAGGCCTGAGATGTTTGGGAAGGGTGTCACAGCCCAAAACTTGGTTTAATCGCTGAGACAAAGAGAAGAGAAACTGGGGAGACTCAAAGAGATTTCCCTCCACCTCCTCCTCTCTCTCCCCCTCCTCCTGGCCCTTTGTAGAAGACCCTCCATGCCCTGCAGACTCAGAGGTCAATCCCCACCACCATGATTTATCATGCATCTTTCCATAAAAAACCATAAGTATGTGCAAGAAAAGGAACACAGAAAAGTCTATTGTCCTGCAAACCGAGATAATTGTGTCTTTAAATAAGCCATAAAACTGTATCACAGTTTGCGTGTTTTAAGGAATCCACAAAGCCAGCAAACTTGCACCAGGTGTCCAGACAGGGGAGAAGGAAAAACCTTCTTTACCTCTCTTGCCCCAAACAATTGCACCCCCTTGCCAATATCTGGGGCTGGAGTTGAGCTCTGGCATCTTGCAGAGAAGCAGCTCAGGTATAAAGAAAACAAAACTTTTTTTTACAAAAAAGAAGGAGGAGAAGGAGGAGGAGGAAGAGGAGGAGGAGAAGAAGAAGAAGAAGAAGAAGAAGAAGAAGAAGAAGAAGAAG
>BLBF01000067.1:10865412-10886648 GCA_015471245.1 Laticauda colubrina
TCTTCCTCTTCCTCTTCCTCTTCCTCTTCCTCTTCTTCTTCTTCTTCTTTTTCTTCTTCTTCTTCTTTTTCTTCTTCTTCTTCTTCTTCCTCCTCCTCCTCCTCCAACTCCTCCTCTTCCTCCTCCTCCTCCTCCAGAACTTCTCACAGCTTTCTTTCTAAACTTATTCCTCTAAAAAGCCTTGTTTATTGATCTAAGCAATGAAGGAAATGCAGTTCTATCCCGCCATCTGCATTTTGCATTTCAAGCGACAGCCAACGTAACACAGAAAGCAGATTTTTCCATAAACAAACATCTGCCTTCCATTTAAGAATAAATTTAGCAGTCCAATAACAACTAATTAACCCAAAGAAACAGGCCAAAAAACAAGAGCAGTAAAACAGCAGGAGACAAATCAATCGTTGAAAGAAGAAAGAAGTAAAAAACCAGGATTTTTTTTAAAAAAAGTCCTTTTCTCAGAAAAAGAAAAAAGCCCTCTATGAACTAAATGACAGTGATTCTGATTCCCCATGGTAGGTAGACCATTTTGGTAGAATTATTGAGCTACTGATTGAAGAATTCAGGATTAAAAATTGAAGTCACTCTCTCTCTAAGGGACACATAATAATAATAATAATAATAATTATTATTATTATTATTATTATTATTATTATTATTATTATTATTATTATTATTAGAAACAGTGATTGACTGCCTAGTATGCAAAGGGCTGCCTCAGCTAGGCTAAAGCTGCTGAATTGCTTTATTGACAAGACATTAAGACTCAATAAATGCTGAAAAGTAAAACCAAGGAAAGCAGTGGAAGAGTTAAATTAACTCTGCAAGTCCCACTGCCTTCTAGTATTGATGATGTTACCTAGTTGGGTCATGAAACATCTACAAGAAACCAACTAAGCTCAGAGAGCACCAAAGACCCCAACAGTCTTCCTCCTCCTCCTTCTCCTCCTCCTCCTCCTCCTCATGCCCCCCACTCCTTTCTAGCACTGATGATGTTATCAAGCTTGGTAACGAAACATCTGCAAGAAAACAATCAGGCTCAGAGAGCACCAAGGCGTCCAATGTCTCCTCTTGAAAAGGAAAATGGGTGGAAAGCAGAAGCCAGGCTGGGCTGGGCAAAATACCAGAATACTTAGAGCAAAGTGACAGGACTGCAGCACTGGGGCAAAGATGAAGGGGATGGAGGCCCCGATGCGTTGCCACATCTCCGAGTCATCCTAGACCCACTGACCCATTTTCCCTTCCACAATGAGCCAAAGGCAGCCGTCGCCTCTTGTTCGCTCATTCCCTCCTGCCCCCATGCCGTTCGTTTTTTTTTTTCCTCTGCTTTTGATTCTTTCCTGGCTTGGAACAAAGTGAAGAGTTTGGCATTGCTGGAGAGAGACAGAGAGAGAGTAAAAAACGAAGCCCAGCACCCTCTCTTTCCATTAGCCTTTTAGAAAACAAAATGACACATTCAAAAGAGGGGATTGGCCTGAACAATCAGTGCCCCAAGCATGGGAATCAGGTGTCCGCTGATTCAGGGGACCCAAAACTCTTTTACACTTGAGTTCTTTTCTTTTCTTTTTTCCTTTCTTTTGGCTCTCTGTTTCTCTCTTGTTTGGAGGGGGCGCTTTTCAAAAAGGGCTCGGTATCTGAGATTAGGTTTTCTCCCCGAGGACTCAGTTGGGTCTTGATTGTCCTTCTGGCTCTGGGAATTGAAAGGCCTCCAAGTCAACGAACAATAGAGAAAGGGTATCTCTCATCCAGGCTTTGCCAGAGAGAAACGGGTTTTCTTCTTCTCCTCTTTTTCAACTCAGGGTTCAAGAGGCCCAGCTGGCTTTTAACCCGGTTTAAAATATTCCCCACTTTTCGACTCGGGTGTGTTACCCAGGCGGTGTGTCCATGTGACGTGTTGCTGGGAGAAGACCGAGTCCTCTGGAGCAATCCTCCAATTTGGTTTTTCCCGTTGGAATTAAAAGAAGCTTGGCTTCTTGGCTCTTAAAGGAATCTGAATGAATTTGGCCTACTTTTATTTTCTGTAGAGAATGTGCAATTCAGAGGTCTAGGAATCGCCCTCATCAATGTCGGCTCTGCTTATCTGTGTGAGCCCTAGCAAAAATAAAAATAGAAAACAATAGAGATGGATAGCAAACTCTGAAGCAACTCAGGTTAAAACTTGCCTGAGGCTGCCATCCACAGGTCACTTAGACCTCAGTGGGATTTACCACTGAATAAATCTTGAAAGGTTCATACAGTCATTAGGTGTCAACTCGTAAATCATTCCTATGCCTGTTTCTGAGTTGCCATAAGAAAGAGGGGGGAAAATGTGGCAGATGAAGGCCAGAAGCACATTCCATGCTTATCTTGTGGAGATTGTAGCCTAGGCTACCAGATCTTCTGCCCACAAAAATCCTTCATTGGAGAGTGTGATTGATGACACCCAGCCAGTGTTTCTTTGGAGAATCTGATTCATGACACACTCAGGGTGGTGGTGGGAAACAGGGTCATAGGTGATAGTAAATTACATGTCTCAGAGTTGGCTTCCTATGAGTTAGTGTTGGATATGTTACTCCTAATAAATCCTTTGGATTCTTCTGAAGCTTGGCTCAAGGCTCATGAATTAATTAGGGCAATTATCGTAACCCTGACAATAGGGTTGGTAAGGATCTTAGAGATCATCACCTCCAGCTATCTGCTTGGCACAGGATCTATAAACAGCTGGATCTCTGGCATAGGTTTAACCTACAAATATCTCTCCATTTCAAGTGGCGGGTTGTTCCACTGGCTGGCAGACCAAATAGACAATAAAGTTCCTCCTGAGATCAAGTACGAACCTGCCTCCTTTGCCTTTTAACCCTTTGCTTCTACTCATGACCTTAGAAACAATACTGAATAAATCCACTCCTTCCATTGTAGGGCAATCCTTGAGATATTTGAAGATATTTCTAGCACATCTCCCTTTATTGAACTTTTGTATAGGTTAAGTATGCCCAGATTCAGATCATGGAGGTTGTACCCCTTTCATACTTCTTCCCACCAACCCAACCTAGATTTACATTGTTCCTTTGTTCTTGTTCAGATGCTAACTCATATCTGATTCTTCACCACTTTGTGGACCACCCACCCATCTCCCACTGTCTCCCATTATTTGCCCAAACTCATGTTCTTTGCATCAATGACACTATCTAACCATCTCATCCTCTGACATCCCCTTCTCCTGTTGCCTTTTGTCTTTCCCAACATCTGGGTCTCCTCCAAGGAATTCCTCTCTTCTCATTTGGTGGCCAAAGTTAGTTGAGCTTCAGCTTCAGCATCTGAAGAACAATTGGGGGTTGGTTTCCTTCAGGATCGACTGGTTGGATCTCCTTGCAGGCCAAGGGATGCTCAAGAGTCTTCTCTTCACAATCGATCCAATCCAAGCAATACAAACTTAATCGATTCCACTTGATAAAAAAGCCTAAAGAGGCCTAAAACAAGATGGATTGATGGCATCAAGCAAGGATGGTGGGCCAGCTGGCAAAGGGAAGTTCAAGGCCATTTGGGTTGGAAACATCCTGCAGTGGATAGACAGTGATGAATGATGATGAGTTGCACTCCTCTCAAGCATTTTCTCCAACACCACATTTTGAAAGCATTCATTCTTCAGCCCTCAACCTTCCTTATGGTCCAATTTCCACAGCCATACATTACTCATACTATTCCTAACCAGATACAGAACATGATAATTATTTCTGTTAAATACCATCCCCTTAATTGATCCAGAATCAATCTGCAATTTGCTTCCTGCAAGCTTGGATGAAATCAGACACAATCCCTGGGACTTAAACATGCCTGATGTGTGATTGGCATCATCCATCAACTTGCCATGTGTAATTTATTCCCTGCCAGATGGATGAGGGAAACCCCCCCCCCCCGAAGCTGCCACATCTGCAGTTACCAAGTGATGTCACTGGTGCTTTAATGGAGCTCCATTCTTTTCCATGGATGGGAGACCTCCAAGCCTTGGACCAGATGTGCTCTACAGAGTTTTTCCCCCATCTGGAGATCCTTCATCCATGCCTGGTATGTGCAATTGATGGGAGGATAAACAATGTATACATACCAGCAGTATAGCTCAGCCTCGTCTTGTGGAAGTTCTCCCAACAATACGCAATCTGCAAAACTCGCAGCTACAGCTCATTGCTCTTTCTTGATGGTGCGTTTTTTTTTTTTTTTTAAGCCTTTGAGTTGCACATTGCAACAGTTTCTCGACGATGCTCCAATGACACAGAGAGCTGCATTAAGGAGGGAAGGAGAGAAAACAAAGAGAAGCTTTTCACCAATGGGTAAGTTGAGGCTGTGAAGTTGCAGAAGGTTTGAAAGGGCAGCATTCTCCATGCATCCAGTTTTTGAAAGACAGCCAATCTCTCATCCCAGCTCAGTTGCTGTTAAACAGAATCCCATCTGTCAATTAGCAATTGCTAATAAAAGTGCTGGGAAAATACAATTTCTGTGGACACAATATAAAGAAGTTGTTGAGACTCTGGAAAAAGTGCAGAGAAGAGCAACAAAGATGATTAGGGGGCTGGAGGCTAAAATATAAGAAGAACGGTTGTAGGAATTAGTCATGATTAGGACTTGGGGTGACATGGTAGTAATGTTCCAATATTTGAGGGGTTGCCACAAAAAAAGAGAGGATAAACTTTTACTCCAAAGCACCTGAAGGCAGGACAGGAAGTAATAGTTGGAAACTCATCAAGGAGAAAACCAACCTGGAATTAAGGAGAAATTTCCTGAAAGGACGAACAATTAATCAGTGGAACAGCTTGCTTCCAGAAGTTGAGAATGCTCCAACACTGGAGGTTTTCAAAAAGAGATATTGGAGAACCATTTGTCTGAAATGGAATAGGGTCTCCTGTTTGAGCTGGAGGCTGGACTAGAAGATCTCCAAGAACCCTTCCAACTCTGTTTATTCTGTGAGATGTTCAATGACCACCACAAATAAAGACTGGACAACAAGAGATGTCTTCCAGTACTTGAGGGGCAGTCACAGAGATGAAGAGGTTGACTTATTCACCAAAGCTTCTGAGGGCAAGGAAGAAATAATGGATGGAAGTTTGTTCAAGAGAGATCCAACCTAAAATTAAGAAGTTTCCTGACAATGAGGACAATTAATGAGTGGAGGCTTGCCTTCAGAAGTTATGGGTGCTCCAACCCTGGAGGTTTTCAAGAAGAGACTGGAGAACCATTTGTCTGGGGAGTCAACTCATAAAACATTCCTGTGCCTGTTTTAGTAGGTGCCATAAAAGGGGGGGGAGTGAAAGTATATTCCAACTCTTTATCTTTAAAGGATTGTAACTAAACTACCAGAGCTTTTGCCTGCAAATATATTTAATTGGAGAACATGAATGATGGCACCCAGCCTGTGAACGTGCTCAGTTGGAGAATCTGATTTATGACACACCCAGGGGGGATGAGAGAAACAGGGTTACAGGGGACAGTAAATTACATATGCCAGAGTTGATTTCATACAGGGCAGTGCCAGTATATCACCTCTAATGAATCCTTGGAAGCTTATTGAGGTTTGGCTGGAGAATTATGATTTAATTAGAGCGATTGCTGGAATCCTGGCACTGGGATTGTATCAGGACTCTTTTCTTGGGCAGGGGTTGGACTAGAAGACCTCTAAGGTCCCTTCCTTGATACCCTATGACTATCATTAAGTGTTGTACCTTATGATTCCTGATTCTTGATGAATGTATCTTTATGTATACTGAGAATATTTGCACCAAGGCATATTCCTTGTGTGTCCAACCACACTTGGCCAATAAAGAATTCTATCTATCTATCTATCTATCTATCTATCTATCTATCTATCTATCTATCTATCTATCTTATCTATCTATCTATCTATCTCTATCTATCTATCTATCTATCTATCTATCTATCTATCTATCTATCATCTACTGTATCTATCTGTCTGTCTGTCTGTCTGTCTATCTTCCAGCCCTACAGCTGTATGATTCTAAGTTGAAACTCTGAACATCTTCAGAATGCTTGAGATCTCTTACCATCCCACCCACCCAAGAAATGGGGAAAAATGGAGCCTATGGTTTACTGCATGTTCCCCGCAAGAACTTCCCGTCCAATTCCCCAACCCCCCTCCAGCTGGAACAGGGCAGGTTGTCTGCCAGAAATAGGTGTTGTCCATTCCCCTTGCTTTTTAGGCAGGAAACAGATTCAGATGGCAGATTAAACAGACTGACTACATCATGTCAATAAACGTGACCCTCCTGTCCTCTTTTAAAAAGAAAACACACCCGACGAAAATTGCAGTGGAATTGCAGAACCCAGCATCCCATCTTCAGACTTCCCGCCCTTGCAAAGTGCCATGAACAAGGATGGGGTTGTTTTGGATCCAAAGATCATCAAGGGATTCCCCCCTCCCTCCCGGCTGCAATTTGCAGGGAGAAAGCAGGTGTCCCAGCTAAGCTAAAAGTGGGTTTCACCCTTAACAACTTTTTGTTTAGCAAGCAAAGTTGCAACAAAACTTTGAAAAAAACATTTTTCACCCTTATGACCATTTCGTTGCAGCTTCCCCAGGATCACATGATCAAAATTTGGATTCTTGGTAACTGGCTCACCTTTATGATGGTTACAGCATCCTGTTTGGGCGGGGGGGGGGGGGGTGTTAAGGGATCCTTTTTTTGTCAACCTTCTGACTAGTAAAGTTAACAGAGATGCTAGAATCCCTTTACAGTACAACTGTGTTGCAAACATCACAACTTCAGGGATTCACTTTAACACTGTGGGAAGAAAGGTCATAAAACTGGACATACTGAACAACTCTCTGGCAGGGGGATTCTGGGACTTGAAGTCCACCCATCCCAAAGTCATTGAGGTTGGGATTCACGCGTTTAGGCCATGAGAGAAGAGATGTTCCGCAAAACTCCATTGAGGACGCTTTCAGCTGCTATGTCAGCGTTCCAAGTGACAACCTCCAAATTAAAGACTCAGAGACCATCATCTTCTCAAAGATCCATTTTATTAGAGATGTCATATATTGGCACATCTGAGGAAAACCCGAATCTGAGATTTCCGGGTTTTCCCTAGCCCAAAGAGAATCCAAAATCCAAACCCTGCACCCTAAATAGTTCATCACATGGTCCCACCATTACTTCATTCCAGCTGGAGACATTCCCCAGGCCAGACACTCCCTGCAGGTGCAGGGTAAGATGTCCTTGACTCTCTGAGAAAGGAATGTTGTTGTGGCTATTCTTCCATCACTCCTTGAAATCTCCCTCCCCAAATTCTCAGGCACTGAATGTGGCACCAAACACCAGGAACATATTATCATATGTGGTGGACTTGCACAGAGGTTGTCCCAACTTTCTGCTTCAATTGACTGGATTCCTGAACCCAGTTTCTTCCTTCTCCACTGGGTTGCTTCCCGTCCCTGATGCAAATCTCCTTCTGGATGAATCAGTCAGGAATTTCCACATCACCCCCAGGATTCCTAATTAGTCTTAGCCATGAAAGAAAACCAAACATTGATCTCCTCCAAGAGAAGAAAAAGCTCTCCCCAAAAAACAAGGCCTCTAAGAACCTAGGCTGTTTCCAAAGCAACATCTCCATCTCATGGAAGGGCAAAAATGGTCAATTACCCCAAGAACAACAACTTGGGGGGGGGGGGAAATACCCCCATTCCTCCTGAATCCTTTATTGTCTTCACCATTCCAGACAAGTGGAAAGTGCCACCATGTTACAGTTAATCAGCCAGAAACTCTTCACACAAAAGGAGGACTGAGATCTCTTTGTTCAGGCGTCCTTGGTCTTGAGAGCCATGCAAGGAGACGAGGAAGGGGGAGTTGGCCAGCAGAGATCTGCCTTGCCAGGGCAATGGTGCCAGGAGGCTCTTAATTGGGACAGATACTCCAGTGAGAAGCTGGGCAGAAGAATAGAAGGTTACATCCGCCTGGAAGAGACTGGCAGAATGGTGAGAACTGGTGTGGCGTCCAAGTGCAGGAGGGAAACCTGCCAAAGAGAAGCACATGAGTAGCATCCTAATGAGGGATTTTCTCCTTCTGATGCTGAATAGGCGATTCTCAAAGGGACAGGAGGAATCAACTCAGTTCCTCCGAAGTCCAGCCACCTTTTGGGATTGCCAACTTCCCTTCATGACAGATAGGACAGAGATAGATTAATGGTCTGTGGGAAAGACCTTGGTAGACCGGGTGAGATATCTCTCCCAACAATCTGGGTCCTCATTTTACTAACCTCGGAAGGATGGAAGGCTGAGTCGACTTTGAGCCGGTCAGGATTGAACTCTGGGCAGTGGGCAGAGTCTGCCTGCAATAGCAATAGCACTTAAGACTTATACAGCACTTCAGAGTGCTTTACAGCCCTCTTTAAGTGATTTACAGAGTCAGCACATTGCCCCCTGGGTCCTCATTTTACTCCCCTTGGATGGATGGAAGGCTGAGTCAACCTTGAGCTGGTCAGGATCAAACTGCTGACAGTGAGCAGTGCAGTACCACATTCTAACCCTTGCGGCTCCTAATGTTGTCTAGAGAACCGTTAGAGATGAGACAGCATGGCCCAGATTTGGATAATGGGCACGGGGAGAGGCTCAAAAGAAACAGAATAACAGAGTTGGAAGGGACCTTGGAGGTCTTCCAAACCAGCCCCCTGCTGAGGCTGTAGACTCTATACCATTTCAGACAAATAGTTGTCCAATCCCTTCTTTAAAAGCCTCTGGTGTTGGAGACCCCACAACTTCTGGTGGCAAGCTGTTGCACTAGTTAATTGTTCCCACCGTCAGGGAAATTTCTCCTTAGTTCTAGGTTCACATTTTCCTGAGCTTGGAGTAGAATGTTCTAAGGTCAGAATTGGACATTGAGACCTCCAAATATTTTGCACCCAATTTCTCCTCCTTTTTTTTATGTGTGTGTGTGTGTGTGTGTGTGTGTGTGAGTGAGAGAGAGAGAGAGAGAGAGAGAGAGAGAGCGCATTTATAGGTCTGAGTTGTGCCTTTGGAAGTCACAAGGGGCCATCTGCTTCATATCTTCATACAGTTCTGTCAACACCAGCAAGAAGATGTTGGTCAACCCACAAAGTGTCGAGTTGTTGACTTTAACTTCCAAAGTGTCATTCTGGCTTTTTAGCTGTGCACATTGTTTCTCAGGGCTAGTCAAGGTGATGGTACTCACAGCAATTTCCACACAAGGCTTTGGGGATTTACAAATCGAGTCACCACATTAGGGAAGGACAGTGAATAACAACCTAAGATATTCAGAGACATGTGACATTTCGGTGGCAAAAGGCAGAGATGACCAGCCTAAACTTCCACTCTTCCCCCCAAAAAAAACATATTTGTGAGGGAGGTGGAAAGAAGGGGAAGAATAGATAGAGAAAAGGAACTCAGATCTTAAATCCCTTGGCTGATGTTGCACAGTGAATCATATTCCCAGTAACATTATCATAGCTTAAATCTGGCTTTTTAATCCCATTATCCTATTCTATTTTAAACAACCTTCTCAGGAAATTGAAACTGGCTTCTATGGAGGAGGGAACATCACATTGGGAAATCATAATTTCCAAGATTTTGTGCTGCAATGGCCTCTCTTTCGCCAATTAAAACACACACCAAAAAGTGAAGAAATACATTTCCAGGGAAAGAAAACCCTAGACAAACATAACACAGCCACCTTCAAAATAAACCTCCAACCCCAGACTAAGGCACATTCTGAACATGGGCCATGTACAAATACATGCACACGCTTGCACCAATGTGCAAGAAATAGAGGGGAAAAAAGTTAAGTGTTTCCAGAGTTGCTCAACACGAGAGGCATCTGGAATAAATCTAATTTCTGGTAAGTTGGCAAACTGAAAAAGATTTAAAAAAAAAAAAAAAACCACAACAACTCACTGGATCAGCTACAAAGGGGATAATCGAATAAAATTGCTTGGACTGGATGCTGGGAAGATTTCGCTGGTAAGTCCTTGACTCGGTTTTTTGACTTGGTTCCAATAATTATCACTTTGCTATCAGGCTGGAGTGCTGTCATCGTGCAGAATTGTGTTTGTTTTCCATGACCATCAGGAGCAGAAGTGAGCCCGAAGCCCAGGCCTCCTCCTCCTCCTCCTCTTTTCTCCCACAAGCAAGGGTCCTAGAGCCATCTGCTCCCGGAGAGATTTCTAAATTTCCCAGGGTTGTGAGGTTCAGGAGAAACAGCAGGTGGGCAAGGGAAGAGAGGGGAAGGCTAGTTAAACAGTGATGAATTCTGTCGGCCAGATGCGAAGGGGACGAGACAAGGTAAAGGGAGGCTGTGAACTAGTCCATGGGAACTTTTCCCAGCTGCGTGTATCTCATTAAGCTCCCGGTGCATCCACTGCTGTTCGTTCAGGCAACAAAAGCAGAGCTGTTAAGTGGAATTAGACAGCCACTGCTCTTTAACACTTGACAGATGGAACTTGGCTGGTGATTGCTGTAGATGGTGTCACTCCTGCCTTCTGGTCCTCCCCTCCTGAGCCGGAGTTTTGGACAGGAAGCCCTGAGCAGCAGAATAACAAGAGTTGGAAGAGACCTTGGAGTCTTCTAGTCCAGGGGTCGCCAACCTTTTGGACCTCAGGGACCACCAAACTCATAATTTTAAATCCCCCAGACCAGAGACCCTGGGAAAATCCCCCCAAAAAACTCTGCAGGAAAATTCCCCACCCCATTGTCCTACCGATCAATCATTCTTTATTTGGGATCACAGGATACTGTCTCCAGCTCTGTTCTCAGCGTCTCAGAGGGAGAGAGAGAGACTGACTTTTGGCTTCATGCAAGGAAAGCAGCAGAAGCAGCAGAAGTCTTTCTTTCTCTCCCCCAAACTCCATCAGAAATGAGTCTTTATGGTGCAGCCTCTTGGAGCAGGAGGCCTTGCAGGGTCCCCAAGACTCATTTCTGGCGGAGTTTGGGGGAGAAAAAGAAAGACTTTTTCTGCTTTCCTTGCGTGCAGCCAAAAGCAGAAGAAGGAAGAAGCGGAAAGAAGCAGCCCAGTGGCCAGGTGGGGCAAGTTCCCCCTCCCCCCTTTCCCCCTTCCCCTCACAACCTCTTCTTGTTTGCAATGGAAGCGACACAAGCCTTCTGTTCCCACACAGCCTGGATTAATTGCTTTGGGGGTGACATTTCTCTGTGGACCATCAAGATTTTCTCCCGAACCACTGGTGTTTCCCGGCCCACTGGTTGGTGACCACTGATCTAGTCCAACCTTCTGCTCAGGAAGGAAACCTTATCACATTTCAGACAAATCTCTTCTTAAAAACTTCCAATGTTGGAGCATTCACATTTCATAACCTCTAAAGGCAAGCTGTTCCACTGGTTATTTGTTCTCCCCATCAGGAAATGTCTCCTTACTTGCTTCTCTCCTTGATTAGTTTCCACCCATTGCTTCTTGCCCTGCCTTCATGTGCTTTGGAGAATAGTTTGACCCCTGTCCGTCCTCTTTGTGGTAATACTGGAACACTGCTATCATGTCACCCCTGGTTGTTGTTTTTTTTTAATTATTAAAATAAACTTTATTTGCAAAAGATCAAAAAGATACAAACATACAAATATACACAAAAATAAAAAATAGTAAATGTACAAATAGAACAGTAAACATACAGTATTTCTTTCTATTACATTTGATATTAGGTTTGATAGTTCATAATAAACAATAATAAATGGCAAGTATTCGTTATCTCTTATAGATTACATATTAATTAATCAATAACACATGTTAGTCTACTATTACTATTGGATTATAACTGTATTATTTAATCTTCTTTTCATTAAACTAGGCATATCCAATTCCTGCAAATGTTTACAGCTTGAGGTGGACCATGAAGAAGTAGGAGATGGATAAGAAGCTCTTCTTCAAATGGGGGAGCCTCTTATTTGACACCAGCTGATGGGTTGGAGCCATTGCTTTGACCTTGAGGAACATCAAAGAGGTCTCCTTGAGATTAAAAATGCCAACAATGATGACTAGTCCTTTCTCATTAGGACATTCATCTTAAAAGAGAGTGTGGGATCTCCAGAAGTTGTAGCTCTCCATCACTGGAGGTTTTTTTAAGAAGAGATTGGATAACAATTTGTCTGAAATGGTAGGAGGTTATATAGAGTGGTCTTAGTACCTCCTTTGATCTTGATTGTATCCCTCTGTTCATGCAATTTAGGATTGCATTAGCTTTTTTGGCTGCTCCTGCACACTGCTGGCTCCTATTTAGCTGTTGTCTACGAAGACACCGAGATCCCTCTCACAGCTACTGCTATTGAGCCTGGTTTCACCCAGTATGAGTCCCTTTTCCGGTGGCAGGCAAGAGGCAGCCACCTGCCTTTTGGCTGTATTGTTTTTATGCAACTGGTCTTTCCAGGTGATACCCCTTGAGAAAAATCCACATGGGATCCTCAACATGCAAAGATCCCTCTTGCTGGGTATCCCAGATCAAGTGGGAGATTTAACCCCGCTGCCACCACCATGCAGCCAAGCACCCAAAACCCGCTGAACAAACAACAGCCGAGCCCAGCCCTGCAGTTCCTCTTGGATGAGCAGGAAAAAAAGGAGGGTTTATCTTTCAGACAATCCTTTAACTCTGGTTGCTACTTGCCCAGCTCCATCAGACGTGGTGAACCAAAGATGCTGTAGGGGATAAACAGCCCGCCGTTCAAAAGCCACCTTGGCAAGGGTTGAACAGTTGCTTCCGTAGAGAATAAGCCGGTTCCTCCCCTTGCCGGCTTTCTTTCTTTCCCCCCCTCCCCAATGGACAAAGGTGGTGGGAGGGAGAGGTTTGGCATGTTCCTTCCTCAAAGCAAAAAGGGCTGGCTGGAATCCACCTTTCTGACACAACCTGGAAGGCACCTTGTGGGAGGAACACACCTCATCGGCCTTTCCAGCGGTTTGCAATGCAGAAGAGAAGAGGATGTATGAAGATGGGTTGCAGGAACTGGGTATATCTAGTTGAATGAAAAGAAGGACTAGGGGGGACATGATAGCAGTCTTCCAATATCTCAGGGGCTGCCCCAAAGAGGAGGGAGCCAAGCTATTCTCCAAAGCTCCTGAAGGGCAGGACAAGAAGCAACGGATGGAAACTCATCAAGGAGAGAAGCAACCTAGAACTAAGGAGGAATTTCCTAACAGTGTGAGAACAATTACAGGTAGTTCTTGACTTACACCTACAGCTGAGCCCCAAATTTGATGTTGTTAAGTGAGACATTTGTTCAGTGAGTTTTGCCCCATTTTATGCAAACTTTCTTGCCACAAGTGAATTGTTGCAGTGGTTAAATTAGGAACCCGGTCGTTAAATGAATCTGGCTTCCCCATGGACTTTGCTTGTCAGAAGGTGCCAAAAGCTGTAACCATCACAAATACGAGTCACTTTCCAAGTGCCTGGATTTTGATTACATCATCGTGGGGAGGCTGCAATGGTCGTTAAGTATGGAAAAATGGCCATAAGTCTTTTTTTTTCAGTGACGTTGTAATTTTGGACCGTCACAAAGTGAACTATTGTAAGTCGAGGACTACCTGAAATCAGTGGAAGGTGTGGGTGCTTCCATCACTGGAGGTTTTCAAGAAGAGACTGGGCAGCCATTTCTTTGAAATAGTATAGAGTCTCCTGCTTGAGGAAGGGGATGGACTTGAAGACCTTCAGGGTCCCTTCCAACTCTAGTATTCTGTTCTGTTAAACTTCTTAAATGCTTGTTTGCCAAGGGGATGCTCAGTCATCCCACCAGGTTTGTTTCTAAATTGTCTCCTGAAGCCTAATAATAATAGTAATAACAATTGTAATAATAATACTAATAATACTAATAGGAATAATAGGAATAATAGGAATAATAGGAATAATAGGAATAATAGGAATAATAATAGCATACACACCCAGTCCTTTCCATGTGCCAACTGGACTGGCTGGTGAACTAACCAATGATACTGAGATAATAACAGGTACACATACCTGAGTAGTAAATTGCTATAGCAGAGGGGTGAGGAAACCTTCCAAAGTACATCTTTTAAATCTGCAAACTGATGTCAAAGCAAATGGTTCAAAAAACAAAAAATATGCACCATACTTTAACAGCAGCAAGAATTGTAATTACACACAACATTGGAAAAGCGAGAAAACACCTACAGAAGAAGATATGATTAAAAAAATTATTGGACTGTGCAGAAAAGGACAGACTAACACTGAAGTTAAAAGAAAAAAGAAGATATAGAATATTATCCAACTTGGGACTTGTTTTATCAATGGTTGGACAACGGGTGGAAATGAGGAACTGAAGAAGTATTATTATGCAAACAAATAGACAGTACGCTGTTGTACATAAAGAGAAAATCAGTAAAAATAGATTTTAAAAAAGATTGCACCAGTGGATTTACTCTTGGCTGTTTTTTTTTTTTTTGTTTTTTGTTTAATGAAATAGGGCACCCTGAAATCCTCAAGACACTCCAAAAGATCTCCACCAGAGCTATGGTTCTTTTTGCACTGGAAATAAATAAATAAATTGCAAATTTGACAACCATCCATCAACATCTGTCAGGCCCATTCTATTTTCCAGGATATGGAAAACATAACTATGTAAGAATTCCCCGCTCTGCAGGATGGAGAGAGAGAAAAAAACCAGGCGATTTATTTTCCAAGCAAGATCCTTTTCCTTCGGCCTCAATGTGTAGTTAGGCCAGAAGCAGCGAAAGATGTTTAATGAGGACTCCGTGATTGTCCCAGTAACTGGGAACAGGGTCTGCAAGTTGTCCTTTAATTGTTTCTTTGAATTTAAGGGGAAAAAACCCTTTCCCCTCCCACCCTCCCTGTTAAACTAATCCCTTCCTTTATGTTGAGAGAAAGGAGTGGGTGTGAAGCCAGAGGCATCTGTAGGATGTCACCAAAAATCAAGATGACACTGGGTTTTTTCTATCTAGCTATCTATCTGGGTGGCATGGCGGCTCAGTGGTTAAGACGATGGGTTTCTTGGCTGGAAAGCTGGCAGCCCACGTTGGCGACCTGGACAATGCAATGGGATGGTGTGAGGCTCCTGCAAGACCACACCTAGAGTCCTGCATCCAGTTTTGGTCACCACACTATAAAAAAGATGTTGAGACTCTCTATAAAAAGTGCAGAGAAGAGCAACCAGGATGAGGAGGGGACTGGAGACTAAAACATGAATGGTTGCAGGAACTGGGCCTGGCTGGTCTTGGGAAGGGAAGGACCAGGGGAGACAGGAGAGCATCTTCCAATATTTGAGGGGCTGCCCCAGAGAGGAGGGGGAGGGGTGTCAATCTATTTTCTAAGGCACCTGAAGGCCAGACAAGGAAGAATGGAGGGACACTGAAGAATGAGATTCAACCTGGAAATAAGAAACTTTCTGACAGAACAATCAACCAGTGGAACAGAAGTTGCCTTTGGAAGTTGTGGGAGCTTCATCCCTGGAGACTTTAAAGAAGGAATTGGACTGCCCTCTTGTCAGAAATGGTGTAGGGTCTCTGGGAGAGGATTGGACTAGTTGATCTACAAGGCCCCTTCCAACTCTGTTATTCTGTCAAAGAAGGACGTCAGTTAACCCCAAAAATCATCAAGATGGTACAGTGGGCCCTTTTCTATCTAGCTGTCTATTGCTCTGAGTGGTTTGGTGGTTAAGACGGTGGGCTCCTCAGGCTGGAGACCCAGACGTGACATAACGGGATGATGTGAGGGTCCAGTGAGATGCCAGTCCTCCCCTCCCTGTCTCTTCCTTGCCTATTGTGGGAAAGGCCAAACCTGCAGCCGCGAAGGGCTGGTTCTGTTTACCACTTTTGGAGGGCGGCAGGAAGTCTTCTCAGCTACCATCGGCTTGGTCTGTCTTAGAACAATGGGCCTTGTGGAGCCGGCCAGCGAGGTCTCTCTCTCTCTCTCTCTCTTCCTTCTCTTTCAGCAGCACCAGGAGACAAATGGAAAACACATTTCTCCTCCCTCCTTGCTTCCTTGATTCCACCGACTCCAAATCAGGAACAGCTGCCTGGTTGGTCTCCTGCCTCAGATGCAATGGGGATGGATTGCTGGGTCTCCTGAGAAGGGATGATTTACTACGTCCAGGTATGCAGAGTTGGGAAATTGCCCTGACAGCACGGGTTTGGGGCTGAGAATGAATACAAAGAGGGGATGGGGGAGGCGTTCCCACAAACAGGAGACATTGTCTCCCCACAGGTGTCTCTTCCTTGCTAGTCCTCACCAGAATTCATCTGGGATGACCTTTACTCACTGGTTCTCACCAACCGCTTGGCCAGATGGACGGAGATGGATGGAGGCAGGAACTGGAGGGGAATCTTAACCGAGCAATAGCAACAGTGCTTAGACTTATGTACTGTTTCACAATGCTTTACAGCCCTACTCTAAGCAGTTTACAGAATCAGCCTCTTGCCCCCAGCCATCTGGGTCCTCATTTTACCCATCTCAGAAGGACGGAAGGCTCAGTCAACCTTGAGCCAGTCAGGATCAAAACCTACAATACTGCATTGTAACAAATGTGCCACCAGGGCTTCTTTCCTTCCTTCCTTCCTTCCTTCCTTCCTTCCTTCCCAAGCAATAGCAGACCTATATACTGCTTCCCAATGCTTTCCAGCCCTCACTAAGCAGTTTAAGGCTAGGTCCCACTGGCTGACAGACGCAAAACGTATGCATAAAGGACACAGCGGACGAGCAAAATTTCAGGGGTGGCTCCATCCGTTGTCATCCGCTCCAAAAAGTGGTGAAAATTTTCATAAACAGAATAGAAAAGAACGGACGTGGGTAGTATGTAGTGGGGATGTTAAACGGATGTTCATAGGAAGCCTAGCGGATGAAAGCGGATGGAAGCGGATGACACCTCCAAAGGGGTTCCGGGGGAGAATTGCAAAGCGGACGCATAGCAGATGAAGCGGATGCATCACAGACGCCTAAAGGAAAGAAAAGGGATGCCGCGCGGATGTATATCGGATGCAAACCGTTCACTGCACATCCGTTCTATTTCCATGCTACTAACGCTGTGTAGACGTTCCGTGTACCTTTTGTTTCCTCCCTCTTTCTGTTTTCAGCTGCAGCGGATGTGAGTTGAGGGGATGGCCAGAGGATGCAGAGAGGATACAGTGGACGTTTAATGGATGATAAATGGACATAGAACGTTTGTTGCTCGTATATGTCGCGGATGTACATCGTACGCGGCATAAAGTTCATCCGTTCACAAAGTTTTGTGTAGCTCAAAACTTCTTGCGCGGATGAAATCGCAGTGGACGGATGCTCAACGGATAGAGCGTATGAAACACGTATGCAGTGAGTACACAACGGATGCATAGCGTTTTCCAACAGATGGCAAGCTTTTTTTTAACGTTTTACATCCTCTTTGCATCCGTTAGTGCAGTGGGACAGGGGCTTTACAGAGTCAGCCTCTTGCCCCCAACAATCTGGCTCCTCATTTTACAGACCTTGGAAGGATGGAAGGCTGAATCAACCTTAAGCCGGTCACATGAAGTGTTAATACCACTTTATAAGGCCTTGGTAAGGCCACACTTGGAATACAGCATTCAGTTTTGGTTGCCATGATGTAAAAAGGATGTTGAAACTCTAGAAAGAGGGCAGAGAAGAGCAACCAGGATGATTAGAGGACTGGAGGCTAAAACAGATGATGAATGGTTGCAGGAACTGGGCCTGGCTAGTCTAGGGAAGAGAAGGACCAGGGGAGACAGGAGAGCATCTTCCAATATTTGAGGGGCTGCCACAGAGAGGAGGAGGGGATCAACCTCTCTCCAAAGCACCTGAAGGCAGGAGAAGAAGCAACAGATGGAAACTCATCAAAGAGAGAAGCAACTTAGAACTAAAGGAGAAATTTCCTGACAGAACAATTAATCAGGGGAACAACTTGCCTCCAGAAGTTGTGAATGCTCCAACACTGGACACTTTTAAAGAAGATGTTGGATAACCCTTTGTCTGAAGTGGTGTAGGGTTTCCTGCCTAAGCAGGGGATTGGACTAGAAGACCTCCAAGGTCCCTTCCAACTCTGTTATTCTGTTCTGTTCTGTTCTTACCTGAAGATAGGGTGCCTGGTGGTCACTCAAGACGTGCCCTCCACCAGGCAGCCAGTTTTCAGAAAGAGAGAGATGTTGTGCGTTATGATATTTAAAACGGGTGAGCAAAGCCAGAGGTGTCCTGTCCTTCCACCCTTCACCACCCTTTCTTCTTCTGTCTCCATCACCAGCAAACCATCCCTTAGAATCTGCAGTGCGGAGGAAGGCCGTGAGCCAGAAGAGACTCCAAGGAAGATAGAGTTGCAGAGCCAGCCAATGTCCAAACCTCTTGGACACAGCCTGGAAGCCGCTGCCTCTTCTAACCCAGTTTCCCAGGCTTTCAGCAGAGGGAGAGAGGGAGAGAGAGAGAGAGGCCAGCTGAGCAACCTTAAACCATCTCTTTCTCTTGTCTTGGGAAATCAGATTCATGAGCTAGATAGAGAAATATGAGCGGAAGTTTCTTCTCCCAAGTTCTGCTAATGGAGCAAAGCTGGAGGAAACAATGAGCTAATTCCACCTACAATCCCCCCCCCCCCCCCCCCTCCCAGCTCCGTCTTCACTCTGCTTAGAGAGCTGGGACCCTGGGGAATGGGGGGGGGGGCTCAGGAGAAAGATGGGGAGGGATGAGGAGTCTCTGCAGCTACCATCTGTTGCTTGCTCCAACCTGAGGCTCCGAGTCCCAAGAGAAGGTGCCATGGAATGCAAGCCAAAAACACGGCTCATCTCTCTCCATTGATCCTGCGCATTGGCTGCGTCTTGCTGATATCTCACAGGTCTTCACTGTGGCCGCCTTCGCTCTCTGATCTTCTCCCATGGCTTTAACCTTTAGCCAAGAGACAAACAAGAGATGATTCGATTATGGATTAACAGAGTTGGAAGGGACCTTGTAGGTCATCTAGTGCAACCTCCCCTCCCTGCCCAAGCAGGAGACCCTATACTGTTTCTGACAATCTCTTCTTGAAAGTCAAAAGTGGTGATAAAAAGTGATGAGATGATAGATAGATAGATAGATAGATAGATAGATAGATAGATAGATAGATAGGAGAGAGGGAGATGAGAGAGAGAGAGTAGGTAAAGGTAAAATAGAGATAGAGAAGGGAGAGAGAGGAAGGAAGGGAGGAAAAGAGAGAGAGAGAGACCTGGGGCTCTTTAAAAATACAGCAAAACGAATGTCTAAATGCTGATTTCTATGGAAAGAAGGGGGTGTTTTAAAATAAACTCATTGGAGGGGACCTTGGAGGTCTCCTAGTCCAACCTCCTGCTCAAGCTGGAGACTAGTTTATTTCGGACAAATGGCTGTCCAATCTCTTCTTGAAAGCTTCTTGAAATAAGGAAATACACTTGGGGGGGGGGGGGGGGGGGGGAACCACCAAAGAACAAGAGGAAGCTGCTGTTAAAACAACATGAACTCTTCAAACTAGAACTTCCCCATTTCCCTGCTCGTCCCTCCTGCCCTGCCTTTCGGAGTAGCCCTCTAGAACTGGGCAGCCTCTCCAGGCCTTCCAGTGTGGATCTTTGGTGTGACTGCCAAGCGGGCTGGAAGGGATGACCCTCCTCCCCTGCGCAGGTGTGTCCGTGAGACACGTGACTCTGCACAGTCCAAGTGACCTCCGGGAGGCCCATCAATGACTTGCTTTTTCCAGATCTTCCAACATGGCTTTGATATTTTCTCCGTTGGGATGTCCAGTAAGCAGATGGTAAAACGCAGACGCCGGCTGCAAGCAAACCCCGAGCAGCAGGAAGGTTACGAGTGGGAGAGAGGGCAGGAGAGGAAGAAGCCAATAAATGTCTCTCCAGATGTTCCAAGGAGAGAGACATGGGAGTTAGCAGCTGGGTGGGTGCAGAGAGAAGCCCTCTCCCTTTCCAAAGTCACTTCTGCATCATTTATGTTTTTCCTTGCAGAAGTCAGCTTGTGTGCTTGGCCAAAGAGAAAACCATCTCTTCAAGGCGCAGCTCCAGCATTTCTTACCCCAGAAAATGGACCTGGCCATCCTAATTCTTTCTTTCTGGACTTCTGAGCTGGTTCTGACAGGAAGTATTTACCCAAAAGTCATCAGGCTTCAGAAACCAAGAAAGAAACATCAAGATTCTTCTAAGCAGCTTCCTTTATTGGTTCCTCGCCAGTAGACAGCACTCTTGCCAAACTAAAGGAGACAACTTGCACCATAAAACAGCTACTCTGGGAACCATTGAGGAGGATCTGACCTCAACCTCTTTCTCACGCACCACCTCTCTAAACTGGGTTGTCTCTTCCTGCCCTTTGTGACTCGAAGTTCCAACACTTCCCATCATCATACGATCACATGCCAGGGGCTTGGCAACCCAGCCACGTCCCCGGCTGTTTGCCACATCGCCCAGACACGGATCCGTAACTTTAAGATGGTTTTGCCAAAAACGGGCATGTCATCTTCTTCCAGCATTTGGTGAAACTGTATCCATCGCACGACGCTGGGCTTGCATATCCCACCACTGCAACGGAAACTTCTTCGGTTTTCTAGGAAAAAGCCCCAAAAAGTCCAGTTGCCTTTTGGGGTGAGGGGGGAAACAAACCACCAAAAAGAGAAAGAAAAGAGAAGGAAAAAGTACCCTTACTTCTGAAAAAAAGTTGCTTTTCTTTGACAGATAAAAGCTCATTTTCTTCCCATTTTCTTTCTCCTCCCCCCCTCTGTGTGTGGGTGTGTCTTTATTCTTTAGGAAGCCATTTGCTTGAGACTAATTGAATTTTCTGCCTAAGGGGAAAAAGAGGAGCCGAGAAGGGGGTTAATGTTCACCAAGAGGCCAGGAAGGACCCCAGCCCTCTTAACTGGTCCTGGGCCCTCCTTCTCCAGCTTAAACAAACCCCTGAGTTTTGTCCCCTCTTGTAAAGGAGGAGGGACCGAGGGAGGGGGCTGCTGATTCTTTGGGCAAGTTTCTCTTGCAGGTCACCTACTGCCCCCTTTTCCCCACCCAATCCTTCTTCCCTGGGGAGGGGAGGATCTCCAGGAGCAGCTGGTAAGATGCGAAGGGAGCGAGGAAACCATTGTCCTTTGACACATGTTTAACATTTCTTTACAGAAAGGAGGGGGGAAAAATGGGGTGCCTTAGGGTGGAAAAAGCCCCTCTCCCTCCTCTCCTCTCCCTTCCCTCCCTCTCCATCCACAAACATTTCCTGTGGGGGGGGGCTGCGTTTCTCTGCAAAGGAATGAGAAGAGAGGAGCCCCCCCCCCCCTCTGTATCAGAAAGCCATCAACTCATGGAAACGTT
>BLBF01000067.1:10886748-10906602 GCA_015471245.1 Laticauda colubrina
GGGGGGGGGGGGGGGGGGGGGGGGGGGGGGGGGGGGGGGGGGTAGGAGAGCAGATGGTGCTATAGGGAGGGGGGAGGCTAAACATTGGGACCCTGTTTCATTCACTTGCTTTGAGTCACCAACTCAGGCAAGAAATTGCTAAGAAAGCTTTAGAGATCCATCAAAGGAGGCCAAGGGGTTGGGTGTGGGTGGGTGATTTCTCTCCAAGTCTAACAAAAGGGGGTCTTTCTTTCTGGTCACCCCCCCCATCCCAAGCAAGAAGGTCTCCCCATTAGCTACCTCACCGCTGCAAGCATTGGCTTGGCTCTATAGGTACTACAAAGCGTTCTTTCTCTCTCTCTCTCTCTCCCTCCCTCCCTCCCTCTCTCTCTCTCTCTCTCCCAGCTGCAGTTTCCCCACCTTCTGACCCAAAACCCCACAGCGGGGAGGGGTGGAAAGCAACGGACCAGCATGCAGGAGTGATCTCCTTCTGAGATTTGGCCAGATCTAACTAAACCAGTTCTGAAAGGCTCTATACAGCCAATGGACAGGTAATCTCTTAATCTTGCAGGATCTGTTCATATGTTGCAAGGACCTGCCCACAAATCTCTTTTTTTCAGTGCTGTTTTAACTTTGAGCGGTCGCTAAATAAGTTGTAAGTCAAGACAGAGCTACCTGTACTAGGTAGAATGTGGAAGGAGAACAGCTGGATTCTACCCCAAGATGCAGAAAGCCTGTTTTTATGGCACCCAGATAGATATTCCCCAAAGCACCAGAAAACAAGGCAAGAAGCAACAGATGGAAACCTACCAAGGAGAGAAACAACCTAGTGTATCTGCTTACTGAACATTACCCCCAGGTCTCCTAAACTGGGCTCTGCAATTTTGTTCAGCACAATGGCTGCGTCCTAAACCTGGAGGTGCAGATGGACCTGGGTCCAGTTGGCATTCCTTGAAGGACAAGTTGAAGATGAGCTTCAAGAGAGGATAGCTTCAAGGAAACAACACTCACGATGTTTATTCAGCTTCTTCAAGGGATGGAATTGTGCAACGGATGGAGACTCATCAAGGAGAGACGCAATCTAGAACAAAGGAGACACTTCCTGACAGTGAGAACAATTAACCAGAGAGAGGGCTTCTCTCCAGAAGTTGTGGTGCTCCCTCACTGGTGGTTTTTAAGAAGAGATCAGACATCTGAAATGGTGATAGGGCTTCCTGCTTGAGCAGTGGGTTGGACTAGAAGACCTCCAAAGTCCCTCCCAATTCTGTAATTCTGTTCTGTTAGACAGGAAGATGCCAGCTTAATTTCCAACAGTTTTTGAAGACAACTATCACAACTGTAGTGTAGAGATTGGCAGAGAAACCAACATTTGTATAATGTTCCTCACCTCTCTCTCACACACCCTCCCTCCCTCCCTCCCTCTCTCTATCTCTCTCTCTCTCTCTTATCCCAAATTTTGCTCCCTTGGACTCGGATTTCGCTTTTGCTTCGTCTTTCCCCCAGTCCTATCAAGCATTGCTGGGCTAAATCTTTCTATTTTAAAATCTAGCACCCTCCCCGGTCTTCCCCTGAGTGCTAAAACAGGCTGATGTCTAAATATTTGCCGAACTATTCTTAGCCTGAGAGCAAGCCGGCGGGCGGCAGCCTTCGGGGCACATGCCTGTCTACGGCTGGCGTTATTCGGGGACCACCCGCCGCAGATGCATGATTTGGGGCAAGAAAAGCAAATTGGCCTTCTTCTCTCTCTCTTTTTTTTTCTCCTGGATGTATTTGTGCCATCTGACATCTTGCAGCCATGGAAGGAGACGCTGGGAGTCTGGGGAGGGGAATTCAACTTCTGGAAAATCAAATTCCTCTTGGCAGAACCGCCTCACTTGAGCTGCAAGCCGGACGATTCTCAGAGGGCCCTTTGCAAAAGAAGCCCATTTGCTGATTTTATTGCTGAGTTCACATCTGGCAGGAGGCATATTTTTCCCCCCTGCAAGAATATATTTCTGCAAGGTTTCTGCTCTTTCCTCCCCCTCCAAGATACAAACTGGTTCTAGACTGACCACCATTTGTGCATTGACCGCTCAAAGTTCCCACGGCGCTGAAAAAAAGGATGGAAGGCCAGGTCCTCGTACTTATGACTGTCACAGAATCCCCTTGGTCATATGATCATGGTGGGAAAGGACTGGGTGGGTGGAAAATAATTTCTCCCTCCTCCCCAACCCTCCAATGGTTCCTCATCCAGAGAAGACTTGGGACATGTCGCCATGTTTAATTCTACCGCTGTTCATGCAACGCAGAATAAAAGAATAACAGAATCGGAAGGGACCTTGAACGTCTTCTAGTCTAACTCCCTGCTCAAAGAGGAGCCTTTATACCATTTCAGACAAATGGTTGAACACCTCTGGTAATGGAGCACCTACAACTTTTGGAAATAAGCTGTTCACTAAGAACAAATGTATTGTTCTCATTGTCAATTCCTCCTTAGTTCTAGGTTGCTTCTCTCTTTGGTTAGTTTCCATCCATTGCTCCTTGTCCTGCACCTTCAGGAGCTTTGAAGAATAGGTTGAGACCCCTCCTCTTCTTTGGGGCAGGCAGCCCCTCAAATATTGGAACACTGCTATCATCTCACCCTCTGGTCCTTCTTTTCATTAGACTAGACAACTGGATGCAGAAGCATCCAACTCTCAAAGACGCAAGGAGATAGGAGAGGCGATAGGAAATGCTGGCCAGCAAATTCTCAAGAGGGAGAAAAACCAAGACACATTTTTGGCTGCTGTCTCAGCCAAAGGTTTTCCCAGTGGGGAGAAACAAGAGCAACCAAGCAAAGAGAGAGAAAAGATTGTAAATATATATATATAGATAGATCTTTCTTGGGTTGATCCGGAGTCCTCACTGGGGCTGGAAAGGGAAATGGGAGACATATTTTAAAAACAGAGTCACTTTGGATATCCTCCAGCCAAGCAGCAATCTATCACAGGATAAATGAAAAACAATAATTTCACTCCAGCTGCCTAAATAAGTCTTGAGAGAGGCCTGGCCTGCTCCAAGTTGAGTTCCTGGCAGCCTTCTGAGCAAACTCAGAATCAACTTTTGGGGTGAATGGAAAAGGTGAAGAAGGATGACCTCTCTAATGAAAAAACAACCCACCTTCCTGTTTCTTTGTAGAACATCTCCACTCGTCCACTTCTTCTGACACCTCAGGTGGCTTCCAAGGAGCACAGCAGTCTGGATTTCTATTGGCTGGTTCAAGGCATGGGGGCTTCAGAGCAAACCAATCAGGCTCTGATTTAGAGGGATGGATCAATCCAAGTTGACTCTTGGTGGAGCTAAATTGATATTATGAAGTTTAGCTCCATGGTCATACCAACTATGAACTCATTCCAGACATCCTTGATTGCCTGGAGTTCCAATCCCCAAAATGCATGGATCTTGGTTTGTTTCAGATGGCTCTTCAGTGTACACATTTGCCATAAAGCCGTTGGCTCAAGGCTTCGAATTTCACTCTTCAGGCCCTGAAGCAGTCTTCCTAAGGGGTAACTCACGCTGTTGTTGTTATGAGGATAAAGAAAGAAAGAAGGAGGAGCAGAAGGAAGAGGAAAAGGGAAGAGGAGAAGGAAGAAAGAAGAGAAAGAAGAAGGGAGGGAGGAGAGAGAAAGGGAGGGAGGGTGGAGGAAGGAAGGGCAAAAGGGAGAGAGGGAAAGAGGGGAGGGAGGGAGAGAGAGAAAGGGAGGGAGGGAGGAAGGAAGGGAGGGAGGAAGGGAGAGCAAAAGGAAGAGAGAGGGAGAGAGGAAGGAAGCAAGCAAGCTAACTCTACATTTAATATATTCTTGAATTCTGGACGTCCTTTTTAAATGGCCTGTCAAAGTTATTAATTTCAAAATATGGGCAGTGATTAAGACTGTTACCCCAAATCCTAGCTCTGGTAGTGCCACGGCCTCAGTTGCACCCCCATTTTAATCCCCCCCCCCCCCCCCCCCCCCCCCAAAAATGAGGAAACTCCAGGGATCCCTTTCGTTCAGTGGGATGGCAGCTGCAACCCAACCCAATCCGTCCACCCCAACTTCCTTCCAATAATAATCAGGGCCATAAATTATCTGTGACAAAACCAGGTGGGGGTTTGGCTTCTGCAGAGGGCTGAGTTTGCCTCCCCCTCCCTCCCCACTCATCCAGGAAACAGCAAAATTCAAAAGCCCCCAGTAGACTTCCAGGAGGAGACCACGATAAGCCATGGCTAAAACAGCAAAGCGGAAAGAATCCAACTTTTCACCATAAGGGCCCTGGGAGAGATAAGGCTGTTCTGGTGAGTTTGGCCAATGCAATCCAGACCAAAACACAGATGGAACCACTTGTGCAACCTCCCAAAAACACACTGTGTGTATTTCAGTAACTTGTTCACCAGTCCAGCTCAGTGTTTCACAACCCTGGCAACTTTAAACTGTGGGGACTTCAACTCTCAGCCAGCATAGGTAGACTTTATTTCCCAGAATTCTCCAGTTAGCATGGGTGAACTACAATTCCCATAATTTCCCAGCCAGAGTGGGTGGACTTCAACTCCCAGAATCCCTCAGTTGATTGAATCAGTTGAAACCTGGGAGTTGAAGTCCATACAGCTTAAGTTGTCCAGGTTGAGAAACAGTGGGGGTAGACATTGTATCTGCAGCATAGGGAAGTCTCTGCTTTCTTCAGAAATGTATTTGTCAGAAAAGGAACTTCCAGTCTTCTGATTTGGGGCTACCAACTTGATTGTCCTCCTACTTTGTCCCCCACCCACATCCTCAACTATCTTAGTAAATGTTAGCTCTTTGACATTGTTCCGTGATTTTTTGTGTTTTTCCTCTTGGAGTCCAAGGGTGCATCCCACTTCCAAGACATAAGGAGGTTGAGGAAGTCCTTCCATCTGTTCCTCCCCAAAATATTATGGAGTAATTAATTTTCCACCCATTCTCTCATGTTTATACTCCCTTCTCCAAAATTGTGGCAATTGTCTTCTCCACTCCTGGAAACCATGGAGAAGCATTTCAGGGTGGCCCAGGAGTAGCACATTGCAGTAATCTAGTTGGGAAATTACTAGAGTAGGTGGATCCCCCAAACCCATCTCTCAGTAATCAGAGGCTTTTATCTATAGTATATAGAGGTTAACAGGCTGAGGAACAGCTCAGAGGTTTTCTCCAAGGTGGTCAACGCATCGTTGACCTAATTCAACCTAGCTCTTCTTGGAGAAGAAGGAGATTGCAAAGAGCTTGAGAAAGGTATGTGTAACTGCCGAGACACCTCATTCCCACCAGCCATAGTTTGTTTGTTTTTTTAATGTTCTCCATCCAGCTTCTGAAAATCTGGAAAGAACTCCTCAAAACTGGGAAGGAACACCTTAAGGAAAAAAAAAACTCAAAACCCTGTTTGGAAGCAAAGCAAAGATACCGACCCAATCCTGCATGTTGACTTTCCTAATAAAAAACCTCTGTGTCAACAGGGAGGAGAGCATTTTTCTCTTTCAAGAAAATTAAACATTTCAAACATGTTTGAACGCAGGCCTACAACCCCCTGGATAGCAATTAACTTCTTCCTGTTCTAAATGTAGATGTAGCTTCCAAAATAACAAAGTGGTGCTGGATTATTTTTCAAAGGAAGCCTGATTGAAAAGCTGCTCCGTTATACCCTAAGGTAGAGCCCCATCGTCCCTCTGACCTCGGAAGTGTGGAGGATGGACTTGGTCATCCTCCATCCTTGATGTCCAAAGCCTGACAGGGTCCTTCAGGGTCACTGACACATAGCAGATGCCAGCAGAGATGGGGGAGGAGGAGGATGAAGCTTTCCTATAAAACCAGATTCATGTTGAATTCAACCACAATATCAGACTTGCACATAGAAAAGGAAGAGGTCAAGGGTTTCCTGCTTGAGCAGGGGGATGGACTAGAAGACTTCCAAGGTCCCTTCCAACTCTGTGATTCTGGTCCCAGGGGATCTTCAGGGTGTGATCAAGAGGGAGCCCACCATGATGCCAATGAAGCTCTGGTGGTATAACCTCAATCATAGCATGAGTGTCCTGTCCACCACTTTAGGCCATAACTTGGAGAAGTCAAATTTTCCTCTTGATCCAGCCAGAGTTTGATCAAAAATCAGATTCTCGTTGAGCTCAACCTTAGAGTCAGATTTGCACATAGAAAAGATTCCCCCCCCCCCAAGCCCCTTTCATCTTTGTTCTTCTGGTCTCAGAGGTTCTTCAGGGTACGTCTGAGAGGTTGCTTCTTACCATGTTGCAAACAATGCTTTGGTGGGTGGAACTTCAATCACAACATGGGTGTCCAACACCAGGGGTGTCAAAGTCAAGGCCGGATGAACGCAACAGGCCTGCCCTGCAAACAGGGAGGACTGACCCACACGGTGCCATTTTCACTGGCAGAGGGTTGCAGGAAACCGTTGCAGCCAAAAGCAGAGCTTAGGAGCCCATTTTGCTGTCGGAGTGCTCGGGCCACCACAGGCGCCCTCGACACGAGTGATGTTGAGCTGGCCACACCCACCACGGGCCTCCGAAGTCAAACACAACCCTGATGGGACCCTCAGTGAAATTGAATTTGACACCCCTGATTTAGACAATACCTTGGAGAAGCCTGTAGTTCAGTGGTGATATGCTACTGATTCAGCCCGGTTTGAGCGAACTGGTAGTAAAAATCACTACCAGTTCCCCAAACAGTAGTAAAAAGCCTCCAACAATCATCTGAGAGGATAAAAGATTGAAAAGCTCATGGGAGTGGGAGAGTCACTCCTAGCTTTTTGTTTCTTCATTCTCTCAGCTGATTGGCTTGTTAGGGGCGCTCATGTGCATGCGCGCACACGATCACCCACCAAACCAGTCGCCACTAAGGTAGGATCCCACTACTGCTCTAGTCCTCTATATTCCTCACGTTGCAACCAGAAAGTGGGGTCCAGGGGTCAGCCCTCCAAAAGGCCATATGGAACGAGAAACGAGTCAACTCAAAAACACGGAGAATTTGACTTGCGCCGAGAGCTTTGGGATCTCCCTGGGGAGCCAGGCCCTGGATGGTGGAAGGACAAATATCCTCTTAAATTCTTGCCAAGGAATATTGTGGTTTGTGGCCATTTGCCTTCTATTCTCTGAGAGGGTGTCTAGAGTTTCCTTTAGACCCCGAGGCACCGTATTCTGCTCTTTGCCATCTGCCACTGGAAAGGCTCCCAGTCTGCTAAGAATAGAGTTTCCATCCATTGTAGGAGGAGACGGGATTTCTCAGCAAGCTGCATAAAAAGACATTTGTATGGAGCAATTAATGTTTTGGCAAATATTCTGAGAAAGGGGTAGAGTAGCCCCGGGGCCCCTCTTGCAAAATAAGCTTAGAAGATCAAACTTTGAAAGATGGGGAATGGACAGGAGGGCAAAATACCCAAAATTAATAGGAGAGAAACAACCATAGGAAGCAACCAAGGTCTTCAAGAGAATTGACATGCATTCTCCACAGAGGAAATCCCTCCCTCCAGGGCTCAGGGGCTCTCTCAATGTGTGGGGAGAACCAGGGTGAGAGGATGTGTCACCACCAGAGATGAATGATGGAGCAGACTGAGGAAAATTTGACACCGGGGTTTCGTGTTGGCCTGCGGGGTTGCAGTTGTGATTTATTGTGATGCTCAGATAAGGGTGCATGGAGATTTCCTAGCTTATTCTTATTTTCCTTTTTTGGGATGCTGAAGAGGAGGAAGAGAAGGAGAAGGAGGGGGAGGAGGAGAATGATAAAAATGAGGAATTGCTGGACAAACATGGACTCATAGATTTGGAAGAAGATCTTGAGACCATTGACTGTAGGAACTCAAATCAAGCCTCCCTTTGTTTGAATGCAATGTGATCCAGCAAAGGAAACTTCACCACCTCTCTTGGTTCCTCTGCTGAAATTCTCTTACATCAGTGTCTGTCGAGATTCTCCATCCTCCAGGTCATGGATGTCCCAAAGGTGCTTTTTTCAAGAGGCAACTGGACTGTCTTACAGCAGACTTTCCAATATCCACCTAGAACCTGCCTTTCTATAACTTGAGGTCCATTCCTTTATATCTGCTTCAGGGCCTCAAAGACGAAGTCCTGGCAACTTGAAAAGTCTTCTCACCTCTTCCGTCTTTTCTTCCCAAGGTCCAAAGTTCCCTCCATCCTTCTCTTTTGAAAGGACCTTCTATATCTCCTACCATCCTTGTTCTCTTCTCTGAACCAAACCAGATTTGGGCTTGTTTACAGGCTGTGGTTGAGTGGACTCAGGTTATTTCCTGGCGTTGATTCCTCACCGCGGCTGGTCATACAGGCAACTGCAATGCCAAATACAGCTACTGGACATCAGATTGGGGATTGGGTCCCCAAGGAGGCATGATGAGAGCTTGCTCCTCAACCTTCTGAAGGACTAAGACCTCCTTCTTCATTGTAGCCCAGACAAAGCAGTTCCTTCAATTGCAAGCTTGTTTTGGCAGCTGCCCAGCCTTTTTTGACCGCTCTGTGCTAATCCCACTGTTTCAAATTATAAAGCTGCCAATATCCCATGGAAACACCACCAATCTGCCTTTGGTACGCCAGACTTCTCTGAAATCAAGAAATCTTTCCAGGAAGTGCTGCGTTCACCCATCCACCACTACCCCACAAACACAACCACCTCTTGCTACAAAGACCAGCTGAATATTTCTCAGCAGAGTAAAACACTGTACTCCAACAGGGCTAAACACGAGCAATGGAGACAAAAGTTTCTCAGGGAAACCAAAAGAATTGCAAATTTTGCAGTTAGGACTCATTCATAAAAATAGTCACCGTGAGTCCCTGCTGGGCTCTGAATGTTAGGCAAGCCAGACTTCCCAAGCTGGGCAATCAATCAGAATAGAGATGGAAAGGGACCATGGAGGTCTTCTAGTCCACCCCCCTCCTTAAGCAGGAGACAAATGGTACTCCAATCTCTGCCTAAAAATCTCCACTGTGGGAGAGCATTTACAACTTCTGGAGGCAAGTTATTCCATTGGTTAATTGTTTTCACTTTTAGGAAATTCCTCCTTGGTTCTAGGTTGCTTCTCTCCTTGATTAGTTCCCATCCATTGCTTCTTGTCCTGTCTTGGATAATAGGTTGACCCCCTTTTCTTTGTGGCAGCCCCTCAAATCTTGGAAGACTGCTATCATGGTACCCCTGGACCTTCTCTTCAGTAGACTAGCCATACCCACTTCCTGCAGCGTTCTTCATATATTTTAGTCTCCAGTCCCCTAAATATCTTTATTGCTCTTCTCTGTGTTCTTTCTAGAGTCTCAACAACTTTATCTTTATTGTGGTGAACAAAACTGGGTACAATATTCCAAGTGTGGACTTTACCAAGGCATTCTAAAGATCAAGGCATTCTAAAGTCCAATCAACCAAGGCTTTTCAAGGCCTTCAGAGCTCTTAACATTTGGCACAGCCGAGCAAAGAATCCTTCCACGAGTGAGGGACCCCAATGGAGAGAATGATCTCATGATGAACAGCCCACTCTTAATGCTCCAAAGCGGATTAATGGCTCTTGAGGCTTTGAAAGAAAGAAGCAAGATGGGAGTGAACGGGAGGAGAATTAATTGGATACTTACGCATGAATGGAAGAGTGGGGTGGGGTGGGGTAGGGGCTGAATGTAGATAATCCACCCAACCTTTTTAGCCAAGAAATTTAACCTTATTCAGCCCTTTGCCCATCTAAGCATACCTTCTCCAAGACTCTCCAGAATTCCTAGAGGAAAGCTCCCTTGGTTCGATTAGAGGGGTTCCTAGAGAAGCTATCAACTCCTAGCAAACCTTGGATGCCTTGATAAGACCACACTTGGAAGAATGCATCTGGTTTTGGTCACCATGCTATCGATAAAACAAGATGTTGAGTGGAAAGAGTGCAGAGAAGAGCAACAAAGATGATTAGGGGACTGGAGGGTAAAATCTACGAAGAATGGTTGCAGGAATTGGGTATGTCTAGTTTCAAGAAGGACAAGGGGTGACATGACAGCAGTGTTCCAATATCTGAGGGGCTGTCCCAGAGAAGAGGGGGTCAACTTCTTCTCCAAAGCACCAGAAGGCAGGACAAGAAGCAGCGGATGGAAGCTCATCAAGGAGAGAAGCAAACTGGAACTAAGAAGAAATGTCTGACAGTTAGAACAATTAACTAGTGGAACAACTTGCCTTCAGAAGTTGTGAATTCTCCAACACTGGAAGTTTGTAAGAAGAGATTGGACAACCATTTGTCTGAAATTGTGCCATTTTCCCTACCTGAGCAGGAGTTGGACTAGAAGTCCTCCAAGGTCCCTTCCAACTCTGTTATTCGAAATTCAGAAAAACGTTGGATCTGATTGGTACATTTTTGGATGGGGAAAACCAGGAAGGGTGTTGGACTTTATGCCAGACAGGGAAGTCGTTAAAACTTTCCTGAAAGATGCAAAAACAAGCCACCTCTCAATGATGTCCAAAAATTCCCATCCATGTATTCATCAGGAGTTGAGTGTCACTTTGTCTAATACTACAACATCTCAAAGAGAAAGTTGGATAGGCTTCAATTATCACTAAGTTCGCCGGTTTATTGATTAAACCACGGTTGGCTGCATTCACCCAGTGCACTAAGCCATAAACCAGGGTTTTCCAAACAGAATGGCTGAGCTTGTCTAATACACTGAATCCAAAATCAAGCAAGGTTAGGTTTGACATAGGAATTCAGCTGCTGCTGGCACTTTTGACCTCTCTTCGGAATACAGTCGTTACCCTGGGTGTTTTCTGGGAAGAGGAAATTAAATAATGGCATTGAAAACAACTCCACCCTGCTTTTCTTACATAGACAATAAAAGGAATAGAATCCTTTTCATTTTGACAGCTTTAAAGTTGGGGACATCCAAAAGGGCCTTGAAACTCATCCCTGGTGACTTTCCATGGCTTTAATTTAATTACCGTGCCTTTTCTTATCTTAATTGACTTGCTTCTGTTTATAAACATGGGGCTAACCCTCTGTTCTTCTTCCCACCCCCACGGGTCCTGCAACCTGAGAGTAGCTTTTGGCATCTGAAAAATTCATTAAGTGCCTGAGTCTCTTCCTTCTTCTTCTACTCCACAATGAATTAATGGTAGAAGAAATTGGATCTCAGCAGCTCTGGGATGAAAATCTATAACTTAGTGGGAAGGAGAAAAGCATCATCCTCTGTCGGATGAAAATCATCATCTTCTTCTTCTTCTTCTTCTTCCTCTTCCCTTTCCCCTTATTCTTCCTCTTCCTCTTCCCCTTCCCTTTCTCCTCCTCCTTCTCCTCCTCCTTCTCCTCCTCCTCCTTCTCCTCCTCCTCCTTCTCCTCCTCCTCCTCTTCTTCCTCCTCCTCCTTCATATATATATCCTACATATTTGGAAATGGACAGGTTGAGGAAGTTGAATGAAATAGTAAGCTTAAGTGAAAAGTTTGAGCACAATTGCCAAGAAAACATGCATGAACTTCTGCTATACAACAGATATTTTGGATTCAAACTTCTCACTTGGTAGCGATATCTATCTCAGTCATAGCTTGTTTTTCCACAGCTTTCTGACTAAATCTTTGTTGGTTGGTTTCTCACAACACATTAATCCATTGACCATCATGACTATCAAGACTCCCTGTAAACTGTTTTGAATCTCCTACTTAACAGAATCACAGTGATGGAAAGGACCTTGGAGGTCTTCTAGTCCAGCCTCATGCTCAAGCAGGAGACCCTGCACCATTTCAGAGAAGTGGCTGTCCAACCTCCTCTTGAAAACCTCCAGGGATGGAGCACCCACAACTTCTGAAGGCAAAATTCTTCTGATTCATTGCTGCCAGAGAGTTTCTCCTTAGTTCTAGGTTGCTTCTCTCCTTGATTAGCTTCCATCCGTTGCTTCTTGTTTTGCTTTGGAGAATAATAGCTGGACTCCCTCTTCTTTGGGGCGGCCCCTGAGATATTGGAACACTGGTATCATGTCACCCCAGCTCTCCTTTTCAATAGAGGAGGTTTTTTTTTTTTTACTTCCACATGTGTTATAGATCTGAGTTGAGTTAATGGTGGGCTGTTTTCTTTCCCCCCCAATATAGGCTGATCTCTGTGAACCTGTCACACTTATGGGGCAGGACGTCATGGATCACGCACCCCCATGTGATGCTGCGAGACAGCTATCTCTTGTTCCATGCTGGGACCTCGGAGAGAAATGTACAAAACAGATGCAGAAGGCCACAGCTGGAAAAGTCACGAACATCTATCCCTGACAGATAATTAGGTTTCTGGCCATAGACACGGAGGGAACTCTAACCTGAGAAATCGGCTTAAAATGCCTGGAACTCAACAAAAATCACACCCAAAGACAAACGTCTTGCAGATCTGTCTGTCACAGAGATTTCAAGTGTGTCTTTATCACTCCATCATTAACTCTTCTCAGGGTTACAGGCAAGAAAAGAATGCCCAGACAGCCAAATAGTTTTCTTTTCCCCAGAGAATTAAAGACATTATTTTAAAAGAATTCTTCCGACTTTGCATGCTCTGTGTCAACTAAAAAGATACTCCTTTGTAGCTCAGCAGAAATATTCCAAAGCAATTGCAAATGGGATTTGCAACAAACATTTGCAAAATTCTTTGATTCCTCTCTCCCCTTGGCAGCTCAACCCTCTTTGTGTTCGTGTCTTAGGCAATGTTTTCCTTTTCTCTCCCCCATCTACCACAAAGATTATTCACACTTTCACAAAACAGAGCCTTCCCAAAACTGGCCTGAGTTTCCTTGTTACGTGAGTGGTGTGGTTTAGGTTTCTATAACAGAATTGGAAGGGACCTTATAGGTCATCTAGTCCAACCCCCCCACCCAAGGAGGAGACCCTACACCATTTCTGACAGATGGGAGTCCAGTCTCTTCTTGAAAGCCTCCAGGGATGAAGCTCCCACAACTTCTGAGGGCAACTTCTGTTCCATCGGTTGATTTTCCTCACTGTCAGAAAAATGTCTCCTCATTTCCAGGTTGAATCTCTGCTTGATTAGTTTCCATCCAGTATTATTCCTTGTCTGGCCTTTGGGTGCCTTGGGAAATAGCTTGACCAAAGGTACCTAAACAATGGTGCCTACAGCTAAAACCTGGGAAGCAGAAGGATTTTAACTGCCCCTTTCCCATTGCTTTTTCTGGTTAAGAGAGCAACACACACCCCTGGACCTGGGCAGTTGGTAGCATTTGCAAGGATGAACAGGAATCAGATCTTCATCTCTGACAGGTAGGAGGAGATGGTTTGGAGTTGTGGTTGAAAAATAAGGGTGGAGACCCAGGTTTGAAGGACGGAGAAATATGGCTCTAATGTGCCCAGGGCTGCTGGCAAGGGCTCACCTGTTTCAAGATCCAGGATGTTTATATCTTGGGCTCTTGGAAGATCAGAAGGCTGGGCCGAGAGCCAACAATTATGAAGGAAACAAAGCAACATCCTTTGTGGTCTCCAAAGTAACCAGGTTGGAGTCCTCAGTGAGTAACAGCCTTAGACCAGAGGTCTCCAAACTTGGCAACTTGAAGACTTGTGGACTTTTAACTCCCAGAATTCTCCAGCCAGCTTTCTGGAAGTTGAAGACCACAAGTCTTCAAGTTGCCAAGTTTGGAGACCCCTGGCCTTACACAGAATTCTCCATCCCAGGAGAAAGTTCATCATGAGCCGAACAACCGTTTCATGTTTCTCCTGCTGGGGTGAACTCCATGTGTTTTTTTATACTCCTGTGTAACTTAACACACATTTTTGTGGCTGCTTAGGGGGGGGGGGGAAGGTTGAACAAGGACAAGGAAGAATACTCTGAATAGGGCTGCAAACCATTCTCTGGGTCTGAAATGTATGCATGGCCTCAGGCCCACTGCAGGCATCAATAATCCAAAGGATTTATAAGCCAACAGCCTTCCTGTCAAGTGTGGGAGAGAGAAGCAGTGTGGGGTGTTCCAAAAATAATAGGAGGTTTCTTGTTTTATTTAGGAAAACTCTGCCTTCTTCTCTCATCTGGATTGGTTCAAAAGTCTAAATCTAGAACAATGGCTTTTGAATTGTTTGACCCCAATTGCCCCTTTCCTTGTGTGATGTGGAACATCTTATGGATTCTTGTTGGGTACAGTTTGAATGAAAGATTCAAGGAGTCTACAGTTCTCGTCCTCCTCTTCCTCCTTCTCCTTCTGCTCCTCCTCCTCCCTGCAAACCCCTCTCCCTTCTAGCTCTGAGGTTGTTAACTAGTTGGCTCATGAAACGTCTGCAAGAAAACAACCAAGATCAGAGAGCACCAAGGATCCCATAATCCTCTTCCTCCTTCTCCTCCTCTTCTCTTCCATCCCACAAACCCCTTTCTCTTCCAGTACTGATGTTGTTCCCTGGTTGGGTCATGAAACATCTGCAAGGAAGCAACCAAGGACCCCACAGTCCTCCTTCTCCTCTTCTCTTCCATCCTACAAATCTCTTTCTCTTCCAGCACTGATGATGTTACCTAGTTTGGGTCATGAAACATCTGCAAGAAAACCACCGAGCTCAGAGAGCACCAAGGATGCTCCCACAACAATTCCTCCCACCCTCCTCCTCCTCCTCCTCCTCCTCCTCCTCCTCCTCCTCCTCCTCCTTCTTCTTCTTCCACCTTCTCCTCCTCCTTCTCCCCCTCCTCTTCCCCCTTGCAGACTTCATTCCCTTCTAGCCCTGATGATGTTACCTAGTTGGGTCATGAAACATCTGCAAGAAAACCACCAAGCTCAGAGAGCACCAGGGACTGCACACATCGGTTGATCTTTTCAGATCTTTCTGAAAACCAGCTAATTGTCAATCAAGGGTTCCTAGCAGATTGACAACCACCTTGTCACAATCAATGACTTTTTTTCTCTTTACACATGTACCTGATGACAATGATGTTATCCATTCGTTTGTGTCCCACACTTGGTGATTCTCATTGGGTATAGATTGTATTAAAGATGGATAGGTTCTTAACCTGAGGATTCTTGAAGGCTGACAGCTTCTTCCAAAGGCAACTGAGAATTGGAACTGGACAAAAGTGCTGCCATTTTCCTCCCCCCAAACTCCTAGTCTCCCCTTAGACACAGCAGTTTCCATGAGTGATCCTTCTCTGAGGAGGAACATCAAGGAGAAAGCAGAATAATTCAGCCAGAAGAATGGGAGATCTTCAGACTAGCTAACCAGCCTCTCCATTCCAACACAACCCTTCCTGCTGTGTCATTTCCCCCTTATCTCCATCATCCATCACTCCCTCACCCCCTCCCCAATTCTCATATTCATCTACCTGCCAATCACCATGACTTCAGTGACACCGTCAGATGACCCTGCCTGGAACTGGACATCAACCTTTCAAGATAAATCTCCTTCTATGAAGGAGGCTGGAACTGTTGGGACCTGGGCCTCCAAAGGTGATGCTCTTAGTCCATAAAACCCAGCGGGGTCGTTCTCCTCTCAAGCCCCTTCCCACTGCAGGAACACAAAATCCAGCACTGTGAACTGTTCCAGATGTTGGAGAGGATCCGACTGTTGCAAGCTGGCCACAGGAATGCATGTTTTGCTCTGCAGAGACAATGCTTCAGCCGCTTTCTTGGTTCTCCATGTCCAGGGGTGGGCTTTAAAAAGTTTAGCAAGGGATTCTTTGCCCAGTTGTTGGGTGGGTGTGGCCTAGTCGGCCTCCTGCACCATGGGGGGGGGGCATTTTTGCCCTCCCCGGGCTCCGGAGGGTCTCTGGAAGCCGGAAATGAGCCCATTTCTGGCCTTCCCAAACTTCAGTGAGGCCTATTTTTCACCCTCCCGAGCCTCCATGCACACCCTGCACTTACCTGCATCCAAAATGGACCAGCCAGGAATGGGATTTGGGGGGGGTTCTCTGAATTGAGCAGGATCTTAGCTAGAGGGCTCTCCTGAACCCCTGTGGACCCTCCCCCAGCAGCCCTTCCCTGCCACATTTGAATGTGGAGACTCAGTAGCAGAGATGGAGACCAGGGCTTCCTAAGAGCAGGTCATCCTTCAGTCAGGACAGTTCGTTTAGCGACCAGTGACAACAGCACTGGAATAAAAAACGCGATGTAGGACCGTTTTTCACAGGTGCGACTTTTGCAGCATCCCGAGGGCCGCATGATTTTCATTCATCCACTTGACAACTGACTCGCACTTATGCCGGCCGTAGCGTCCCGCAGTTGCGTGATTTTTTTTTCCCCTTGGCAACCATTTGACAAGCCGAGTCAATGGGGAAACCTGATTCGCTTAGCAACCAGGTGACTAACTTCACGATGGCAGGGATTTCCTTCACCTCTGTGGCAAGCAAAGCTGTAAAACGGGACAAAACATTGAATAACTGTCTCATTTAGCAACATCAATTTTAGGACTTGATTGCAGTCATAAATCGAGGGCTATTTGTACTGCTGGAATAGTTGATAGGGTGCCCCTCTTGCTGCTGAGGCTGGGTGGCTAACATTGAATCAAACCAATCAAAACAACCAATGAATTTCACATGCCCAGAAAGAAATCATCCTTTTCTTTCCTTGCATGCTTTTCCTTTAACCTTGTTTCTGAAGTGGTCCCTGTGTCCCTTCATTTGTTCCACCAACAGAATCAACATTGCAATGTGTTTTTTACCTGTTCTTCATGCTGCGGTCAAATACTCCACAATAATAGAACGGACATCCTGGTCTTTCAAAGCCAAATTTAAAAACCTGAACAACCACATCCTGGTTCTTTTGACCGACACATCCTTCTTTCCGAGAGGAAGATGGGGGGTAAAAATAGGGATTGATACACGAAATTTAAGGCAATTGTCTTCTTAGCTGCTGGTTTTTCTAAGATCTCCTTCAATGAGAGACTTAAGAAGGAGATGGAGGAATATCCAAACTCTCTGTGAACGTTGCAAGAAAGTTATGGAGAACCTGGATTCCTATCTCCATGGATCTGCTGGCCTACAAAGAGAGGTTGGACAGAACTGTAGAACAGGCATGGACACCTCAATAGGGAAAGAACTTCCAAAGAACTCCTATCAAAAGAAGGTCAAAAGAAGTTTTGGAGGCACACACACAACTTTTTATTCTTTTCTGGACACTTCTGAGTCTTGATCCAGCTTCATTTCCATCCAATTGTTACTGAAAAGCTCAAACAATATTGGCCACCAATCTCTAAACAGTCTAGAGATAATACACCTTCAGTGTGAAGCCTAAATGCATTCCCTAAGGGCATTATATTAATTCCCACATACCTTTTTTAAGCACTTCGGGGGGTGGGGGGCAAAAAACCAGCTAGAAAAGGAGTCTTCTCACACAAATCCTTAATCTCCAGGATTAGGGGATTCTCTTTAATGACTGTTCAAGGCTTTTGGAAAAATCTGCCAGTCCAAGCTTGAGGTTGAGTTAGTTTTCTCTGGGTTGGTTCCTAATCATTGGAGTATAATTATAGCTGAGTCTAACTACTAGGACTAAAATGCCAGAGTCTCTGATAATTTCAGAGAATACACAACAGCTTCTGTCATTCTTACTCCAGTTTTTGGAGTTGACGCTGTGATTAGAGGAACCACGCCAAGGTTTTGGGGAGATCTGAGACTTGGCGGAACAAAGCAAATATAATTTATCCTCCACCATCCAACCTGTGCAAAGAGAACCTGGACTTCCAACAGGTGTGCCTTTGTCTACCCACCTGTCCTGCTTTCTCATCCTTGTTTACCTTGGCAATATTTTTTTTAATTCGGTGGTTACATGGGACAGGAGTGTAAATATGATGAAAAAAAGATTACAAGGAAAGGTATGTTGAGATGTTGAAATTAAGTGAATCAGCAAGAGACAGCTCAGATTGACAAGGTTTTCATTGGCTGTGTGAAGGATCCATGATCTTTTCTGCTGCCTCCTTTTATAGATGGCCTTCCAAGTCTATTTTTTCAGACTGGGGAAATTTAAGACCTTACGGAAATGTTTATCAACCTTGGCCACTTTAAGATGGGTGGAATTCTGGGAGTTGAAGTCTACCCATCTTAAAATAGTTGAGGTGCTTTAGAGGGTTCGGTTGAATCTGGGTCCAAACCAGAATCTTCTAACATTGAATTGAGATGGTCAGCTGAAGTCAAGCTGGAAAAACAGGGCCATTGAGTCTTCTACTACTTGAAAAACATCTGAGTTTGTAATTGGGAAGAAGGTTCAACATGAAAAACCCTCCAGAATTTGCAAAGAGGAGGAGCTGTTTTCAAATCTGTGGGTAGATCTTTGGATCATTTGCAGTGAATTTCCAAATCCTTTTCTTCTCAATTGCAAAAGGGAGATCTGGAGTTTAAATTAAGCAGCTAGAACACTTGGGCCTTGGAAGTCACTTCCTTCCAAAAGACTACATTACCAACCTCTGGTTTACACCAAAAATTAGAAGCGCAGATTTTCTGGAACTCTGGGAAGATAAAAATCCAGTTTAGGAGTGAGGTTGTAGAGAAGGAATGGAACCTAATCAAGGAGAGCAGAAGAAATTCAGATGTCAGGAAGTTGGATTATTTTGCACCTCTCTTTTACTTCACCACAAATGGTGCCAATTGGACAAGGATGGAAAAAGAAGAAAAAAAGGGACTTACTTCTGGGAAAAGCATGAAATCCACTTGCTTGTTGAATTATCTGATTTCTTTCTTTCCATAAAGATATTTTAAATTGCCCAATGGCACCATCTGCAGCCTAGGAATAATATTACCAGTCCATTCAAACTTTTCTCTCTCTTCTCTTCAGTTATGGCTGATTCTTGGATAAGTCCCTGGTGTTTTCTTGCTAAGGTTTTTCAGAAATGGTTTGCCATTGCCTTCTTCTTAGGGCTGAGCAAGAGGGGCTGGCCCAAGTTTACCCAGCCAACTTTCATGCCTAAGGCAGGACAAAAACTGCTGTGTGGCCAAACAACTAACTTCTTCTTAAAATATTGGTGTGTTCTCGTTTTCCAGTTTGGAAAATCTTTTCTCTTTTTGTCAAAGCATTGTGTTGCATCCAGACGGTTAAGTTCACGATGGGAGATTGGCCAAGTGGAAAGTGATATGGACTGAACTGGCCAATACAGTCAGAGAAGAGCAAACAACAAGGAAGGAAACACGTTCTTAATTTTTCCTAGTGCAATTGACATTTACTCTTGGACTGTGTCCCTATCAAGATTCTGATCGGATCCGAAAGGAATTCCAGACTGCTACATTCCCACAACTTTTCTCCAAGTGCCCAGGATAAGGCCTGTGATTGCCTGCTTGCTATACACATGCTTCCTTCTGCCAGATTCTGTTCAGACCCCAGCTGGGGAAAAGGGGAGAAATCAGATAGGATGTTCCTCTCTTCTCCATTAAACTCAGATCAAGTTGGGGCAGGGGCAGGGGGCGTGG
Organism: Laticauda colubrina; assembly: GCA_015471245.1. Classification (NCBI taxonomy): domain Eukaryota; kingdom Metazoa; phylum Chordata; class Lepidosauria; order Squamata; family Elapidae; genus Laticauda; species Laticauda colubrina. Next base: position 10,906,037 of record BLBF01000067.1, read on the forward strand.
GAGGAGAGCAATTGTCTTCAGGGGATAGTTTCGATTGAGGTGGCTTAAAGGAATGCTTTGTCAACAGATCCCTCCTTATCTCTGCAAGTTTCCCTGAGGGATGTTGTTGGACTTCATGTTTTGAAAACTCTGCAATCAATTGTAATTATTATAGGTGGATGAGAGATGATAGATAAAAATGATAGACAGACAGACAGATAGATAGATAGATAGATAGAGGATATAGACAGAAATAGAGAAACATACATCTCTATCTATCTGATAGAGATGATAGATAGATAAATTAGATAAATAGATAGAAAGATAGATTGATAGATAGATAGATAGATAGATAGATAGATAGATAGATAGATAGATAGGATAGAGATATAGACAAAAATAGAGAAGTAGACATAATCAATAGATGAAAGATGATATAGATAGATAGATGATAGACTGTCAGACAGACAGATGAGAGAGAGGGAGAGAATGAAAGGTATAGCAGAAGATAAATGATAGATGGGTAGAAAATAATTAGAGGAGAGAGAAGAGAAGAGAAGAGAAGAGAAGAGAAGAGAAGAGAAGAG
>BLBF01000067.1:10906612-10923814 GCA_015471245.1 Laticauda colubrina
GAAGAGAAGAGAAGAGAAGAGAAGAGAAGAGAAGAGAAGAGAAGAGAAGAGAAGAGAAGAATGGCTTTTATTTATAAACTACCCAGTCATTCAGGAGTTGGGCGTCCTATCCCTTAAATTCAAAAGCAAACATCTCTGATCCAAGCCAGGCCTCTGGGTCCAGTCAAACAAACAAGACGGCCATTGTGGTCGCCCCATAGCTATTATTCCCCGAGAGATAAAACCTTTTCAGCAGGCCAAGGCCACCATTTATGGAAAGCAGACACCAGCCAGTGAGTCTCTCTCTCTCAGCTCTGCTAAAGAAATAATTTGTGATGCTAATGCCCCAGAATTGTGGGGAGGGGGAAATGGGGATGGAGAGCCAAAAGGGCCTCTGATGCAAGGAGGAGGAGGAGGAAGGAGGAGGAGGAGGAGGAGGAGGAAGAAAAAGAAGAAGAAGAAGAAGAAGAAGAAGAAGAAGAAGAAGAAGAAGAAGACCAAATACATTTCAAAGTTCAGAGAAGTAAAAATGAACTGTCAGAACATATTGGCTCTCAGAAGGGGGGGCAGAATTTCTCCTGCTCCTCTTAAATGCTCCTTTCCCACGCTCTGCTTGTGTGTGTGTGTGTGAGAGAGAGTCCTGCATCTCTCTCCAGATTTCCCTGAGCCAATCAAACAGATGAAAAGATTCACAGTCCAGACTGAGCTCTTTTGGTCAGCCACTTCAGGCCCCACCAGTCACCACCACCAAAAAAAAAAAAAACTTCCCAGAAGCTTTTTATAATTCTCCAGCAGCATTTTTACATTCTGCTCTCCCTCCTGTGTGATGACTGTTTTTCCTAAACAGAGCAAAGCCTGAAAATATGTCCAGCAATTTGTTGCAGATGCTGAATTAAAAGAGAGAGAGAAAGAAAACAAAAAACAAAAAGAAAAGAAGGGAAGGGAAGGAGAAAGGAGAAACAAAAGGAGGAGAAAGGAAAGAAGGGGAAATAAAAGGAAAGGAAAGAAAAGAAAGGAAAAACGTGTCCATCCCACCGATGGAAAAGGAGGCAGCTAAAAATAAATAAACTGTGTGATTCCTGAAATAGAAAGTAATCCAGAATTTCAAAGAAAGGTCAAAGGCATTTTAGGACTGAAAGAGGAACAATAAAAATGGATCATGGAAGGATTGTGGTTGGGGAGAAAATTGTGTTTCTTAAAGCAGTTTGTTTGGTGACCTTTCAAAGTTACAGCATCACTGAAAAAAGTAATTTTGACCATTTTTCACACTAATGACCATTGCAACATCCCCATGGTCACGTGATTCAAAATTCAAATGATTCACAGGCTGCAATCCTGGGTCTTTTGAATTCTGTGAGATCACTCTGCGCTTCTGGGGATAAAGCAGAAACAATAAAGAATGCAAAGTGGGATTTGCTCTCTGAGCAAACCTCTAGCACTGATGATGTTACCTGGTTTGGTAAAGAAACATCTGCAAGAAATCCACCCAGTTCAGAGACCCCCAAGGACCCCACGTTTCTTTCTTCCCAGAATTGAAAGGGATTCAGGTGAGGTCGATGCTCTGGGGAACCAAAACCCATTTGGTCTCATTCGGCTCACTCAGAGCTCTTCCAGGCGATGCCAAGGTTCACCTGGGCACCTGGTGTGGTGGAAACCTGGCATCAAGGTGAAGGCTATTAGGGCACTGTCCCTTCAACACCAGGGAGCTTCTCCAGGCAAGGTGACCACTGGTGTCCATGCACTTTGGGTTCACCAGTTCCCTAGTTTTTTTCTTCATCAAGGCCAAAGAATTTGAAAGGCAATAAATTTTGCAAATAAAAACAGTGACAGTTCACAAGGACTACTAGGTGCAAAATAGCAATGCTTACTATTTCCATAGCAAGGAAGATAAAGCAGGAATGGTTGAATTGAATGCTTTAATTAAAGAGGAAAGTATGTTCTTATTTGGATATCACTTCTGGAATTTATGCTTGTGTTGAAACTTTGATCTTGGTTTTGTTGAGTAGGAAGATTTGGTGTTATAGAAATGACAAGTATATATTAATATGTAAAAGCAAAAAGTTGAGATTTGAGAGTGTTTATCTTTGTACTGCTCCAGGAAGAATTGGAAGTCAATGTCTTCTTTTCTTTCTTTTTTTCTCCTTCACCTTGTATTTCACACCCTCTTTTCCCATACCCTTCCCTTAATTTCCTATTTTCTTTTTTTTTCTCTTTTGTATTTTATATAATAATAATAAAAAAAAGAATGCCCAGTCAAAAGGAAAAGCAAGCAGGTGCTTCCTGGCTTCACCCCCACTTTATTCCATTTAAGGAGAGATTTCCCACACACACCCCAAAAAGAGACAGGAGAAAAAGGATGGTTTGTAGGCAGAGAGCACAAAATGGCTTTATTTAAGGTCTCTATCTGAGCTGGTGAAAGGAGGAAGAGGCAAAGGATGTCTCTACAGCATACTAACCTGAGGTGCAGCAGAGAAATATCAATTTGTGTGCTTAGGCTTCCAAGGGAAGTGTCTCCCTGTGTGCAGTGACTGGAGGAGAGTCACAACTGACAGTTGTGTGTTTGTACACACTCACATGCATAGGACACGCCAAGGTGAATGGTATTCTAGTCTCCTGAAGACAATAAAATAAGATAGATAAGATAAATCAGATAACTTTTATTATCGCTTTTCCTGGCACACATTTAAAAACATGCCCATCTTTCTGTAGTGGTTTGGACCAGCGTGCTGCAAAGGGGGTGCGTGAGTGGAGGTGTGTGGATGTTTGTGTGTACATCCAATCGTTGCAACCGAGTGAGCTGTGGCAGGGCGAGAGGATCCGCTGAGGTGCAAAGTTGGAGGTCTCGATGACCGAGTGAGAAATTATTACTTGCTGGGTGAGGAGGCAAAATTGGAGGGCTGCAGATTGTGACTGGCTAGAGGGGGGGTGGGGGGTGTTGCTTGCACGTGTGAAGAGCGTTTGCTTGTGCTTGGGTGAGTGTGGAAGGAATGTCCACAGCAGAAGCTGAGGGAGCCCACTTGTTTTGCTGCAGATCTCTTCCCGCAAGCCTCCTAAGTCCCCTCGGCTACCAGATCCATCCCTGCTCCAGGTAAGTCCACTTGTTTCTAAGGGGAGAGTAAAAAGGGGGTTACGAGAGAAAGGCAGGCAGGCAATGGAGTGTTTGTTTCTATTGTTTGGAAATAAAGGATTGGAAGTTGCCAAGAGGCTCTCCTAGAGCTGCAGGCAGAGAATATTCCAAGAGTTGGATCCTGCCCTCCTGCTTGTGAAATTCAGAGGGCGGATGCCTTCCCCATCTCCTGTTCTTAGTAGCTGTGGGAAGAGAAGAAAGAAAGAAAGAAAGAAAGAAAGAAAGAAAGAAAGAAAGAAAGAGAGGGAGAGAGAGAAGGGAAGGAAGGAAGGAAAGATCTCAAGGAAGGAAGGAGAGGAAAGATTGGAAGGAAGAAAGGAAAGAAGGAAGGAAGGAGAGGAAAGATAGGAAGGAAAGAAGGAGAGGAAAGATTGGAAGGAAGGAAGGAGATATCTCAAGGAAGGAAAGGAAGGAAGGAGAGGAAAGATAGGAAGGAAGGAAGGAAGGAAGGAAGGAAGGAAGGAAGGAAGGAAGGAAGGAAGGAAGGAAGGAAGGAAGACAGACAGAGTTGGAAGGGACCTTGGAGGTCTTCTAGTCCAACCCCTTGCTCAGGCAGGAAACCCTATATCTTTTCAGACAAATAGTTGTCCAATCTCTTCTTAAAAACCTGCAGTGTTGGAGCACCCATAACTTCTGGAGGGAAGCCATTCCACTGAGGGAAGGAAGAAAACCTGTTTATTTCTAGGGTCTCGATGGGAACGTTCGCTACACTTTCTTAGCTGACGTGCTACCTTTCCTTTTTTAAAAAATAAAGAGTCCTTGTGGACGTAATCTTCCTTCTCTTCCTTCTCCTTGTTCTTCTCCCTCAATCCCGAGGAGCTCCTTCTCAGCTTACCCAGGTCATAACCATGTCGTTTCTTTCTCCCCCAATTGTCTCCACCAGCTATGAACCTCTCCTTCAGCCTCACCGTCCTCGGGAGCCAGCCGGAGGTGTGGACGCCACCCAAACTGCCTTTGTCAGGACAGCCAAATGGGAGCCAACCAGAGTTGGGTTGGGCCGAGGTGGAGAAGCTGCTCTTCCTGTTCGACAAAGACCCGGTCACCCTCAGCCTCACCGTCCTGTACCTGCTCTCCTTCTTGGTGGGGTTGGTGGGCAACGTCATGTCACTCCGGATGCTGACCCGGAAAAGGAGCAACGCCATGCACAGCCTGAATGCCACCCGCAGCCTCCTCATCAACTTGGCTATCTGTGACCTGATGGTGGTTTGCATCTGTATGCCCATCACGACCGGGAACCTGGTCTACAAAGCGTGGCTCTACGGAGACGTGCTGTGCAGGGCGGCGCCATTCCTCCAGGCTCTTTCCGTCTCAGCCAGTATTCTCAGCCTGACCGTGATCAGCATCAACCGCTATTACAGTGTGCACAACCCCCTGAAGGCCAGGTCCTTCTTCACCCGGACCAAGATCTTGACTGCCATCCTGGTTATTTGGGTCTTGTCTTCGGGCATCTGCCTGCCTCTTGTGTTTATGAGCCGACGGGACGAGATTGGGGTGGGCTCCGATCGCCTGTTGGTTTTCCCCATCTGCCGGGAAATGTGGCCCCGGGAAGAGCTCAAGCAAAGCTACAACCTCTTCCTCTTCTGTGCCCTCTACTGCTTGCCAGTCTCCTTCAACGTGGTCATCTGCTACTTGACGGTCCATCGTCTCTGGAGACCCACAAGCGGCACACTTAGAGACTGCGGAGCCTTGAAGCAGACCTTGCTGGCTTCCAGGCTGAAGATCCGCCGGACGGTGGCTCAAATGGTCATCGCCTTGGTCCTGCTCTTTGCCATTTCCTGGCTGCCCATTTACCTGGTGGACATCTGGATAGAGTTCCACAGCCTCAAGTCCTCACGGGATGAAGAGCCATCTCGTCTGGTCCTGCAACTGCGGGCTTTTTCTCAATGGCTGAGCCTCACCAACTCCAGCCTGAACCCCATCTGCTACTGTTTTGTGGGCAGCCTCTACAGATCAGCTCAGGAAATGAGGAGCAGATACCAGAAGAAGGTGGCTTCCCTTCTCAACTTCTCCCCCTTGGGAAAGAGCTGGCTATCTTCTGTGCCCAAGAAGATTTCTCACAGGAGGTCCACAGACTCGGCTAAAAAAGAAGCCGGCCTTGCAACACGAAGCGAAGGCAAAGTAGGCCATAGCCACAGCTGCGGAAGTCTTGCCTAAGATCATCTCATAGATCAACTAGGGATGACCAATAGAGTGTTGAAGAACCCCCTTCCCACAAGGGTTTGATGTTTCCATGGTGCCTCTTCCCTTGATGTGAGCGCCTTCCTGAAGCCGGTAGAAGAGAATAGTTGCAGCTCAGAGTTGAACCGTGGGGTGCCTTGGTGCTCTCTGGGCTTGGTGGTTTCTTTCCAGACATTTTGTGACCCAACTAGGGAACAGCATCAGTGCCAGAAAGGAGTGGGGTTTTTAGAGAGGAGGGGGGGAGGAGAAGAGAAGGGGATGGATGGAGGAGGACTGTGGGGGTCCTTGATGCTCTCTGAGCTTGGTTGTTTTCTTGTGGACATTTCATGACCCAACTAGGTAACTTTGTCAGTGCTTCTTGAAGAGGAAACAGTGAATGGAGGACAGGATCTAAACTCTTGCAGTGATGATACAAGTGCCATCATGCTCAATTTTAGCAGTTAACTGCAAGCTTTTGGAGTCTCTCCATGAACCAAAGTACTCCCAGGAATTACTCCAATTTTTAGTGTCAAAGCCATTTTTCTCCATTTTCATCTTTTATAACCCCTTTAAACGCCCAGGGTTCCTGCAGGTGCAATTTGCACTAAATGTCTTCTGGCTGCAGCAGACAGACATTTAATTCCATTATCACATCAAATTAGAGTTAAAAGGCAGGAAGAAAATGAGAGTGCTTTTTACCTCTAGCTCAGAATCAAGTGCTCCCAGTATGAATTCTTGTTAAAGAAAACCAAAAAAAAAGAAAAAGAAAAAAAAAACCCAAAACCCAAAGCTTTCTGGATTGGGTCTTCTCTCTTTATGGGAGAAAGGAAAAAGCTATCATAGAATTAAACCTATAGTATGGAAAACTTTTTATCTGGTCTCCAGTTGCAAGGAGTATAGAGTCACTCTTTTCACGAGGAATCCTAGGTACTAACAGGGAAAGTCCGTAGACTAGGGTCAAAAATATGGCTGCCATCCTGTGATTGAAACTCTACTTGTTTTGAGTTGGTTTTTATGGGATGATTGAGTCAGTTGGACTGCAACCATTGTTGGAGGGGGCAGTCTAACAACTCAGTTGATGAAATAGAGTTTGGCCTAGTGGCAGAGGCATCAGGCTATAAACCAGGAGATTGTGAGTTCTAGTTCCATTTTGGGCATGAAAGCTAGATGAGTGACATTGAGCCAATCAACAGGAGACAGTGAGCTCTAGATCCACCTTAGACATAAAAGCCAACTGGGTGATTTTGGGACAATCACCAGGAGACACTGAGTTCTAGTCCTGCCTTAGGCACGAAAGACAGCTGGGTGACTCTCTCTCCACCTAACCCAACTCACAGGGTTAGTTTGGTGGGGAAACATAGGAGGAGAAAAGAGTATTGTGTGTGTTCGGTGCCTTGAATTATTTATAAAAACGAGAAAGGCAGGACATAAATAAATGAACAAATAAACATTCACAGCTTCTCCACTTGCTAACCATCTGGAGACCTGTGATAATGGAAAAGATAAATGCTCAGAGTTTGTGGTGTATGTGCAAATGTGCAATCAAACTTTAAATCTCCCTGCCACTCCAGAGACCAAGGAATGAAACTCCAGAATCTGGAATTAATGACCTGAAAAGAAATGAAACTGACACACAACACTGAAGTTGTCAGGTATGTGTTAATTTTGTGTGATAAAAGCTGGGATGTTGACATTAATCAATCTCTCAACTCGCTCAGCCCTGCAAACAAAGCTCAAGGACATTAAAAAGCTATTTGCTGAGAGATGGAAGTGGAATTGTGCTCGGTTTCCCATGAGACCCAAATATTGCCTCCTGGATATTTTGATATCTCGGGCAGGTGCAGCAGAACAGAAAGCCTCACACTCAAAACTGGAAGATGATACAGCATCCATCAAGTCAGCTGCCATCAAACAGGAAAGAGTCAAGAGGAGGAGATGCCACTCTCCATAAAGGGTCTGATAGTAACAGCTGCATTCCTGATTTTGCTTTTGCAGTCCAGACTGCCTCAAAAAAAAGGCCTGGCCAATACATTACCCAAAAAATAAATCTGAAGTGTTCCCTGAACTTCAGCTACGAAGGGGCTCCTCATTTCAATGCACCTTCCTGCATCCTTCGCCGATTTCCCTGCAAATCGAGCAAGAAAAACAACCAAGAATCGTCACCTTTTCATTCTGGCGCACACAAAAGACACCAGAACCTGGGAAAGTCACCTGAAGAGTCCGAGAGGGCCATATTGTCCAAGTGCGCCCTCTTGTGGCCGGAGATGGAGATTCTCCTCCAGTTGGCAGAGTTCTGGCCACATCAGCCCCCTACCAGCCTTTCCATCCGGCAGATTTCACACAACCATGCCAGGATATTCATGAATCTGCCATCCAAAGCAGCCGGGGAAAGCTTGTCACCTCAAACCTAGCCCTGGCTTGTTTCTGAGCACCGAAGGAATGGACAACAGACCGCAGTTCTGGCCATGTTGGTCTTCCGGGCTGCAGACAAAGCAAGTGGCTTAACTAAATATTATCTCCCCCCCCCCCAAAAAAAAAAAAAAAAAAAAAAAGCTGCTGGAAGAAGGAGGTGCAAGTGAGAGCAATCACAATGATGAAGCATGGAGAAAACCAGCTGGCCCCCTCTCTGATATTTACATGGCTCAAACTATGATGCCACTCAGATGCCCCCTGGAAGAAGCAGATGATCAGAAGTTATTTCCTGGGTGTAGGAGGAAGGGCTCTGGTGCCACGTTCAGATCCATGGCCTCAAGATGAACCCTAACCCTTGCTCTGCTCCATTCCTTTAATTTTGGAAAGCCAAAGCTTTTGGTTGAAAATACACCCCAAGACCAGCACCAAGGAAATAACAAAATTTTATTTTGAGAGGTCCTTGGTGCTCTTTGAGCTTGGATTTTTTTCTTGCAGGCATTTCATTAGGTGGCACAGTGCTTAGAGTGCAGTACTGGAAGCTACTTCTGCTGCAGCCAGCTGCCTGAAATTTGGCAGTTCAAATCCCACCAGGCTCAAGGTTGACTTCCATCCTTCCAAGGTGGGTAAAATGAGGTCCCAAATTGTTGGGGGCAATATGCTGACTCTGTAAAACCGCTTAGAGAGGGCTCTAAAGCACTATAAAGTGTTATGTAAGTCTAAGTGCTATTGCTATTATCCAAACCGGATAACATCAACAAAGCCCTCAAGCTTAGAGAAGTACCAAGGACCCCTCATTTACATCCAAAGCTACAAATATTCTTTATTAAGTCTTGATTTTGACTGTTGAAGTTGACTGATGACGGGGAGGAAGAGATATAGAGGGACATGGTCCAAAATTCTAAGGTGCTTTAGGAAGGACATGGTTGAGAAAGCAGAGATGTGGGGAAATGACTTACAGAAAGGGGGGAGATAGCATAGGGTAGATTGAGTCATCTTGAGAAGGAAGGGAGACAATGAGAAGACCAAGAAGATTTCAACATGGAAGTGGCAGTGGAAGAATGAGAGTGGAGCAGAAGGATGCCAATGAAGTCAAAAGCATTTGATCTAGGAGAATTAGAGAAGGTTTCCTTTTAAGATTATGTATTTATGTGCCAGTTGAAAAGAAAATATTTAGGCTGCTGAGCTGCATATTGCAAATATTAAAGGGATCCTATATTGGAGAGACTGAAAGAAACGGATATTTGTCCCTAAAGTCAAAAAGGCCAGCATTATGTTTATGCCCTTGGCTGAGCTCAGCTCTCTGTTCATTGTGTCCTGGAGGAAGTGTTATATTAATATAGTGAACATAAATATTTTGCAGCTAAGAAACTCAGTTTAGGGGAGTGATGGCTTCACTTGGAAAATGTTGTGAGCCAGGATGCAGATACAAGACCTGAATTAACCTTCTTTGGCCTGGGGAGAAAATGGCTTGTGCAGAATCTGATAGATTAACCTTAATACTGAAAAACAAGGGGGAATCAGAATATCATGATACCTGAAACATGTTTTACCTGTGATTGCAAAAAAGAGGGGAAGGTCGGAACAAAAATAGCTAGAAGGATCAGAATCAAAATGTAAATATTGTACCAATAATAGGAATGTTAATGGTTTGGTTATATTTTTGTATGTAATGCAAAGTAATGCCAAAATGCTTGCACTGTGCTTGATACTTATAGTTGTAAACAATAAAAAATATATATTCCAAAAAAAAAAATAGGGGAAAAAATTAAATGTTAGGGGAAAATGATCATCTCGAATCAGTGCTTTCCATCATGGCTAATAATCCATCGCAGCTGGTGTGTCAGGCTCAGGATAGGCTGGATCAAAATCTCAATCCCATAATGCCCCAGAGTTGGAAACAAATCAAGGTGGGTGTCTTCCTGGGGAATTCTGGGAGTTGAAGTCCACCCATCGCAAAGTTGACAAGGCTGAGAATCATTGATTTAAACCATCGGTGTGTTCTTTTTGTCCAGCTTTTTTTTTATTTTACTGCTTTTAGCAGTTTTCCACCCGCTTATATAAAGTTTAGGAAACTCTACCATTGAACTCTAAATTTCCCAAAAGAGAAATATGCAAATGTTGTTTAACATTCCCATGCTGATACTTTTTATTAAAAATTAGTCCCAAGTATCGAGGGATTGTATGGTGCGGAGAAACGGCACCATGCAAGCTTGAATCGCTAAGGCTGAAGAAACTTATAACGTCTTTTATAAATGAGATAATATCCAGGAGCCACTGGCCATCACAAGCTACTGAACAAGCCAACCTCTGCAAAATGCTGGTGTCATCTTTTAACATGTGAATAACACCGCCTGTGTTAGCATGATGGCTGGAGTAGACATGGGCACTGTAAATACGTCATTCAGAAGCTCCCTTTCTTGCTTTTCCAGATGCTTCGAAGTTTGCTTTGGTGAGTCTTTTCACAAACCCCCTTTTCATTTTCCTCGAAACCAGTAGCTCCAAAGGGGAAGGAAATCCCCAAGGGATATTTTGGGGATAGCTGAGGTCAACGCCCCGTCTAGCTTGTTTTCACAGCTCTCATCCCCCCACAGACAGTTGGCCTAGTTCAACGCTTCCTTGTCTCATTCTGGCTCGGAAAACCACTATTGCAAACAAGGGCTTGTTCCAAAACCTTCACTCTTATCTGCATTCCAACAGATGCAAGGAAACAACATAGTTTAACACCGCTATAAAACTCCCCCCCTCCTTGTTAATTCCTCCTCCTCCTCCTTCTTCTTCCATATTTGATTTGTCTAGACTCACCCAACACAACTTCTATCTGCCTGTTTTTTTTGTTCCGGGGAGAACCTTCTCATTAATTTTAGGCAATAGACCAACTTGATGGTGGCTTGCCAGGGGAGGAAGATTTACATGCCCTAAAGGGTTCTTTTTTTCACAGAAGAAAAGAATGATGCTTAGAAGCCTTGGGTAAATATTCATGTTTGACAGGTCCTTTGAACCAACCTTTGCTTGTTTGGGATGCTCCTGGAGGAGGCACCTCACCTGGGCACTGAAAACATTCGCTCGGAGATTGAAGGGGTAGAAGATTCCGGGTGGTCCTTCCTATTGCTTTGTCCCAACAGGTGAGGAACCTTGGTTCAAAGGACCTTACTGGACCACCAACCCAAGGTGTTGAGTTCAACTGATGCACATTAATGGCCCAAAGAATTTCAGGAGAACCTATTCTGGATTCTTAGGGGGTTTGCTTCCCGGATTCCTGAAACATGGAAGTGTTGAGGGCCAGGCCTCTTTTAAAGATCTGTGGGAAATGCCCACAGAAATGCCCACATTATCGAGTTATAATTTTTTTTTTTAAATCAAGACCAATGAATATGCACAAAAACATGTTGTTCCCATTGAGGATTTCCAGACCTTTTCTACCCAAGATATTACAAACTGTTCCTGTCTGCCACTTGGTGCACATTCCTTCGCCCAAGCACAATTCCTAACTTTGCTTTAAGAAAACTACAACAACACACACTCTCTCTGCTCTTTCCAGTCCCTTCCACCTCATGTCAAAAAATGACAAGACTGTCAGAAATGAATATATTTAGGATCGCTTTTTTGGCAATCCACCCTTGTTTATCTTTTCTGTGCAAAAACCTGACAAGGCCCTTGCCTTGTTTTTCTCCAAGGGTGAGTCACACATTCCAGATTTTGGCAGCAGGCAAAGTTGCAAATGCCAGAAGGGCAGATTTATACGTCTTACTATCAGCTGTTCCCAATGTGGAGAGTTGGAGCAACTAAGGAGCAATGAAGAATCTAGTTCTTCTGGCTCCTGAGATATGCAGGAGGAAGACTTGGGTCTCCTTCCACAAAATTGGGTGGGGGAAAAATGAAGGAGGAAGGGGACGCTGGGCCAAATGCCAAATTCTGTGCAACTTTTGCATAAGTGAAATTGCAAGTGTTAATGGAATGCACTTAAAATGGCCAACACACTCCAAGAGGGGTCTTAATAGCTGAGATATCCAGTGGCAATTGAGGCAGGGGGTTTATTTTACCGGTGTTGGGGTCTTCTGAAACCCCAGCTTCTACAGAACTTTGAACAGATGCAAATACATCGTCTTAAAGTCTGGTTGCCCCAAAGAATCTTTGCTTGTATTTTTCTGTAGACCAGGATTCCACAAAGCTGTAAACAGGTCACAACAATTCCTGGGAGACAGGCTTAAAGATCATGGGATGGTTTGTTGAAACCCAGACAGTTGTCTCTTGCAAATTGCATCTGATTGTACTATATTTCATACTTCATACTATATTTTTTTTCTTATCCTTGGATTACAGCCAAAATACCGAGGAAGCCATGGTTTAGAAAGGCCAGTGAACCTGGTTAGTGGTATTTTCCCCCAGAGGTCTTTTCCAAACACCTTACAAAATAAAACTTTTGGCATATTTGTAGGATTTTCTAAAATGAAAAAAAAAAAATTTGATACCGGCTGGCTGACTTTGGACCAACCACTAGGCGACAGTGAGTTCTAGTTCTGCCTTAAGCATGAAAGCTGTCTGGCTAACTTTGGACCAACCACCAGGAGACGGTGAGTTATAGTCCTGCCTCAGGTGACTTTGGGCCAGTCCTTCTCACTCAGCCTATCCTCACAGGGTTGTTATTGTGGGGGAAAATAGGAGGAGGAAGCTGTGTTGGATACATTCACCACCTGGGGTTATTCGTAAAAATAGTAAAGGTAGGAAATAAATAAGTAAGTAAATAAGTACCGGTAAATAAATAAATTTATGCACACGACTGCAACCAAGAATCAGTACCTGCTGCTTTACCACCAATGACTCTGAACCAGCAGCATTTTTCTCACCGCATCCCACTCTCTGGGGTTTAGGGGGGGAGTTTGAACAGAAGCAACATAAGAGGACATGCTTTTTCGTTCTTCCTTCCCACGGCAAGCTCCGTATTAAATATTTCTTTTTTAATATATTAATTCTTTCTTTCCATTTGTTTTAAACGCACCCAGAAAAAGCATCAGCATGAGACAGAGGCAGAACCCACTGGATCATTAACACAAATGCAAAACTCAAGAGGTCACACTGGACAAAAAAACCCGAAGGGGGCTGGGTGAGGCTTGAGAACCTTTCCTGCAGAAGAGTCAGGAGTTTGCCACTGAGCAACGTGTAAAAGGCTGTAGAAAAAGGTACACTTGTGGAAGTCCACCTGGAAGGGCCTTGTTATTTGGGGCAGGGGTCCCCAACCCTTCCAGCTTTGTGGAATGGGGAAGAGGAGAGAGGAAATGGTTCCATGTGCGAGCGGCAGGCAGGTGTGCTCACACACGCAGCACCATTCGCACGAGCAACAGGTTCTCGCGCACAGCCGTGAAGTTCCATTTGTGCAAGCGACAGGCACTCGTGAGCGTTCGTGAACCTCCATTTGTGCAAACGGTGGGCACTTCACTATGCATGACGCCCCATTTGTACATGTGATGGGCACTGGCACCCACGCGCATTTGTGAAGCTCCATTTGTGTGAGCGGCGGGCACACTTGCCGCTCACCAGAATGGAGCTTCATGCACACACACAAGGCGAGTGCCCACCGCTTGCCCAAATCGAGCTGAGTTTGTGCGCACTCACCTTCTGCTCGCGCAGCCTGGTTTTGAGCAGGCCGTGGCCTGGGAATTGGGGATCCCCTGATTTGGAGGACATCAAATAAGGAGGATTCTTTGGGATTTGGGGGTGGGGGGAAACACTCCTCCACCTGGTTCTTGCTCAGTTTTTGAGCAGGTTTTCTGGTTTGGGATAGCCGAAAAGTACGAAATCGGCTTCGTAGAGTTTGTACAGCCGCTGTCGCCACGCCATGGGGATTTTAGCGAACCAGTCTTCCTCCCAACTGTTGGCTGTCCTGTTCCGGTAGCTGGGAGGGAAGTGGAGAAGATGGTCCACCTTGAGAAGCTGCAACAGGTACGTGGCGTCTTCGTCCAAGGTCTCCAGTTTGCCGACAAAGTCATACTCGATCTGGCAGGGGTGACATAGGCGGTACACCTGCCTCCAGTGCTCGTTGAACGGGGCCAACTTTTCTGTCCGAGGGTCCACTAAGTACTGGATGAAGTCTGAGAAGGAGACCCGGAAGCCACCCTCGAAGGCTTCGCTCACTGACGTCGGCAGGCTGCTGTAGTTGGCGTAAAGCTTAAGCATGGGGATGGCAAACCGGCGGTAGAATTCCTCGTTGGCCAGCTCAAATTTGCTCCGGAAAGCCGAGATGAGCCGAACAAAAGGATCCCGGACGAAGAGGAACTTGGTGTACTTCTTGAGCTTGATCTTCATCAGGTGGCGGGAGAACTTGCCGTAGCGGCGCCAGAATTTGTTGAAGGTGAAGTGGGTGCTGGTGTTGTGGACATTCTCGCGGGGAATGTCCAAAGGGTCAACGTAAGGGACGCCTTGGTCCATTAAGCTTTCGCTCAGGACAATCATCACCCGCTTCCAGTTGGTGCAGGCCACTTTGGGGACGTAGCAGTAGATGATGCCATGACGGTCATCCACGATGAGGTGGTTGAGCTCATAGTTGGGAATGTCGTCGAAGGTCCTCTCCTTGGTCGGGAAGGAGAAGCTGGAGTTGGTGCACCAGTCCTGCAACATCTGCTGTCTCTCCTTCTGCAGCTTTGCTTGGTCCAGCACCATGTTGGCTTCCCGGGTGGGCCACTCGTAGCCTCTGACGTTCTCCTCCAAGTTGCTGGCCCCGGGTTTGCTTGAAGGACGCAGTTTCGGCTTCTCGGCCTTCCAGCCCAGATCAAGGTTCTTTTTCAGGTTGGAATTTAAAAAGTTTTCCAAAAAGTCGTCCATCTCCAGCAGAGAACCTGGGTTGTCCTTTACCGCTGTGGGGAGCACCACCTGAGGTCTCGAGAGGGTGGTGTGGAGGTAGAAATGCGCCGTCCCGACATTGTCCCAATACACGATGATCAACAAGATCATGAAAATGGAGCCGAGGACCACTGAGAGACGGAAAAGCCGTGCCTTGGTCATGGCTACCAGGTGGGATCTTCAGCTACTTCCTTCCTGAGCTCATCTCCAACTCAACGGAAAACCTCTGGAATCCAACATGGCTTCAATGGAAACCTGCAGGGGTTACCAAGCACAATGTGAATGTTCTTTTTCACAAACATTATTAGAGAGAAAATACAGAACAGGCCAGCCTTCCCCAGCCTAACCTCCTTAAAGACACCAAATGGAATTGTGGAGAACTGGAGAAGGTTGGGATGCGAGGGGTCCTTGTTGTTCTTTGAGTTTGGTTGTTTTGGTGCAGATGTTTCCTTACTCAGCTGGGTAGTATCTTCAGTGGAGTGCTTGATGCTCTTGGGGCTTGGCGGTTTTCCTGCAAGGCGTTTCATGACCCAACTAGGTGACATCATCAGTGCTAAAAGGAAGAGGGGTTTGCTTTCTGAATGCTCTCCCATCTAGCACTGATGATGTTACCTAATTGGGTCATGAAACGTCCGTAAGAAAACCACCAAGCTCAGAGAGCACCAAGAATCCCACAGTCATTTTCCCCTCTTCTCTTTCTTCACTCTACAAGCCTCACTCCCTTAAAGCAGTGATGATGTTACCTAGTTTGATAAAGAAATGTCTGCAAGAAAACCATCAAACTTAGAGAGCGCACCACAATTTAAACCCGGACTATAAATATTCTCTGTTATCAATAACATGTTCAGTGCTGCACTGATGATGTTACCTAGCTGGGTAATGAAACGTCTGCATGAAAACAGCAGGATCAGAGAGCACCGTTCAACCCAGAGCTGCAGAAAGTCTCATCTATTGGTTGTTATGTCTATTTCAATCTGCAGCACACCTGAAATTTTAAAAGGTGGACCCTCCAAAAAAACCAAAATAGAGTGGAACCCAGTTCAAACCATTGTAGATAAACAACTTGTATTAAAACTGTATTTCGTGCATGGTATTAATGCTCTGACACTATCACCCTAATCCGAAATTGATTTTTTTTTTTTTTGTTCTGGATTGACCCACTCTCTCCCGAGACCAAAGTTCATCTCCCTCTTTTCCTGTGCCAATTCTGTGTTATCTCACTGGTTATAATCAACAACCCTTTTCAGAGCTACTTCTCACAAAAGTGAATTTCCCCTCTGGAGATAATGTGATAACCTTTCCCCCTCAGTAAACACAATCAATCACCACAAACTGGAATCTGCAGCACCAATTTCATCCGTTTCTAGGCTGCTTCTCTCCTATTTTGAAATACCTTGGCTGGCAAACAGGTGAATTTCTGAATCCTGAATTAGATGCCATCAGTGGAGTTTGGAAGTTTCTGTTCCTTTAAAATCTGGGATAGATGGGAGTCTAGATATTTGTTTCAGAAGTTGGTTCTTGCAGTCCTGATTTCTTAGGATCTTCAGCCAAAAAAAGAACACCACAAAATGTTTCTTGGTTTGTTTGTTTGCTTGTTTATTTTTAATCAACCAGATCCCCAGGATAAGGAACTTTCTCCGCAAATAATGAAACTTTCTTTCTACATCAAGTGACTCACATATTTCGTCACGCAAGAAATGCTTACCCCAAATCTTCTCCTTGCTCACTCTTAGAGCAGGGATTCTTCAACTTGACAACTTTAAGACTTGTGGACTTCAACTCCTAGAATTCCTCATGTTGGCTAAGGAATTCTGGGAGTTGAAATCCATAAATCTTAAAAGTTGCCAAGTTTGGAGACTCTTACCTTAGAGAAAAAAAGGAGACCATGTGAGGAAGATCAGCTGTTTTGAAGACGGAAATAACTTTGAAATCTCAAGCCATGCCAAAGAATTGAAGTTTTTCAATGCTTGATTTGATTGGCGGGCAAAGCTTTCAGCAAAAAGCAACTTAAATCTTATTCCTGGTCCCTTATTCCCGTCTCCTTTGGAAGACCTTTGAAAGAAGTCCAGCTGTTCCCTTCTTTATCACTAAATCTTCACAACAATTTGGCAAAAGGAATCTAGATCAGACTTTTCAAGATCAGATTGACCGACAACTGCAGGGTGACCCAATCCCTTCCTGGAAAGTAAATAAATCAGAATAAGGAATGCTTTCTGGAAAGAAGCAACAAGGGTGTGCCTTGAATCTTCTCAAATGGGCTGGATTCCTGCAAAATTCCATCTGCAGAATTTGACAGGAAGCAAAGCAGACATGGGAAATGCTCTTTACGGCATGAGATGGAAGGGAAAACATGTAAACAACCATGGAGAATGGTATGTTTGCTTTGGGAACAAGTCTGCCCTGATTGCATCTCTGGATTTCGCTCTAACTTTAAAATCAACAACACATGAAGAAGTCTGAAGTTTCACAGACCCAAGATCTTGGCGGGGTCCCTTCCTTGCCCGGTTATTGTTCGAAAGCATGCGAAGTCATGCGTTAAGACGCCTTTCCTGGCTCAAGCAGAAAAAGGAACCAAGGGCCAAATTTAGCATTCGACTATGGCTTGTCTTTGGAACAGTGAAGTTTATATGGCAAGGGTCTTCAAAGTTGACAGCTTTAAGACCTGTGGACTTCAACTCCCAGAATTCCTCCTC
>BLBF01000067.1:10923824-10965079 GCA_015471245.1 Laticauda colubrina
TCATGTTAGCCCAGGAATCCTGGGAGTTGAAATCCACAAGTCTCAAACGTGCCAAGTTGAAAGACTCTTGATCTACAGCTTACAGGCCAAAGGTAGGCTAAATGTGCATTGTGCGAATTGTGAACCTTCAGGAAAGTAAAACAGGCCAACTTATTTTCCACAGCACCACAAAGCAAGACAAGAAGTGATGGATGGAAACAAATCAAGGAGAGAAGCAACCTAGAATTAAGGAGGAATTTCCTGACAGTCAAAGCGACTTGTCTCCAGAAATTGTGGATGCTCCATCACTGGAGGTTTTCAAGAAGAGATTGGGCAGCCATTTATCTGAAATGGTATGGGGCCTCCTACTTGAATGGGGGCGGGGGGGGCGTTGGACTAGAAGACCTCCAAGATCCCTTCCAATGCTGATGATATCCCATGTTCTACTGCAGGATGAGCAGGGGTCCATTCAAGATATTCACAGACATAATCCACAGGCCACTTTTGTCCAAAGCAAACTCCCTTTCCCTAGCTAGAAACTGGATTCCATCACCCCAGCAGGCTTGGGCCAACCTGAGGTGACTCATAAGTGGTTGCACATTAAAAATAGAAATTGAGCAGGCCTGCAAGGATTTTTGTCAACAAGCAAAGCAAAGCAACCAATTATTTGGTATTCTGGACAAACTCAAGTGAACCAAAAAGTGTTTGCTTCACGGAAAGCCACGGGGAAAAGAGTAGGCTCTTTCTCATTCATTCCCTGGAGAAGCTGGAAAGACATCACAGATCTGCAAGCAGCATTTGCACTTAGTGATTGATGTAAGTTGGATGAGGGGAAAATTAAAAAAAAAAACTGGAGCAGAAATTTGCCAAAGGCGTAAAAACTGAGAGCCAGAACTGGGTTCTATGCCATGCAGTTTAATCCACCTTCTGATGTCTTAACATCCATCTTCAACTTGTTCGCTAAGATGACTGACACAAGCCACAATGATGTGTCATGGTAGCAATTGCATGACATCATGATGGAGATGTTGTTCCCTAACTCTATTTATTTACCTGTATCCCATCTTTATTATCATCTTCTATTTATATAAAAGCAAAATACCACTCACATATCATCACAAAATCTCCAGAACCGGAAAGCCGACAAACTTGAAATTTGGCCCCTATGTTCCTCTTGGCTTCTAGGTGCTCACTAAGAGTTTTTTGAAATCACCATCAGAGTATTAATATTTCCTATATTATTATTATTATTAACATGCTCTGATGCTAAGGAGTACTACTCCCTCTCCCCACCTGGAAAGAAATCTTTTCCAAATGCAAAACACAAGCAGAGGAGTTTCAGTTTCAGAGCACCAAGCAGCTTTAATACAGAACAGTTGATCTAAGCCACGCCCAGGCTCCTTGCTGTCTCCTTCTTGCTCACACAGCAAATACTGTTTCAGTTTCCAAACAGCCCTCAACTCTCTCACATACTGACAGGACACTAGCCAGGTGAATACCGATGGATGCTGGTAGGCAGCAGCAGAATTTTTTCTCCCTTTATTTTCCTCCCCAAAAACTAAGTCCGACCACATAGTTTTGTAGCAAAGCACGGATATCCAGCTCATTATGTTTATAAGTAACTCAAGGTGGCATACATATCTCATGCTCCTTCCTCCTCCTATTGTCCCTATGACAACCCTGTGAGGAGGGTTGGATGGAGAAAGTGTGACTGGCCTAAAGTCACCCAGCTGCCTTTCATGGCTAAAGTAGGACTAGAACTCACACTCTCCCAGTTTCCAGCCTGGGGTCTCAACCACTAGACCAAGGTGGCTCTCTAAATCCTAACCTTATATATGTTCCAAATTGCAGATTTTATTTCCAAATAAATGGGAATTTTGTGAATTGAAGTCCACGGGTCTTAAAAGTTGCCAAGGATGGATACCCTGAGCTAAGGGCCACTTAGCTTTCCTCCTTCCTTGCTCTTCTCCAGGACACTACTCCTAGTATCCTAGTATCCTGAGTGCTGAAGACCCAAGCCATGCAGAAGTCTTCAAAGGCAGGGTGAAGATATCCAGGAACCTCCAGCTTTATGCTTGATCATTCCCTCTTGCTCCCAAAAAGGAGAGCTGTTACAAGCACCCCGTGTACAAAGACGACAGGAACCGCAATGAAGCAACTTCTGTCCCACCAAAGGAACATGGAGCACTACAGCTGCGTTGTGTGTCCCATTTCTTCAGAAAGGGCTCAAATAAGCTCTAGACTTCCTCCTTTTTGTTTCCTGAAAGATGTGTGCACACCACCAGAAGCCCAAGACCGAGAAATCACCATTTTCAGCCAGAGACGCAACTGGTTTAACTCAGGGATGTCCAACCTGGTCAATGTTAAGACCTGTGTGGACTTCCAGAGTTCCCCAGCTAGCCAATCTTGGCACTCCAGTTGGACCTCCCGTAACAAAGCCTGGCCTTCGTGATTTGCAAAAGACAACGTGGCCAACCGGTTATATTAAGCCATCGTGTGCTTCAGGGTAGCCCCATGTGGGGAACTGGCCAGCCAGGTTTATAAACCATAATTTGAAGCTTCAGATTTTAACGCAGCAATCGTGGCAAGTCTTCCAACTTGACAGCTTTAAGGCTTGAGGGCTTCAACTCCCAGAATTCCTCCTCCTCCAGTCATGTTAGCTCAGGAATTCTGGGAGTTGAAGCCCACAAGTCTTAAACTTGCCAAGGTGGAAGATCCTTGGCTAAACTCAAGCAAGCCATGGCTTAGCTCAGCACGATGTGCCAATGGGATGGCCCTATTCTCCGGCCATTCCAATCCTAACCAGGGTTGTGTCTACACCAGTAAGGGGAAAGAACAAAGCCTGACTCCCTCCTCCCTGTATTTTATCACAAGCCAGCTTTGTACCAAAAGCCCAGTGGCTGATTAAGATTCACTGGTGCCCCTAAGCACTGGCAAATCTTGGTGCCCTGTACAAACGAAGCCATATTCTCAACTTTGTGGTGCCCTCTTTGGGTCTGGTGCGTAGTCTGCTTAATGGTTAATACACCACTGCCACAGGCATCCATCCCAAGACACAACCGCAGATGGGTGTTGTGATGCCACCAGTTCGCACCACCTCCAGCAAGCATGGAGGATGCACCATCGGTTGACTGAGATTCATGACACACCTGTACTCATCCCAGCCCCCCAGCCCCACCCCAAGGATGCTGGGAGGCAGCCACCAGCCAGGCCTGGTGGGGAGAGAGGGCATCTGGAGTCGAGATGCCCCCCTCCCCAGCCAGCAGCCGCTCCTGCGCAAGGAGAGAAAAAACCTAAGCGAGGATGGCGAAGGGAGGCAGCGGATCTCCAAGCTGCCGCCCGCGGAAGCCCTTATTGCGCATCTTTCGGATATCAACCCCGGCTGCGAGAGGGGGGAATCCCACTCCCCGCGGGGCTTTGGCTTCCGATCCAGCCAAGGTGCGCGCCCAGGAGAGGGAATTCAATGGGAAGAGGCTAGCGCAAGGGAAGGCAAGGAAGGGCGCGATGCGCTTTGCAAAGATGCGCCCACGTGGGCGCGGAGGAAGAAGGCGCCGCCGCTGCATCCTCCACCCCCCCACCCCCATGGCCGATCCCCTGCCCACCTTCGCCCGGCATCCCCGCTCACCTCCGGCCGGCCCCGCTGCCTGGATGGGGCTTCGGCTGCGGCGCGTCCCGCTTTCTTTCTCCGGCCAGCCCGGCCGCAGCTCCTCCTCCGGCTGGGGCTGCGCCGCCCCTCTCGCGAGAAGCCCGGCCCGGCCCGGGGGTCTCCCAGCCAACGCAAGCGCCGCCTGTCGCTCCCCGTGCGCTGCGCGGCGATGCCCGGGCGTGCAAGAGTCGCGAAGCGTTGCCTGCTTCGACTTGCGCTGCGCTCCGCGGATGCTGGCGGGCTGATTCCCCGCGGCGCTCGGGCTGCAGCTCCGGCCTTCGCTTCTCCCCTCCCCCCATCCCGAAGGGGCTTTCAGTCCTTTCTCCCAGCAAGTGGGGAGGGGGAGTTTTTTTTTTAATGTCCCTGCAGTTTTCTTGGAAGGGCCCTTGTCTTCTTCCTCCTCCTCCCAGGGCTGAGCGAGAGGGACTGGCCCAAGTCCCACTGCCTAAGAGAGGACTAGAACTCCCCCATCTCCTAGTTTTTCACCTGGTATCTTCACTCTGATCCCAAGCAGGCTTCATGTATTGTGAAGATACTATCCTCTTCGGAATAGACTAGACTAGAGGTTGGGACTAGAACTCATGGTCCCCTGGTTATTGGCCCCAAATCACCCAGCTGGCTTTCATGCCTAAGAGCAAACTATTGGCCCAAAGTCACCCAGCTGGATTTCGTACCTAAGACAGGACTAGAACTCATGGTCTCCTGGTGATTGGCCCAAAGTCACCCAGCCCAAAGTCACCCAGCTGGATTTCGTACCTAAGACAGGACTAGAACTCATGGTCTCCTGGTGATTGGCCCAAAGTCACCCAGCCCAAAATCACCCAGCCGGCTTTCGTATCTAAGACAGGACGAGAACTCACGGTCTCCTGGAGATTAGCCCAAAGTCATCCAGCCCAAAGTCACCCAGCTTGCTTTCAGGCCTAAAATGAGACTAGAACTCCCAGTCTCCTGGTAATTGGCCCAAAGTCACCCAGATCGATTTTCACAGCTAAGGCAGGACTAGAATTCACAGTCTCCTGGTGATTGGTGCAAAGTCACCCAGCTGGCTTTCAGGCCTAAGATGAGACTAGAACTCACCATCTCCCAGTTTCTAGGTGCCTTGTACCAACCTGCTGTGACACTTTCATTGTCCTCCACCCTGGGAAAAAAACAAGATCAGGCCTTTGACTTGCAAACAGAAGAAGGATCGGTTGATTCATGCACTTCCTGTTATTCACATGCCACTCTTGGCTTCCTTTTGAGGGATGTATAGGTGCGGATGTGGTGTCCTTTTCGGTAACATCCACCTCACCGTTACCCTGTGAGGAGGGCGGGCCTGAAAGGGGGGGGGGAGAGCGAAGGCCGTAAGGCGCTCACTGAGCGCTGGGAATTTGAACTGGGACCCAGTGCAGCCATTTCTTGCTCTCTGGGGCAGTCCATGGTCACAAAGTCCTCCCTTATCCCTTCTTCTGAACCCAGGCAAATGCATGCTAGGAAAAGCATTGGGGCTTGGATAAATACAGTTGGTACAGCTGGTCCTCCACTTATGACTATCCCCAAATTTCTGTTGCTAAGCAAGACATTGGTGAGGTGAGTTTTGCCTCACTGTTCGAAAATATGACAGACCCCCCCCTAAAAGACTACCCCTGCAGGTAGTCCTTGACATACAGATCACAAATTTTGAGCCAAAAATTTCTGTTGCTAAGCGAGGCATCACTTAGGGGAGTTTTGCCCCATTTTACGACCTTTCTTGTCACAGTTGCTAAGCGAATCACCACCATTATAGAGTTGTTAACAGGATTGTAAAGTTAAGCTGTCTTCCCCACTGACTGCTGGTCTGGAGGTTGCAAAAGGGGATTGGAGCATTGTAACCGTCATAACTATGAGTCAGTTGCCGAGCGTCTGAATGTGTGGGTCATGTGATCATGGGGAAGCTACCATGGTTGTAAGCTGACTCTGACACATTCATTGTGATTCATTGTCACCCTTGACCCTGGTTTTCCCCCTACCTCCTGGGTATATCGTAATTCATATTCTCCATTGGGACACATCCATAGCCAAGAGTCATCAATTATGCTCTCCAGTTAGATATTTTCACAGCAGAAACTTCAGTCACCTAGTTATTCTTTGAAAACATTTCTGGAATGCAGTTTTGGTTGCAAGTTGCCCCCTGCTCCCTCCTCCCTTTTTGTTGGTGACTCTAAAAAGACCATAGAAATATTTTATGAGTTGACAAGAATGTTTAATTCAACTACGTATGCTATTTTTGTGGCTGCTCAGGAAATAGACAGGCACAGGGAACGGTTTTGTGGATCCCGGTGTTTTCTTTTGTGTGGGAAACAGGTTCTAATAGCTCTTTGAGTGTTTAAGCTTGCCAACCCCTGGTTTAGATCCACTGTAACTTCATCTGATTTCTAGGTCCATCCTATGCTCACTCTCTGTAAAGCCATCTTACCCTGGAGGAGGTTGGTTCAAGAGGTCCCTTCTTCTCTGTTTTCCTTTCCCAAGATGGCTGTTTGTCTCCTTCATTCTGAACCTGGTGGTGTGTCCAAACTTTCCTCTGGAACGTTCCTCCAAGGCCATTGATGGTGGTTGTGCCTTTGGAACGATGTTCTGGAGTGAAACTGGGCTGCTGAGACTCCATCTTCTCCTCCCCAAAATAGTGTGCTGAGGAGATCTGCCTGCCAAAGTCTTCTTCCTGGACTTGGGATCGATGGTGGGAGGCAATCAAAGCAATCTGCTTGGTGCTCTCAACCATCTCCTTCAACATTTTCAAAGTCAAGAGACCATTGAGGGCATCTGTCCTGGAATTTTTCCGACTGGAATCTTGGGAAGATGGAGAACGTAGCTTGGAAGTGACCTTTTGTGAAGGGAGGCCTGAAGTCTTCTTCTAGAAATCAAAGTGGTTACAAGACAATATTTGCACATAGTCCCATTCAAAAGCTGGGCTATTCTGCAAACCTGGCTGACAGTTGACCAAGGATGTCATTTATGCCTATCTTTGATATTAAACCAGCTGAAGTTTTCCTTAAATGTGCCACCAGATCTCTGCAAGCCATTATCTTCTTGAAATTCCTTTTTCTTTTATTTAAACCATCTTCTCCAGGGTGAAGACTCTGCTTCAACTCCTGCTCTGTTTTCCTAGCTGTGGTGTGAGAACTTGACCAGTTGCTTGCTTGGCACTGACCTCATTGCTTGCAAGGCTGACTTGACCATAATAAAAAGTGAAATAACAGAAGCGAAACAAAATGACATTGGACACCCACTTCCTTAAGCTACAAAGTCCCCTTAAAATACATTCTGAGTGTTTCCTTTTTGTATTGCAATGGTTGAAGGATCTATACGTCCTCCACTTCAGCATCTGGTAATCTTAGTTATTTATTATTTATTTGATTTGTCAATCTCTTACAAGATAACAGGCATAAGAATAAACATGAGTAAGAATACAGGAATAAATGGGGACAATAGGACAGGGACGGAAATCATGATGATGCACTTATGCACGCCCCTTACAGACCTCTTTGGAATGGGGTGAGGTCAATAGTGGATAGTTTGAGGTTAAAGGAGTGGGGGTTAGAGGATGTAACTACAGAGTCAAGTAGTGCATTCCAGGCATTGACCACTCGGTTGCTGAAGTCGTAATTTCTTCAATCAAGTTTGGAGCGGTTTACATTGAATTTGTATCTTGTGTGCTTTTGTATTGTGGTTGAAGCTGAAGTAGTCATTGACTGGTAGGACATTGTAGCAGATAATTTTGTGTACTATGCTTAAGTCCAGCCATAGGCAGCGTAGTTCAAGGTTGTCCAAGCCCAAAATTTAAAGCCTGGTGGTGTAGGGTATTCTGTTGCTAACAGAGGAGTGGAGTACTTCTAATTAGTCTTCTAATCTTTCTTCCTTGCTTTGAATCTTGACTCTTGTCTGTTCTCTATCTTGTACCTCTTTCTGAAGGACTTTCCCTTGCTGTAAACCAGGCCTCTCCAATCTTGGCAACTTTAATCCTTGTGGACTTCAATTCCAGGAATTCCCCAGCCAGCATTGGAGTTGAGGTCCACAAAGCATCACATTATCAAGTTTGGAGACTCCTGCCATAAACGATGGCATATGCCAGCTCCCCGAAATCCTAACTCTGACAGATAGAAGATAAGAGATTATCATTCCCATATACATCTCTTCTTTGAACTTGCAGGACAAGATGAAACAAAGGCAAAGCAGAACAAACAAAGAAGAGCTTTTGATGGACTTACCTGGTGGACAGATGTTAACAGATGAAACAGTGTCGGAATGGGGTTCCATTCACGAGTCACCTTCCTTTTTGCTGGGGTGTTTTTAGAGGATGACCGCTAACTGTCACTAAGAAAATACAAGATATAAGACACTGATATGAAACATTGGCAGATGAGTTGGGAGATTCCCGTTGGGAAGGAGATCTAGTCTTTGGATTATAGGCACGGTTGAGTAAACACAACACAAATCAAATGGAAAACTGGGGTTATTTAATTAGGGCAGCAAGATCCGGAAAATATTGTTGAAGCCCTGCCAAAGGACAAAAAGGATCTTGGGTTCCCTTAGAAAGAAATTCCACAATATTCCCTTTAGGATTGGGTCCATCTCTGTCAAGTGCAAAAGACCAGGATTATACATGAAGTTCCAATTGAACTGATTTATTGCTAATCATGCACAGGAATCTATTCAACTAACGTTGAGCACTATTTTGGCGCTAGATAAGGAGAATTCAAAAAGAATTGGGCTTTATTTTTTTGTGGCTACATAGCGATTCTAGGCTGATTCCTCTTTTGACTCCACCCCCCCAGGTTCTGCTACTTCTTCTACAATCTCCAATTTGATGGATGTCATCAGAGTGTTTCTGTAATTGACATTTGCTCTAGAAAAAAATCCTTTCCTCTGTCAGTTGTCAGTACCTGTCGGAATCCACAACAATTGGGGGAAGTTCAAATTTGGGCCCTGGAAGGAAAGCTTTGTTGTGATCGATGGATTCTTCTGGATTCTCCTCTCTATTGCGGTCTTGTCTCAAAATCTGTCCAGAATGGAACTATCCCGCAAAACCAATAAAATAAAATAAAAATTGAAAGCTTAGTTTATCAGCTGATGGATGTGTCTCATGCAAAGTTGACATTACCTTGTGTTATTTCCATATTGCACTGTACTCATTTCATATATATTTAATAAATAAATAATAACAACAATAAGCAATGTCCTCTACTCCCCATCTCTGAGGAATCCCCATTTAGGGGAATAGGAGAGAATTCTGTCTTACCTGCCATGGATTGGACATCAATGAGTGAAGCACCATCAGACGATCCAGAATCTCTTCCTCTAATTCATGGAAATATAGGCAGTACATTTTTTCAAGAGGTCCTGGGACTGGAATATTGTGGTCTATAGAAAAGACAGAAAGCTTCCAGATTTGATGGCCCCATAGAGCTAGCCCAATTCCCCAAGAAACCAACAAAAATAAGGGTAATGTAGTAGTAAAATTCCCTTTGGGGAGCCATGTCTGGTGTTTTCAATGCAGTATGGCTGGAAGCTAGAGAAAAGCATGATCAGAGAAAGCTCTTGAGATATCAGCTGAGTTTCTCCAATGCTACCTTTGATCAGGGACCACTGCTGTTGAATGAGCTCTTCACAGAGATACCAGTATTGCTGGTGGCGCTGGATGATGAAATCCTTCTGGCAGAGGATGTTGTCTTTGTACAAAGCGTTGGCTTGAAGTTCTGTCTTTCCCACTTCCAGCTCATGGGTCTTGCACAAGAAACTCAGGACTTCCTGTTGGTCCTTGCTGGTGGTTTGTTCCGGGAGCAACTTCTCCATTTGGCAAACTTTCTTCTTGGCATTTGCCAACCTCAGCTCCAGATCAGCCTAAATTAGGAAAGGAGAACTTGGAAACCTCTGAAAGTCCTCCATTTCTGAAGAAAGGTCTAAATATTAAGAAGTTATTGAATACTAAAGAACAGCTGTTACTATGCTGAAGTAACTCCATTCCTTTGATGTGGCCGTATCAAATCAAAATAGCAGCCACAATGCTCATAAAATATGCCTTCAATTCCATGGTTTTTAGAGCCTGGCAGTAGCATTGTAACATCCAGCCAAGCAATCTGATAAAGCAATCGATTGCAAAGCTTTTGGAAAGTTTTAGTTTGGGACAATGTCCTCTTTCTATTTGCTGAAAGATCCCCACCTGCGTTTCCTCCAAAGAATGAAGACCAGGAATTTATGTCCGCAACATTAGCAACATGCAAAATGAGATATCAACATTCAACTATATTCTCAGCAAATCTCAACTAACCCATTTTGAAAGTCAGCTCTTCGGGGAAACGCATTGATTCATTAAATCATAACATCCTTATTATGTCAATAAATAAGTGCTGTGTTGTTTTTTTTCTTTTGATGAAAAATGCTCCCCCAGGTTCTGGAAGCAATATAAGCGGGAAGGTGTTATTGTTCACAGGCACACACACTGACTGAGCTTAACTGAAAATTCTGAGCCAATTGCGAAAATTCCTTCCTGCCGTTACCTTTAAGGCAGCTGTTTTCCGCTGCTCTGCCACCAGTGTGTTGATCTCTTCCCCGGCAATTGTGATCTCTACAGGTTCCAGGAAATCTTCCTGGTCAGCCTCCTCTTCTTCCTTTTCACTTGGATGGTGTGTGTTGGCACTTTGTCCGCCTTGATGAACTCTCTCACGTTCCCAGCTGGGAAGGAAAAAAGAAAAGGAAGGAAGGAGGGAGGGGAGGGAAGGAAGGAAGGAAGGAAGAAAGGAAGGAAGGAAGGAAGGAAGGAAGGAAGGAAGGAAGGAAGGAAGGACATTATGACTAGACCTGTTCCAAGCTCAAGATTTGGAAGTCTACATCAGTTCTTCTCCAGTTGGGTACCCTTGAGTTGACTTCAATGACCTTAATTGCAAGATGTGACTGTTCTCCAGTGCTGAGTGACCAATTTTCTGGAAGGAAACTTTGCAACCATTGTTAATATTTCCTGCAAGATCTTCATTCAACTGGGAAGGATCTAAAGAACCGTTGCTTTGAACTTCAATTTCCTACCGCTTGTCTAAATTCCTCTGCTTCAGCATGTCTAGTGAATTGGACCTGGTCTTTAGAAGAAATCTGTTTCACTGGGATTTCCATTTCCATTTCGATGTCCCTCAACAAACTAAAGATGGGTTGCAAAAATAAAAAGGTCCTTTGGCTCACTCTGCAATCATGAGAAGATGCCTGGAGGTATCTACGTGGAGTTCCATGTTGGTATTCTCCAGCTGCATCAAGCTACGTCGCATGTCCATCTGTTCCTTGAAGGCCCCGACCAGTTGTTTCTGTAATTTCTGCAACTGTTGATGACCATCCTCCTCCAAGTCCACAGGAGTCTCCCCTGAGGATGACAAGAAGTGAGACCTATCTACACCTACACCTAGGTGACATCATCAGTGCTAGAAGGGAGAAGGGTTTGTGGAGTGGAGGAGGAAGAGGGAGAGAAGGACGATGGGTCCTTGGTGGTCTCTGAGAATGGTAGTTTTCTTGAAGATGTTTCATGACCCAACTGGATATCATCAATGCTAAAAGGGAGAAGGGTCTGCAGAAAGGAGGAGGAGAGAGAGGAGGAGGACTATAAAGGGTCTTTGATGACCAAACTAGAAAATGTTATCAGTTCTTGGTGACATCATTGGGTAGAGAATTGAGGGATGGTTGACCTTACCTGAGCAGTCCTTTCTGATCCAGCCAGGTCAACCATGAAGAGCCTTCCGACACACACCTCCTCACCAATGCCTTTCACTTGGTTGGTCTGCTTCACCGACACTTGCAGGACAGCATGTGACCGTGAGGAGGTCTTGTTGGTAGCTGTGGGCTCCTGAGTACGTTCCTTGTTCCCTTTGGTCAACAACTGCATGATCTTTCAAACACAAACACATCTATATGTACAAAGACAGGATGAGATTGGAAAGCTGAAGAACTCGCTGGCGTTCATAGGAGACCCAGTAAAGCTTGTCTTTAACTCTGATTCATCAGAACTTAGAAAAACATAGATCCTTGGATGTCCCAAAGGTGCTTTTTTCAAGAGGCAACTGGACTTCCTGGTTTTTCTTTGAAGACATTTCACTTCTCATCCCAGAATCTTCTTCAGTTCTCTTCTAAACGTCTATGGAGATTCTCAGTCCTCCAGGTCATGGTTGTCCCAAAGGGGCTTTTTCAATGGACTTCCTGGTTTTTCTTTGAAGAGCTGAAGAAGCTCTTGGATGAGAAGTAAAACATCTTCAAAGAAAAGTCCAGTTGCCTCTTGAAAAAGCACTTTTGGGACAACCATGAGCTGGAGGACTGAGAATCCCCATAGATCCTTGAACATTTATCGCAAGTCTTGAGTAAGGTTAGAGCTCTGTTTGACCTCAGCCTTTCTCCTTCATCTGGCTTCCAATTCTTCCCTGGACTGTATGGATCAATTGGATGGAAACTCTTCTTGCAACAGGTTTAATTCCTGCATGCTGCCTTTTTCCCTTCCCACTGAAAGTTGGTGATACTTACTTCCTGGGCATTTGTCGTGGAGACTTCCATTATTCCTGCAATCTGGATGCACCCTTTGGAATCTTCTCTCAGCTCCAGATTGCCCGTGAATGGATTCAGGAGATCACGGATAATTTCATTATAAACCTGAAAGGAAAAGGAGAGAAATGAGGACACCAAGCTGCCTCTTTCCCATCTTGTCCAAAAGTGCCTACTAAGGCTTGGCATTCATTCGTCTATATTCTCGATCTTTTCCATCAGTTGCTTCTCGAGCTCATTTCCCCCCCTGAAGATTCAACTGGGTCATTCTCTTGCAAAGTGAGTAGAGGACTCAAGGATGAGGCTTCTCTCCTAGAGGGACAGATGCTTCTCTTTTGTGGAGAAGGGGGTGGGAAGATTCGGGGATGCCTGGTTTGATTTCATTCCTACTACCCTTCAGATGCTCCAAGATATGTCTCTTCTCACTTTAACCTGCGATCCTCTACATTTGGTGATCTCACCTCCAGGTACGACATGCAGACCAAATAATTCTGGCCATCTCCTGTGGCCCCAATGGCTTGAAAGAGATCGTGGAGGGTATGGATGTATATTCCAGGTTCTGAATCTGTCCCCAGCATAGTGTAGGTTTTCCCAGCTCCTGAGAGAAGGAAAAGAAAGAAGGAAGGAAGATGAAAGGTATGTAGATGAGAGATGAGAGAGAGTGATGAGAGAGAGATGGATAAATAGATGAAGGAAGGAAAGAGAAAGCAAGGAAAGAGGAAAAGGAAGGGAGGAAGGAAGGAAGGAAGATGATAGTAGGTATGTAGATGAGAGATGTGAGCAAGATGATGGATTGATGAAGAAATGAAGGAAGGAAGGAAAGAAAGGTAGGAAAGGAGAAGGGAGGGAGGGAGGAAGGAAGGAAGATAATAGGTATGTAGGTGAGAGATGTGAGAAAGATGAAAAATGGATTTATTAAAGAAGGAAGGAAGGAAGGAAGGAAGGAAGGAAGGAAGGAAGGAAGGAAGGAAGGAAGGAAGGAAGGAAGGAAGGAAAAAAGCAAGGAAAGGAGAAGGGAGGGATGATAGTATGTAGATGAGAGATGTAAGAGAGATGATAGATGGGTAAATGGACATCCTCAGTTCCATGATCAGTTTTGGGTGGAATTCATAAGAGAGAGACTCTTCTTCCATCTCTCTTCCCCTCGTTCCACCAATCCCAAACTCAGCAAGAAGAGAAAGTGATCTACCTGTGGGTCCATATCCTGAGATGATCCCTTCAATGAGGTTTTTAGAAGTGGACAAATACACCTGCTCCTAGCGAGAATCACAGGAGACAATAATCAGAGATGCTTTCAAGACCTCTTGTATTCACGCTTTTGAACTTCTCAAGGCCAGAAACAGGTTTCAACAACCAGATGACTTTATTGTGTTACGGTTTGAGTTCAAACTCCTAGTTATGGAGGCTCCTTTTTTGTGTTGTCCTCAAGTTATGACCATCATTGAACCAGGCAATTACAATCTTAACTTGTGATGGTTGTAACTCAGTTACATTGGGGGCGGGGACAACAACCCCATCATCCCCAGCCATTCTGGGTGAAGATAAGGGGTCTTTCATTCCAGCTCAAGGGTGGGTTTTTATTTTTATTTTTAAAAAGAGCTGGTGTGTTTTGATTCAGAAGCGACTGGAAATCTAACTTGACAGCTGTAGCTTCCAGACATGTTCCCGCAGCATGAAGCTACCCATGATGCATGCAGCCTTGCTATGTAGCATGTCATTATATGAACACCTTTTTCCCTTGGCTGCCCAGCCCACCAAGCACATCAGCTTCTTTGCTCCTTGTTAGGACTTTTTCCATTACCAAATATTTTGACACTTTCATGGCTCAGGAGGTTTCGCCTCTCTGGGTACAAGAAGCCACAGTGACTTCTGTTCCTCAGCACATTTCCTTAGCACCTTTGGAGCCCCTCTTCACGCCCTTCACAAGTGTGAAAAGATTGTGTACTGTGTAGGGCTCTTAATGAAACTCCAACCTCAGCAAAGCAGAGAAGGCAGCCTTTTAATCATGCAAGGGCAAATGGAAACTCTTCCTCTCCTTCCTTCCTTCCTTCCATCTTTCCTTCCTTCCTCCCTTTCCTTCTCCTCCTTCCCTCCCTCCCTTCTTTTCTTCCTCTCCCTCTTTCCTTCCCTCCTCCATTTCCCTCCCACTCCTCCCTTCTGCCCTCCCTCCTTCCCTTCCTCTCTTTCTCCTTCCCTTCCTCCCTCTCACTCCTTCCTTCACCCTCCCTCTCTCCCTTCCTCCTTTTCCCTCTCAACCTTCCTTCCCTCCCTCCCTTCTTTCCTTCCTTCCTCTCCCTCCCCCTCCTTCCTTCCTTCCCTCCCTCCCTCTTTCCTTCTCTCCTGTTTCCCTCTCATTCCTCCCTTCCATCCTCCCTCCCACTCCTTCCTTTCCCCCTCTCCCCTCCTTCTTTCCTTCCTTCCTTCACTCCCTCCCTCCCAGTATATTTTTTACATCTATATCTGAGCAGACTATTCTCAAAATTAAAGCTCCAAAATATGAAAGAAAGCTAAGTATGATGTTGTTTTTGCATCATCTTATCTGAAGGAAGGAAGGAAGGAAGGATACTTTTATACTGTTAAAAGGATACTTTTAAAGGATACTTTCCTTTAAAAAATTGTAACAGCTTCGGTTTTCTTTGAATTATCAAATTATGACCATGGGGGCTTTTCTTTGATCATTTTCTTTCTTCCATGGAAACTCAAAACAAGGCACGAACTTGTGGAATTGGCCCCAGCAGAGTAAGCTTCCGGAGCCACTGAGATGTATTCATGCTGGAAATTTTTCCAAGAGCGGTACCTAGCATCCTAAGTAAAGTGTTCCAACTTTTAAACTTGGCTTGTGGGTTTGAATGGCAATAATTTCATCCTTAGGGACTTAAAGCAAAGACACAGAATGGCTACAAGAAGAAACCGAGAGCAAATTTGCACCAGGAAGAGTAAAAGGGAGATGGGAGAGGTTGAAGCCTCTTCTTCAGCATTAGATGCAAGGACTTCAATATAATATTTAACGATCTCACTCATTTCAGACCAAGAGGTACTGATAAAGGCAGATGAGGCTGTGGGCTTGGAGGAGATAGACTCTGAAGGAAAAGAACCAACAGTGGAAAGATGACACATCTGTGCAAGCTACAACTGATGAAACAGCCAGTGGGTCCTTTAACATTAGGTTTCTCAACCCTGGCAACTCTTAAGATACTTGGACTTCAAATCTCAGAATTCCCCAGCCAATCTACTCATCTGAACATTGCGAAGGCAGGGAAACATTGATTAAGCCAATGTGAATGTCCCCTATATGTTCAACTTCACTTCCTATTCAGATAAAATATCTTGAGATTTACATCTGTCGAACAAAATGTACATTCTCTCTTGGATGCTCATATAGGAAGTATCTCAGGAGCTTCACCCAACTATCGCCTTTGAGACAGAGTAGGATAACATCCATGTTGGTTGGATGATTGGACGTCTTCCTAAAACGACTAAGCAATGCATTTAAAGCTAGCATGAAATTTGGAAGAAGGAGGAGAAGAAAGAAACCAGTTAGATTAGCAGCTTCCAAGTTACTCAGCCAAGAAGGACTTCGTCACCTGTGTTGCTTGAGGGCCAAAAACCATGTCAAAAATGAATGTTTTCTCCCTCAACCGATTGGCACGCAAAATATCCCCTGGATCTTCCGTTGGGTCCATCAAGATCACGATCTACTTCACAGAAGTAGATTTGGTTGTTGATAGCCATGAGGCCAGCACCATAGTCCTTAAAATCATAGAGTTCCAGGAAAGAGTTCCAGGAGATCATCCAAACTCAACCATTGGCAGTTACACTTTCCTTGATGGAGAATTTAGAAGTGTTTTTTTCAAGCTTTAAGATGTGTGGACTTCAGTGCCCAGAATTCCCCAGCCAGCTGGGAAAGGAGAACCTGTATTTAATTCTTCTCCATTGAAACACAACCAATGGAGCCACTGAAGAGTTCCGTCAAGGCAATTTCCCGACAAAAAGTTGGCAACTTTGCAGATAAAAGCATACAATTAAGGAAAGGGCTTGCAATATAGATTATATATCATTTGCTCTTTAAAAAAAAAACCAGACAAAATTACTGCTGAACATATGAGGGCATAAATGCCAAATTTGGACAATAAACCCACTGAAAATTACAAGACGGTATTTATCCAATTAAGAGGGTTGGAATATATTATGTCTTGCCCCACCATATTCCAGTTCTGATTATACTCATAGCTCATAGCAAAATCCAATTTTCTGAGAATGCTAGTGGATGAGTACATATTTTGTAAATTTCTTTGGCTGTCTTGGTGGCTGTCTTATTGCTTTTACGTGCAGCAATAAACTGATTAGGGGCTGTTTAGAGCTGTAACTCCTTTGATGTCTTTGTCTCCCTCAAAATTAAAGTTTAAATTAAACATGTTTGGCCATGGGGTGAGAACCTTGTAGAAAGAAGCAAGATCTCTGGAGTTGTTGGGAAAATATAAAGCCAAACTGCCTCTTATTCTTATCCACCCTACCTCCCCGTTTGAGAATGTGTTGGCACTGAGGATAACCATCTGCTATTCCAACTTGTAAATATTTTCCTGGACAGGAGAGTTTACATCCAAATAAAGCAACAAATTGCAGCCAAGCATCATTTCCCCCTCCTCTAAGAACTGGCCCTTTGGAGCTATGTTGATTTATTTCCATTTTCTTTTTTTCTTTTTTTTTGTAAAAGGAGGAAGGGTAAAAAAGCTGTAAGGATGGTAGAAGAGCTGGGCATGCAAGGAAAGGCAGTTCTCTTCAGAACTGATTGTTTTTTCCCCCAAATTTGCCAGCTTTTAAGAGGTGTAGACTTCCACTCCCAGAATTCCCCAGCCATGATGCTGGCTGGGGAATTCTGGGATCTGGAAGTCCACATTTCTTTAAAGTAATGGAGTTTTGGGGAAAAAAAAAAACCCATGGTTTAAGATAAATACATTTGTAACCCTAAGTCAGCTCAGAGTGAGATGAGTAACACACAGTATAAATGAAATATATATATAATTTCGGATCGTTTCTCCAGCATTTATCATTTCTGTGGAATCCAGAGCCCCATCCCTCTCTCTGCCCTCCCTCCCTCTCTCCCCCTCTCACCTGCTCCCCCACTCTGTGGCCACTGACCGTCGCACCTTCCTCCAATTCGGTCTCGTTGATGGGGCAAATACGGAGAGCCACCTGCGAGACCCAAGAATCGGGCTTTCCGGAAGTTTGGAATTCCTACAAGGTTTCACACTCGAAATTTCTGTCCGGCCACGACAGGCACCGAGGGGGTTCAAGGTGCCCATTTTTGAAAGAGGTGCCATGGCACCCCTTGGCGAGGGTGGCAGGTAGGTGGAATTGC
The DNA here is from genome assembly GCA_015471245.1 of Laticauda colubrina. Lineage (NCBI taxonomy): Eukaryota > Metazoa > Chordata > Lepidosauria > Squamata > Elapidae > Laticauda > Laticauda colubrina. Next base: position 10,941,332 of record BLBF01000067.1, read on the forward strand.
CTTGTATTTCATCACACGAACAAACCCAGCGATGGGAGCAGATGCTTAAGATTTGAGCATCAGGTGAAATGTTGTCGTTTCAGTTGGACTCATCCTGCAGAGTTGTGCCCAGCTTGGAAACTTGAGCCCCTCTGGCAGGTGGGGGGGGGGGTATCTTCTGTGTCAGCAGCACCCCCCCCCAATCTCATTTAAAGGCAGAATTACTAAGACACAGGGGTGGGGTGATGGGGAAGGACAGAGGCCTTGACCTACCAGCTCTGAAGGACTTACCACCACCTGGTGTTCTTCTGTTCTCAGGTCCTTCATAGCAGCCAAGCCCCCTCAAAATCCCCTCCTGGCTGCACCAGGAGACGCGGAGGGTGTCAAGATACCCATCTGGCTGTCTTTCAACCAAGCAATTTGCAAGACTGGGAGGAGCGGCTTGCAAGGGGGAAAAACACAGACATATTCCCAGGGGGCGGAGAACAGGTGATGCAAGGCAGGTGCAGGGAAGGTGCAAGGAATCGGAGGAAGGTTCAGCACAGATCTCAAGGAAAAAGGGGCTTTTTATCAGTATTTATGCACACACACACACACACACCCCTCTGGCTTTGCTACTGTTGAACAGCAGCTCTCAAATCTGGATGGAGCGTTTGAAATCCAAGTCAGCGCTCTTCAACTTTTGCCCCTGTCCTACTAGCAGATTTTAAGAGAGATGAGCAACAACAACTTACAAAGCACATCTCTAAACAGGGCACAAGATACTGACTGAAAAAGGAAAACCGCCATCGTTCAGCAGCTCCCACTTCCAAGTTAGAGCAACTTTTGACTTCGACATGTTCCTTCCACACAAAACTGGAAGTGGACAATCTAAACTGACCTCAGTGTTTTGCACATCTCTGCACCCCCACCCCCCCACCCACCCCTGATATTCCTCACTGATTTTAGCAGTGACTCAGCCTAAGAAAGGCTGGCTATGGAGCATGCTAACTCTAACCCAGAGGTCCCCAAACTTTAAGACTTGTGGACTTGAACTGGCTGGAGAATTCTGGGAGTTGAAGTCCACAAGTCTTAAAGTGGCCACGTTTGGGGGATCCCTGCTCTAACCCCAAAACATGCATTAATTGCAGCAGGGATAAAACTGTGTTTTCTAAAAACAGCATCCCAATATAATACACGGCAAACAAGACACCAGAGACTGCGTGTTGGCTTGCTTTATTTCCAATGTTCAACCCATGGAGAGATCCCATCACAATCGGAATATGGGGAAGTCGAGAGTCCACGGCGGTGCGGCTTCAGCGCAACCAGTCATGCCAGAAAGAAGAGCCTTCCTGGCTGGCCCGTCTCTGGGTCACACCAACCCTCTCCCCCCACTGCCCCCCGGCCGGTGTGGAACGCAGCAACCGTCCTGGGCAAAAGAGAAGCACTGGAGTTTCCCACACTCAAGAGATCTTGGAAACTGTTTCAAGGCTGCCGCCTTCGGATGGGGGGGGGGGGAACCATCCCCCTTATGCTCCGGGGAGCATTTTAGCAGCAGCAGCAGCGGATTCCAGTGGTAGTTTGCTAAAAATTAGACTGATCCCCCCCCCCCTTCAGTAAAGAAATACAAAATTAAAAGCAGTGCCTTTCAAGGGAGCCCAGCAATTGATGTCGGGGACCAAAAGGCACTACAGCATGTCAGAATGAGTGGATCCTGCGCAGTCACCGTCCAGAGAGAAAAAAAAAATGGATTTTAAAAAACTTCCAAAGATGAGGAGACCTCCTGAAAAGGAACAACTCTCTTCTCAGGACGACCCATGGTGGCCTGTAAAGAAAAAAGGGCTACTAATTCCCACGATCCCACGATTCCCCTGCCTCCCTCCCTCCCTCTTTTTTTTTTTCCCACGGATGGCGCAAGAGGAAGGCTTCTTACCATGGCTTTGGGATTACTCTGCCTCTACAACTGTGATGATTTCTTCATTGATAAAAAATTCAACGGTCTCTTCCTCCCAGTCGTCCACGTTGCTGTCCAGCTCGTCTGTGTCCACTCCTGGAAAGAAGGAAATGAATTCAATCACCAGAAGTTCAAATGAGATGGATCTGAAGGCAGAACTCTTGTTAGTTTACAACGGTAATGGAGATCTGGCTTGATTTGAAGGAGGAAATGCGGTCCTTCAATTGGAAACAATGCGGCCGGAGAGGATTCTTAACCACTTTCCTCCTGCAATCTTACATCTTCAGTTTGGTCTGTTCACAGACTCGTTTTCTTCATTAACATCCCACTAATTAGGTCAATTATAGCTTTATAAACTAGTGTCTGCCTTTATCAGAATCCCAAAAGCCTGACATAAGCAATAGCACCTAGATTTATATACCACTTCATAATGCTTTTACAGCCCTCTCTAAGCAGTTTAGAGTCAGCCTCTTGCCCTCAACAATCTGGGTCTTCATTTTACTGACCTCGGAAGGATGGAAGGCTGAGTCAACCTTGAGCCAGTCAGGATCAAACTCCTGGCAGTGGGCAGTGAGTTTGCCCTGCAATACTGCATTCTAAACACTGTGCCACCACTGCTCTTTAATCTGTTCAATATTAACTACACACCCAATTAGGCTGTACTTCTCAAAATAAATCTGCATAATCTTGTTTTTCAGACCAGGGATTCTGCAGTCATTTGGGATGTCAGCTCCTAGATCCTGGATCAATACATCTGGAGATGAACCTGAGGTAAGCCAGCAGGTTTCCCTGTCCCACCTACCTCCTCGGAGCTCCAAACGCTCGTTCCTCTGCTCCATGTACAGCTCCTGGGCCATCTTGCGGTATTTTTTGAAGTCCTCCATCATTGTTCGCCGTTTGTCGACCAGTTCCTGTAAGAAACAGGATTTAATTTGAACGATCCCTCTGGCCACTGGTCCAAAGCTGTGGTCCCAAGTACCCTATATCAGGGTATACGACTATATCAGGGGTCTCCAACCTTGGCAACTTTAAGCCTGGAGGACTTCAACTCCCAGAATTCCCCAGCCAGCTTTGCTGGTCTGTATGGATGTCCAGCTAAATGCACAAGGGACTGGAGCTCCTCACGGTGTTAAGAAGGCTCCTTAGCACATTCACCAGAAAGGACTGAGGTTGATGGGGGCCAAAGGCAGTAGCCCCTGTGGTCCCAAATCACCTTTGCTTCGTATTCCCTGGGCAATTTACCTTGGAGGCTTTCGACTGGCTCAGGCGATCTTTCTGTTCAAATATCTTAGAATACCTCTTGAGATCTTTCTTGATTTGCTGCAGCAAGGAAAAAAAAAGAGAGAGAAATGCTTCAAGCCTGAAAGGAGAGTTATGCAGAGAGAAACTGCTCTCTTCAGCCAAGGAAAGTTCATGCAGCGATGTAACTGTTCCTAACTGCCCTGCAAGATCATCATGGATTTAAACCAAGGCTTCCTGCAGGCCAAGCCCTGTCCCACCCCTTCTCCATCTCTTTTGAGCAGTGTTGTCACTTCCTCTTGGTAACAGCATCCTGAAAGTCCTCCGATGGCTTCTTCAAGCGGATTTCTGCCCCGATAAAGGAGATGCCTCACCTTTATCTGATCCTGGGTGAGCAGAGTTGGTGGCCTGGGTCTCCATAGCAACTGGCAGAACCGGTCTTTGTTATTTTTCTGGAGGAGGCGACCCTGGAAAGTCCACAGCCAGTAGGCATTGTCCACCTGAGGACGACATTTTGCTCAGGTGAGGGCATCCAAGACAAAGCATCCTGGCAGCAGCTGGAATTCACTATCCCGGTGCTTAAGAGGGAGAAGCCACATCAGCCTGGCTGGCATGCAATGTGTGTGGAATGGGATGCTCTATCCAGCTCAAGGATGTCTAATTGTGGCAACCTGGAAGACGTGTGTGGGCTTCAACTCCCAGAATTCCCCAGCCGGCATTCTGAGAGTTGAAGTTCACAAGTCTTCAAATGACCAAGTTTGGACACTCCTGATTTAGACAAGTGAACTGATTTTGCTGCTTGCCGAGTCAGAAGAATAAGACATGGCTGAAATCTTTAATTTACTCAGGAGAGATTGGTAAAGATGGCAGCCACACAGAAAACTTAAGTAACCCCAACTAAGCCTGTCCAGGTGGAAAAAGATCAGGAGACACGGACTCCAGGTTACCTTGTGACTCCACCAAGACACAGATGTCACCAGAAAGCGGCCGGTGGGGTCCCATTCCACATCCGAGGCAGTGTAGTGCTCAGCAATGTTCATCATGGTGCAGTCAGAGGTATCCACAAATGCTAAGGCACCATTCATGCTGAACAGAGAAAGAGAGGAGAGGCAGATTATCTCACTGGCCTCCTTCAACGTTTTGGCTGGGGGGGGGGGGGAGAATTATCCGAGAACTTCAATTCCCTAAAATTGGGTTTAGGTTCCACACTACGCAAACTTCACTGGGGAACCTCCCTTGAGGGATTGTAGTGAGGAAGCGGGTTCCCAGGAGGGAGGGGGGTGGAGTGCAGACAAGTTAAGTGGCAACTCAGCCCAGAGGCCATGCGTGAGAGAAAGAGGGTGAAGACAGACCCTCCTGCATAGTTCCCAGAGTATATCATCAATGCAAATAGTAGAATCTTCAGTCTGGCAACTACAGGCACGAAACAATAAAGAACTCAGCTTGGAAGATTCACACCTATGGTTTTGGGGTCTGACACCTGGACAAAAATCCAAGGGTTGGGATCTTCTAACTTCTACACAAAGGAAGCTTCAAAGGAGCCAGGTGCATTTTCACTTTGTTTCTAATCATCAGAAATAAGCTACATGGATGATTATAGAAGTGGACACCACTTTTGTTAATGCTTGCAAACCAAGGCAATCATTTAAATTCTTCCCCGAAGCGAGCGCTCACCTTCTGAGACCGGCCAGCACCACAAACTGTCCCTGAGGGCTCCAGAATATCGTGTTTGCCTGCTGCTTGTCAAAGATTTCTGAGATAAAAATCAGAAACACGACTTGACTTTCAAATAGTGAAACAGGCATGCTAGAGCAGCCCAATTGTGTCATCCCCCATCAGGCAGTCCTCCCTTTTTAATCAGATGCTCCAGCTATTTAGCAGATCTGGAGGTTTAATTTATGCTGGCAGCACTGAAAACCCAGCGGCATGTAGTCTGTAACAGGCCAACTACAAAGCCCACATTCATGGAAAGTTCCATTTTCAACAGTATAATTGGATAGATTATGCCACTATTTCCCTGCCCCACTTGGGCCCAGGTGATTTGCAATGCAAAAATATGACATCACTGGTATTCAGCTTGGGAGAGAGGAGGAATGCTGTGGAAAATACTTTCTTTTAGCTGTCCTGTTTACATATTTGGGATTTTAGGGTAACAACTGACTTTAGACAGCTGGCAGTAGGATGCCAATGAAAAAAAGGAACAAAATAAGAAACAACACACTCCGAAAAGCAACATACTCTGTTGTGTTTTGCTTCAGCTGAAAATCACAACAGACTTAAAAGGAGCAGCACATCAGGCAAGTGCAAAATCTACTTACTAATGAGCTCTATTTTCCCATTGTTCTTCACATGATAGAAGGAACAGGATATCCGGGGTGACTCCCCATGCAGCACAGCAAACTTGCTTCCATTTGGCTCCCAAGCAAAGGCGATGATGCTCTCTGCAAAGCAGGAAGATCCTGTCAGTTGGGACTAGAAAATCCTCTAAAAGCCCAGTGGGCACCCCAGATGTTTAAGGTGGAAGATGCAGGAGAGGTAGCTTGTGGCCTTTATCATTGCACACAGGCGGCTCAGTTCAAAATTTTCTATTCAATGGAAGACCCCAGACTTTGCCAGATCCAGAGGAAAAGAGCCAAGACAAATGTTCCTTCGTTAAGACATAAACCAGATGTGTTGCTAAGGGCTGAGAAACCGTTGCAGAAGTAAAACATGCGGTATGTTGAACATGCTTTACTTCTGCTGTATCGAACATACAATATAAGATATATCACCACCCAAGGAGCAATTCAGTTGGGGGACAGCAAACATGGTTCTTTGGAGAAATCATGCACCATTGCATGGAGGCGACAGAAAAGGTGCCCTTTTACCTTTCATTTCCACCACGTCCACTGGAACCTGCTTTTCTCTCATGCGGAAGATTTCAAAGTTGGTCACGACACCCTGGGATGGAGGAAGGAAAGAAAGCATGATTGATCCAAAGTGGGACTTTTATCCATGCTAATAACATGCATCACAAACCATTTTATCTTAAACAGCATGATCTGTAAGTCAATAGTGCTCTTATGAAAAGCTGAACTATGTATTATATTCAAAAGAGGGCTTTCCTCAGACATCAGATGCAATTATGAAGTCACATCTCAGGCCTGAGCTGGCTGGGACCTGATGGTTGCAGAAAAGGATGGCTTAACACCAAACAACAAAAGCAGAGAGTCACATGACCGCATTTTGGGCCCTTGGCAACCAGCCTGCATTGACAGCCATTTGCAGCATCATGTGAATGATCTGTGGGCATCTCATGTTGGATTCTGATGCCTGCTTCCAACTTCTGGCAAAGAAAGCCCTTTGAGAACACGGTTCGCTTAACGACCATGGAAATTTGTTTAGCCACCATCATAAAAATTACACCTATAATTCCAGGCTCAATGGAAGTCCTCAGTCATAAGACTACCTGTAATCACCCCGAGAGGCAGCACACATTCTCCAACTGACCACTTTTACGAGTATGGTGAGAAGCAAGTACCTGGGTGCCCTTCGGGGTCCTGTCCACTTTCACACAGAGGTAATCGCCATTCTTCTGCCAATGGAGTTTGCAGTCTACCACGTTGAACAGGTTGCGCACCCGGATCTCCTGCCGGGAGGGGAGCTGCATCAGGGTCACCCTTGCTGGGATATCTTTGTCTTCGGGGACCCAGAAGGCAATTATGTTTCCTCCAGGGGACCAGGAGAAGTCCCTGAGGGGTAGCAAGAAAGAAGAGTTCTCAAAGAGGAGAAGACATGTTCCAAAACAGCTCACCCAACCCATACTGTGGAATCTAATTCTCAGGGTTTGGAGGAAGGGAAGAGATCCTTTTTTTTTTTTTAGGACAGGTGCTGATTTTGTTAAGAGTGACACCTTCATTAAAGCAGCACCAAGCAGATTCAAAAGGAGAGTAGCACTCACTTGATCCCTGTGATTTTCAAACTTTTCTTATCCAGGAGGCCCATGGACTAGAACGGCCAAAAAAAAAAGACAATGTAACAATCCTGCAATCCTCATACCAAGACAATATTTAACATAGAGACGTTTTCCCATGAGAAAGGGATTCTCTAAAGGTCCCAAAAAGCATTGATCTACAAGCCCAGAAATGCATCTATAAATTCATTCACGTATAAAAATAAAATAAAAGGATGAGGTGAAAGGCCACAAAAGGGAAAAGGGAGGGAGAAGAGCTAAGCATGTACTTTTGCAACGAGCAACATTTGTGTAAAGGCACGATCAGACTTACAGGTGTTTCGTAGATGCTTAGGGTGTCGGATGTCATCCGGGCAAAGAATTTGCCATCGTGACTCCATCTGAGCAAGAAAAATTTCAAAGGTTTAGTGTGTGTGTATATATACGTGGGTGCCATATTTTCCAATGGTCAAAAGAGTACCATAATTGCTTTTAGTCCTCTACAAACATACTTAAATATGGGCCAGTGGGCGGAACTTTCACAATGAAACCCTCGTTTCTTCTGTCCAGTCAGGATATCCCAAATGATGATGGCCTGAGGATCATCTTGGGTGTCCATCAGGGGGCTGAATGTTACCAGGTACCTTCACAAAGACAACAAAATCAATTGCAGAAATACAAACACTCTTGAGACATTTCATACTGATTTTAGTAAGCAAGATTGCTTCAAACAGCCAAGAGTCAGCATCAGAGCAAAACTTTTCCTTCATTCACATACACAAGGCTGATATGCCAGCAGTTAAGAATCTAACACCGTGCAGAGCAGAATGATTCCTCAAAAAATCATGCTACGGATGCATCTTCACAAGGTCATCCTAACTATAGTTAAATAATCAAGACAAGAGACCCAAGAAGTGGCAAGAAACTAGGAAGGTAAAGAGATTGCCATACAGAGAACCTAAACCAACCATTACACACGCCAACATTTTGCAATTCAGTGACCATCTATCCATGAGCAAGGCTGCTGAAGTGCTGACCATGAGCTAATTTCCAGGAATACCTTTCGCAAGGTGAGAAGTCAATGAGCTGCACCCCCTGGTGGCTGAACCTCTGGATCTGTTTGAATTTCTCGCCACCCCACAGAGCAATGCCCCTCTGATGGAATGTAGCCAGGTAGGTCCCCTTTGGAGACCAGCGCACATAGGTTTCTGTCCATCGCTGCAGGGGGAGAAACCTCCGTTAATTGGGTCAAGCTACATTTGAATACTGAAGCTATATGAAGATTTTATTTCTGACATGGCAGAAATGGCATTTTTTAAAAAGTCTATTTTAACGGGGAAGGGCATCAAGCTGAAGCTGATCATTCCCGGGGAACTTCCCTCATCACAGTTAGCATATTATTTTTGTAGATAACCTGATGATTTAGTAGAAAAAAATGGATATCAAATGGAAAACAAACATGATCTATTTTGGCCAAATAGAAAACCCCTTCACTCTTGTGAATGAAGAACATCTAACACCAGACAATTTTTGCATTTTGCTTTTCAACAAAGTTGTTGAAATGTGAATCTCATAATCAATCACGCAAGGATGAAACACATTTTCACTGGCAAAAGCCACTTTGGATTGGTGAAATTTATGGCTTGGGTCAATCGCTATTATGTTCCTAAAATCTTTTTCTGTGCATCAACTAATTAAACTATTTAATTTCATTACAGATTTGGAATTACTTCTTACAGCCGCCAGCACACAAAGTATTACAAAGAGAAACTTGCCCCAAACACTCACAGCTCTCTCCTCAATTGTAACAGGATCTTTCGCATCATTCCAGTATATAGAGGTTCGATCTCCAGATTCAAAAATTACACTATACTGATCTCTACAATCTGCGTCCTCCAACCAATAGCGCAAATTCCCCTAGGAAATAATCAAAAGGTTAAAAAAAAGATGAAGAAAGAGGCTGCAAAAAAACAAGAGGATGAGCATTCTATTGTAAAAGAAAAAAAAAACCCCATCCTGCCTGATAGGAAACTGTGTCCCTATGACACACACATAACTTTTGTTGTAGCAAACCAAGCACACTCTTGCCATGTAGCAAAACAAATTTAAATTGTGATGTTTTTATTTGGACACCAACAGTTCAGACGATTTCTGCAGTACTCCAGCAAACAGCACGGAAATCAGTCCTCTCACTCAGACACTATTTTTATTTTGCATTTTCAGGAGTTTCATTGTTATGCATATGAAGAGCTCGCAGCTCTTGCTGATAAATCATTTTTTAAAAACTGAGACATGCATCCTGGGGAACCATCAGTTTGGACAATGCAACTGCCAGCCGCACACTGGTAACTTCAACCTATCTCTTGATAAAAATTCATTAGACAATGGTGAAATCTTGGTTAGGGCAAGGTCTGCTTCTCCTGCTCAGCTAGGAATGTCATATCTTGGGGAATGTCTGGAGTGATCTTTACATGCCATTCAGTCTTCTGAATACTTACGAGATCTTTAAATGGCTGTTTCTCTGGAATTTCCCACTCATCACTGATTGTCATGTATCTGAAAGTGCAATAAAATTAGTCACGTATACATACAGGTATGTATTTTTGAGGAAGTCATGGGGATAAAACTGTACTCACTTGTCAAAGTCAGTGAAAAGATTGACCCTGAAAGTGTGTTGTTTGTCCAGCTTGTAACCATCTGTGTTTTTGACAGCATCCAGAGCATGAGTGGGAGACATATATTCCAAGAAGATATACCTGCAGCGAAACAAAACCGGTTCATTTACATTCCACCTTTCAGTCAGAAGTGTGATGCAGCATACAAATTATCTTATATAAGATAATAAGCTACCACTCTCATTATCTAAACTTTTCAAGAGACCATGTTCATTGTGGAAGAAGCTCCCATGAGCAGAGCAAGTAACCAGCTTGCCTTTCCTTTCCTTCTTTCTTTCAAACATGTCTTGTGTGTTACTTTCCTTCCCATTCATCTTTTACACATGAAAAATTGCCCAAGACTTTGCTTGGTTACTCCGGATGGGAGCATCATAAAGTGTTTTATATAAAAAAAAAACTTAAGCAAGGTGTCTTCAAAGCAGGATAATGTAGTGGTCAGCTTGGAGAAATTTGTTGGAGATACACAAATGCACCAGCTACTATTCTGACTTGCTGGACGGGGTAGAAGATTATGCTTCCTTGATGGAGAGACTTGGCTACAACAATGACAACAAAGATAGGAAAAACATCATCAGCACTCACCCTTTAGTCTGGCCATCAGCTTCCGGGTAAAATTCATTGGTTATCTTCCCAAACTTTGAGAAAAACTTATGGATAACATTCTTCAGTTTCTCAAGGCGGTCTGGTCCAACCTGGGGGACATTGTCCACCACAATCACAGAATCAATTCCATCTGCTTCCTGAGGGAGCTCTTGTAGAATATCTCCCAGTAATTCTGTGGACAGTGAAATAGAGAGAGATCAATGAGATCATCTACATTAGGTTTACCTTCTGAAAGCATGCAGAAAGGAGTGATGAAAAGCGGAATCATTGGGTGAAAAGGACTTTCTGGTAAGCGGTTTTGATAATGAAAACATTTGGGAAGCACTGCTTTGGAGGGTCTGTATCATTAGATTCTGATCAAAAGGCCAGTGACAATTGCTCTGAGATGAATCCCTGAACAAATTATCTCCCACAACACTGTCTTGTCAGCTTGTTCTTCTCTCATTTGCATTATTTTTTGATGTTCTAAACCTGGAGAGCTTCAAAACTATCAAACCGTGACTGAGTTATCTATGTTGAATGATAGTGATACTATAGCACCAGTGTAACATAATGTAAAAAACAAATATTCCAATCATAGTAAGTTATCATGGCTTTTAAAAGAGCACTTTAATTGAATGTGCCACAGCACACTGTCACATGTATATTTCACCCTTTTCTTTTAAAGCCAGCTGTATCCTTCACAGTTCTTCAAAGTCTTTTGGATTACAAGGTGTTCATTTATCAGTCATGCATAAATGTTCTAACAATAAACACAAATTGGACAATATGTTCAACTGCCTATTGGGACATCTTGCCCGTTTTATTCACATAGTTCTTCCAGGTTGGTACACAGCTCATGACAGTCAGAAATAGAAGCTTCTACTTTCCCAAGTAACCTTGGCTGATTAACTAGGATTGGTTTGTTCTCCTCTGTGGTTAAAATAATTCATCATAAAGCATCAGATTCTAATCTGGGATACCTGGAGCGAAACCCAGCAGCCTTTCCAGTTCTGTGTCCCTAATGTGGGACATAGAAGTACTTGACAACTCTGGAAGGTCTCCTCTGTACATCAAACAGATTTACCTAAACTGACCCCAGAAGACACAACAGATCTGAATGCCATAACTCTGGGTCTCTTCTAACTCAATCTACAGGTTAGGTTACTACCACAACCTTCATGCTAACAGGTTTTAAACAAGGTTTCTAATAAAAACCTCAAGATTTTTTTTTCTGAATAAATTTAATAATGCAAGGATTATTTTTTTTTTAAAGTATGACCTGTTCATAGTTCTCAAGGTTAACCAGAAACTGGCACAGCTACTGTTCAAAGGATTCACAGGTTTCCTTTTCCACGGATAACTAAAATCAAGGCTGTTTGAAACTGAGAACAGCTCTTGAACCACATTCACTCAATATTGCACAGATATTACAAATACAGTCCACACACATGTACGCAACCGCTTCCCAATTTCCTCAGCTGTGCTCACCCAGCAAAAGGCAGGACAAGGAACAGATTAAAAATTTAATGATTTTTGATTATTGTTTGGGGTGCCTGGAGAGCAAGAATGACCAGTGAGAAACAGGGACACACTAACCCAATCCCAAGACAGCTGTCATTCCCACATCACTCAAGATCCTCCCCAAGGGAACACCCAACAGCCCCTCCTCCTCCTCAGCTGGGAACCGTGCGACTTGTAGTCCAGGCCCTGACTGGGAAGCAAGGTGCAAAGAGTTCCCCTGCCTCTTCTTGATACCCTCTGTCCCAGGCAGAGACGCTTGGGACTGGACTAGAAGATCTTCAGGGTCCCTTCCAACTCTTGTTATTCTATTGATATTCTATGATCACATCTATGCATCCCGTCAAAGCCCCCTCCCCAAAAGCCCAAAATGGTAACAAGTTTTCCTTCTCAAAGGGGGGAGGGGGGTTGAACTAGAAGACCTCCACAATCCCTTCCAACCCCATTATTCTGTCAAGCCACCCTCAGGTAACTTTTTAATTAAGTCTTTTTCTTCTTTGCTGCTTTGGGGTTCCTGGAGGGTAAGAGCGACCTCTGTGAAGGGGGAGAGGGTTTGAGACAGGGACGTGCTACCCCAACCCCAAGACAGCTGTCATTCCCACCTCACCCAAGGCCCTCCTCCCTTCCCCACCCCACCCTTGGGAACATCCAACAGCCCCTCCTCTACTCCAGATGGGAACCTCGGGGCTTGTAGTGCAACCCCTGACTGGGAAGCCAGGTGCAAAGGGCCCACAATTGAGACACACAGAAGCCCAGGCAGGTGAGTGTGTGTTATGTGTGTTGTGTGACAGAGACAGCCAGCTTGCTTTGGGGCCAGGCCTCCAGAGCACCTGCGAGGTCCAGGGGAATCAGGAGGCTGTGAGTTCCATCCTGGGCAGAGGCTAGTATTTGGAATAGACTCTCCTGCTTGAGCAGGGGGGTTGGACTAGATGACCTCCAAGGTCCCTTCCCACTCTGTTATTCTATGTCTAACACCTGGGGGGGGGGGGGCAGGAAGGCGCCCTTCTCTCCCATTTCCCCCTACCCCAAAAAGACCCCCCTGCCCTCCCCGGGAGAACGCACCTTCCTCTTCGACGTCGTCCACGAAGTCCTCGGGGTCGCTGAAGGAGGGCTCGTCCTCGTCTTGGCCCAGAGGCGGGAGGAGGACGGGGGGAGTGGGAGGCTGGGGCTGCTCCTCCTGCTGCTCGGAGGAGTCCCGCGGCGGCTTCTCTTCCTCCTCCTCCTCCTCCTCCTCCTCGGATCCTTCTTCTCCTCTTCCTCCTTCCTCCTCTTCTTTCCTTTTCTCCTTCTTCTCTTCTCCTTCTTCCTCGGCCTTTTCTTCCCTCGGCTCTTCGGAGGTGGCGTCGGCGGCTACCGGCGACTGTTCTTGGGCGGGCGGCGACGGCGGCTTCTCCTCGTTCACCGCCGGTGGCGGTTCCTGAGGGGGAGGAAGCGGCTCTCTGGATTCTTCGTCCCCGCTGCTTTTTTCCAACTCCTCCTCCTTCTCCTTGTCGGCGTCGGGTTTTCCGTCCGGCTGGGCCTCCCGCCCCTCAGGCGACTCCGCCGGCGGCCGTTCGACCTCCGAGTCGCTGCTGCTACTGGTGTTACTGCTGCTCCCTCCTCCGCCTCCGGACCCCTCGGCGTCGGAAGGGGAGGCCGCGGCCGCCGCTAAGCTCTCCTCGGTCTCCTGCATGGGAAACTCGGGGGAGGCTGCGCGGCCTTCCCGATCGCCTCACACACACACACGCCGCTCGGAGAGGCCTCGGCCGAAAAGGAAGGGGGGGGGCGCATGCGCGAGCCCACGCACGCACGGGGGAGGCGGCGCCCCTTAGCCGGGCCATGTGCGCGAGAGGGCTGCCGCCCGCTCTTGCGAGATCGGAGGAGACCATGTCTGGGGGGAGAAAAGCAAAGCCGCTCGAAGGGAAACTTTCCTCGCCTTTAGTGAAAGGAGGACGAAGTCACTCGAGTCGCTTTTCTCCTTTTTCCGTACTTATCCCACGATTGCTTTCTTCGGGAAAGGTTATTTCGGGATTATACACAATCCTCCCTGTCCCCCTCTGGATCATTCGAGATGAGGCAGTCCAAAATGGCGACCGGTTTGAAAAGCGCCTTTGAGGTGAGGCTTGCATCCGGCAGATGAAGGGGGTCGTCTTGGCAGGGTACTGCTGATAAAACTGTTGCTTTTCGCATATACTATTAAAATAGTAGAAAATCCTTTATTTAGGAAGTTAATGTATGAAAAAAAATAAAAATATAGTCGCGCCGAAGAAGGAATTAATAATGCTTCACCGTACTAACATATCACCCTTTCAAGGGTTCACAATAGTATCGTCTAGGAATTTGACGTATCGGGAGCAGGGATCATACTAGGGGAGCTTTGAGCTAATTATTGGCACCTATCCTGAAATCCCTAAGCCCAGCAATGACTGGGATATGCACTCCCTGTTGCAAATTGAATAGTAAATACAATCCTATATTGTGATCGGCGTTTTTTTCCTATGGTTCCATTTAAAAAAAAAAAAAAAAATCCCTTGGAATGGTACGGCCCGACGAGCCCCGCCACATCAGCTGTTTCTTGCTCACGTGATCTTTCTCTTAAAGAAACAGTACACACACAAAAAGAACAGTGAGCCCTTGGGTCCGATCCAGGAGGGGAATGTTAAAGCTGAGCGTTCCCCACCGGACTTTTAAAACGCTTTAAATACAGATTAAGAGTTGCAATGATTTTATATACTTCATTCTTTTCTGCATTAAGTGGCATTTATTTTTGTGAAGAGACACTTAGGACTAACCATGCACACACACACACACATGCATGCATAAGAGCAACAACGCCCCTTCCGTCCCTGCTCTATTGTTTTTTTTTTCTTTTTCTTATATGTATCCATTTAAATGTATTCATAACTATGTTTATACTTAAACCTATTATCTTGTGAGCAATTGACAAATCAAATAAATAAAAAATAAATCATATCCCTGACTAGGTTGCCTCAAAGTACAGGAATAGATTTTTGCAACTTTTGCAATCTCTATTATGACATTGCCGTTGGGAATTAGAGTATTTGGAGTCTAAAACATCTGGAAACCAGGTGCTTGGAGCTGGAGAAGGCTGGCTTCTGTCAGGATATGTTCATCCTTAAGGGATTATCCTGTCTTGCAAGGTTTCTCCTAATAAACACAATGCAGCAATACAAAAATTGTGGATAATTTTATTTCAATGATTTCCTCTGCCCCCATGAATATGACAGATAATATTTATGTTCATATTGCAGTTACAAAGATGTTCAAATGTATTGGCTCTTTGCTAAACTGATAGTAGCAAGGACATCAAAAATAACCTTCAGTAAGGGAAATCTATGACCAAAGCTAAGTAAAACTGCTGTTAAAACACCACTGTTGGAAAATGAATATTAATCTGAATGCACCAACGAAGTGGCTTTCAAATATAATTTTTGAATCAGATCAACATGACACTGTACTTATTCATCTTCCAGAATCATAGTATAATGTTTGAATAGTATAGTACAAGGTCAAGATAAGACTTTGATCTGTTTATTTGCCATATCTAGGGGTACATGGACTGTTGCCCTCTAAATAGGGGAGTGCCATGCTAATGCAACCCATTGCATTCTTAATTTGCACATTTTGCAAGTCTTTAGAAGGGCTGTGAGAACTTGACAAAACAAGCATGGTTTTAAAACCTAAGCAAAATTTTAAAAGTGTAGGAAGGAGTCATAAACCAGTATGGGGTGCTATCACTGGTTTCGACAGCCTGAGGGTTCAGTGTCAGAATGGCAGCTGTCCCAATGGGTTAATTCCCCCTTTTTTTGGTAGCTGATTTTTTGTTTTTAGCCAGATGAGCTGTTCCAGATCAAAAGAAGGGGGCTTGTAAGAGCTTAAAGTGAAGTTCTTAAAATACAAGGTGGTATCTGAAGCAGAATTAGATTCTCTGGTAGAATACTGGTAGCTTTTTACCATATAGTATCAACCTTATTAATTCTCAAGATTCCTTTTTCTGTTGTATATTCAAAATGGGCTGTGATAATGTAGATGTATGTGTATGTATGTGTACATATATATGTGCGCTGCATGCAGATGTACTTTATATGTGCACTGTGAGCTTATGCACTGGAGTCCCCTTCCCCCCCTTCCCTTCTCAACATTTGTATACGTGTATGGATAGATGTATAGATATGAGATTGAGCATCAGAATTTTATTTTTAATGTGTGCAAAGTGTACATAGTATAAGAGACAATGGAGGCTACCTTACCCACTTTTCTCGTGGTGTGTTAGACTCCAGCAATCTTTCTCAACTTTAAGAGGATTGGTGCTGGCTGGGGAATTCTGGGGGTTGGAAGTGCACCCCTCTTAAAAGCTGATGATGATACAGTATGCAAAGTTCCCACAATCACCCCGGGAAAGGGTGTGTCCCTTTAGGACAGCTAAGGAAGACTGTTCCCCCCCCCCCCCAGCTCTTTGCACAATCAACTGTGCAACCCTGGCTGGCACTGCCCCCATCTGGGCGTTCCAGGCAGTGCTCCCCCTCCTCCCACCCCCACCCCGATTGACGCACATCTGCTAAGTCAGAGCCTTCTGCTCCAATCCGGCCTTGGCAATTGCAACGGAGGGTTTCTGGGGGTGCCCAGGCCTGTCCCAGCCAAAAGGGGCTGGAGGGGGTGGGAGAAATCCCCTTACCCATTTAGGCCAGCCCCGTGCAACCCCCCTTCCTCCTCCCCCTCCTCCCGCGGGACTTTCTTGCAGGGAGTTTTGCAAAGTCTGCGCAGCCTTGCAAATCGCGCGGGGGCTTGTTGCGCCCGGAGAAAAAAAAAAAGGGGGGGGGTCTCTTCCCTTACCCCCCACCCCCACCCTCCCAACCCCGGCCGTTTAAGAAACCCCTTCCCCCACTTCTGCACCCCCCCCACCCCCGCCGTTCCGAGCCATTGCACAAGGGCGCAAAAGCGGCGCGCAAAGAGATCCTGCAGCAGTGACAGCAGTGGCAGCGCAGCGGGCAACACGTGTCGGCTCGCCTCGGAGACGCCTCCCCGGCCCCCTGGCCCGAAAGCCGGAGGAGGGACGCTTCTCCCAGCTCCTCCCGGAGGCTCACATGACCGAGGCCAGCGATGGACCGAGAAGAAGGGCCCGACGCGAGCCCGGGAGGAGCCGCGGGTAAGCAGCCTGGCCGAGACGCGCGGTGCGCTCGCCTTGCCTTGCCTTCTGCGTCGCGCCCCAGCCCCTGCCTTGGCCAGCTGCGCCTGTCTGTCTCTCTGTCTCTGTCTGTCTGTCTGTCTGTCTGTCTGTCTCTCTCCAATGGCGGGCCTTTCCGAGCAGACCCCCGCGGCTGGGGACGATGGGCAGGGCGATCCTCAGCCCGGCAGACCCTCCCCCCGGCTGGGTTTGGGCACTTGGACAGCTCCCGGGTTCCCATCCGGGAGCTGCTCTCGGCAAGGGTTTTTTTTTTTTTTCTTTCCCCCCTGGAGCCTCGGCCGCGCAACCGGAGGGCAGAGGGGCTCGGCCCAGCCGCGCAGGGTCGGGGAGGGGCTCGGTGGGCGAGCGAGGCTTCAGCGCCCCCCCCCCCCTCCTCCCCATTCCTTCTCCTTGCGCAGCAGCCGCGTTTCGTAAGCGCAGCGCGTAACCTTGGAAGGCGGCTCGGGAAAGGATTCGGGATCCAGGGAAGACGTGGGTGGCAGGGCGGCATCTGGGTGGCCGTGGGGGATGGGAGATGTAGTCTTTGCCTGGCTGGGGGGAGGGGGGGGGCGCGACTCAGAGGCAGGAAGACCCGCACTGGGCTTTCTCCCCCCCCCCCCGTCCAGATTTTGGAAAGGAGGCCTCTGTGCTTCCCCCCCACTTTCCTTTTTGAAGGAGGTGCTTAGGATTCCGAGCTGTGTTTCCTCCCAAGTGGGCACCTTTTAAAGCTCTGGGGACTCCCAGCTCCCAGAATTCCAGCTGGGAAACTCTGGGAGTTAAAGTCCACCTACTGTCCTCGACATACAACAGTTGGTTTGGGGCAGGGGTCTTCAAACTTGACAGCTTGAAGGCTTGTGGACTTGTTCAAGTCCCAGAATTCCTCCTTTTCCAGTCATGTTAGCTCAAGAATTCTGGGAGTTGAAGTCCACAAGTCTTAAACTTGGCCAAGTTTGAAGACCCTTGAGCTAGAGTGTTAGGTTGCAGGAGAAGGTGGTGGAACTTAGCCAGCATGTCTTCTTCAGGCCTCCTCTAGATCAGGGTCTCCAACCTTGACCGCTTTAAGACTTGTGGACTTCAACTCCCAGAATTCCTCCTCGAGACATGTCAGCTCAGGAATTCTGGGAGTTGAAGTCCACAAGTCTTAAAGTTGGCAAGGTTGAAGATCCTTGGTGTAGGAGGGATTGTTCCAAGTTACTATGGCGCTGGGGGAAAAAAATGGGACTTAGGATCATTTTTCATACTTAATGGCTGTTGCAGCATTCCCCAAGGTCATGGGATTAAAAAAAAAAAATCTGATGCTGGACAACTGACTCATATTTGTGACGGTTGCATTGTCTCCCTTTGCGACCTTCTGTCAGTCGGTGAGGAAATCTTAATAACCAAGTGACTAACTTAACGATGGCAGGGATTCCCTTAACCCCTGTAGCAAAGAAAGGTTGCAAAACGGGACAAAAATGGGACTTGTCTCACTTAGCAACATAATGTTGCTAAATGTTGGGCTCACATAAATGTTGGGCTCACTTGCAGCTGGAAGAAGTCAGAGGACTGCCTGTATCTT
Organism: Laticauda colubrina; assembly: GCA_015471245.1. NCBI lineage: Eukaryota > Metazoa > Chordata > Lepidosauria > Squamata > Elapidae > Laticauda > Laticauda colubrina. The sequence goes on from BLBF01000067.1 coordinate 10,959,914, forward strand.
AAAAGGTTGCTCGGTTGTTCTGGGAAACCTGGATTAGAAATTGGGCTGAAATGACTTGCCCTGGGCAGGTTAGCAGGACCTGGGTGACATTTATGTCAACTTACCCTCATCATTATTATGATTATGTTCATGGTTGAAAAGAATTCTGCCTTCCTCACATGGTGGATTTGTGGTCACGCCGAACTGGTTATGTGGATCATGAGTTGCCTTCACACAACTCGTTGTGATAGCCTCGTGTGGTGTGTGGGAGGTTAGGGTGCATCTACGGTAGATAAGGCCAGCCTTTGTGGCCTGGAAACTGTGGTTTGTGGCTTGTCATGCTGTCTTAGTCCAGCCAGATGCTTTACCTTCAATAAACCAACATTAACCCAAACATGGCTTGATAGGCATGAATCCAACCCAACTCTCAACATGCATGTCTGTTAGTTGCCTGGTTCTCATTTTTCTGGCTTTTTGTGCTGGCTGTTAAAGCCTGGATATTATTTTTGTGTGTTATGCCAATTGGCTCACTTGCTCGATAATTTCTTTTTTTTTTTTTTTTCGACACAATGAACTCGGCGTATTACCTAACGTCCTCTGTGCAGCGTGGATTGATTTAGTATGGGCTGATGAAGTTTTCTAGTCAGGAACTGAACGAGACCAAAGGAAATAAAACAATGCCCACAATGCAATCGGTTAACTTTGCACTTTCTGGTTTTTAAGATGAGAAAGTTCTCTGATGCATCATTTTTTTCCCCCCTGGACTGGGTGCAATCTGTTCTCATTTCCTAGAAAACTTCCTTTCCTGTCCCTGAGCTTTCTTGGGCTGACAAACCTCTGACTAATTTCTTAACAGCACCAGAGTTTGGGCCTTTGTACTTATCTGTGGCATTTTTACTTCTCTGTTTAGCCAAAAAGGGGAAAAGAGCTTGGATTTTAAAGGCTGAAAGGGAAGGCGCGCAAGGAATAAAACATGTGAGGTCGGAGAAGGAAAAAAAGCAAGCTCAGGGCACGAGGCTTTTCCTGGGATGCTTCTCTAGGCTCCATGGAGTAAGGTTGGTCCTGTAGTAGATATTCCTGCCTGTCTGCCTGTCCCCCGCGTGGCTCTCTCTGCTTCAGGCTCTTTATCTGCTCCTTTGTGCCTTGTGTTTGTTTTCTTCCATTGTTTTCCCCGAGGAGATTAAAGCCTTCAGGGTGCCTGTGTGATCTTGTGCTAATATTTCCAATATTTAGGCTCCAGAGAGCTGGGAACAGATTTGCTGTGCAAAAGGGATATGTTTTCTGGTTCAGACAACCATCTGTTGCATGTAGAGGTTCGGTCAGCAAATGCCTTGGAGATGTCCTCTGTGTGTGTGTGTCCGTCCGTCCCCTGGGCCTCTTTGCTGTGTTAACTCTACCAATAAATGAGAATATTTGAACTGTGGAGTCCTTGGTGCTCTCTGAGCTTGGTGGTTTTCTTTCTTTCTTTTTTTTTTTGCAAAAGCTTTATTCAATTTTCACATATTAAAGAAAGAAAAAAAAATCTCTTTTCAATGAACAGCATGATTCCAGGTTAACACATTTCCATTACAAACTTGACTTTCATTTCCTATTCTACTTTCACATTTAATAACTTATCTTGATCTTCTTACTTTATATATTTTGTTTAATTTTAATCAAGCTTTTCCCATTTTATTTTATAATAAGCTTGGTGGGTTTCTTGTAGACGTTTCATGACCCAGCTAGGGAACATCATCAGTGCTAGAAGGGAGTGGAGTTTGCAGGAAGGAGAAGGACTGTGGTGGTCTTGGTTACATTCTTATGAGCCCCGGGGGCGCAGTGGTCAGAGTGCAGTACTGCAGGCTCCTTCTGTTGACTGCCGGCTGCCTGCAATTTGGCAGTTCGAATCTCACCAGGCTCCAGGTTGACTCAGCCTTCCATCCTTCCGAGGTGGGTAAAATGAGGAGCCAGATTGTTGGGGGCAAATATGCTGACTCTGTAAACCCATTTCACACATGATTTATATTCGGATATTTGGCTGCTGGTTCACATTTATGACGGTCGCAGCGTCCCGGGGTCACGCAATTTCCCCTTTTGCGACCTTCTAAAGAGCAAAGTGCATGAGGAAGCCTGCTTCGCTTAACGGCTGCCTGCCTAATTGAGACTTTCAAGAAGAGACTGGACTACCATCTGTCAGAAATGGCATAGGGTCTCCTGCTTGGGGAGGGGGTTGGACTAGATGACCTCCAAGGTCCCTTCCAACTCTGATTATCTGTTAGCTTCAGTGATTCCCTTAACAAATGTGGCAAGAAAAATCGTAAGGACGGGGCCAGGCTCACTTCACAGACGCCTCGCTTAGCAACATAAATTTTGGGCTCCACTGCCATTGTAAGATGAGGACTGCCTGTGCCAGTTGCCAAGCCATCAGTTTAACTGTCCGAAGTCACAGCGATGCTGAAAAAGGTGATTTTAAAAACAGCCCTCCCTCTTGGGATGCTGTGGGGACAATTTTAAGCGCAAGGACTGCTCCTCGGTCTTCTTTTTTCAGCTCTGTCGTAACTTCGAATAGTCACTAAACAAAACAGCCATAAGAGAAATGAAATCGACTAAATTTCATAATAAAAGATCAATAGATTGATACAGAATATAATATAAAATATATAACCATTGGATGAATATATAATATAAATTTATGATAAAATCTAGAATATCTCATATAAAATGATGAAATAATAGTTTAGTCAATAACAATAGTTTAGTTAATAACTGATAAATATATAAGCATATGCCAAATTGTTAATTTGAGAACCTATACAACTTGTGAGTAAGGACTATGAAAGGATAGCACAAAAGATTTGTAACCAATTGACACACTGTATGTATATAATTGGAAGATGGTTTTATGTTTGTCTTAAAAAATAAAAATCTTTTTTTTAAAAACAAAACAAAACGCCCATAAGAGGAGGACCCATCCCTGTATTGCAAATTCTGGTCATGGCCTTCCCCCATTCTGAAGAGAGAGGGATGGGCCATTTTATCTTATTATCCAGGCAAATCGGTCTGATGTAATAAGTGAGCTCCCCCACCCCCCCATAATCTGATGATCTTTGGCCGAACAGGATTTGAACTCGGCTCTTCCAAGTTGTAAGCCACAAGGAGGCCGTCGCTTGCCATCCCTCCCCAAGTTCCAGGCTGTACGTTCAGTAGCAAGATATATATATTTGAAGGAACCGTTTCAGACATCTGGCTTATGTAACTCAATACGCAGCCATCCAGCTCTGTGGTTTGGGATAAGACATTTTTTTTTGAAAAAAATTTTTTTTTTAAAATAATATTTCTTTAGGTTTCTTTGCGGGCCTGGAATGGATTGAGGCTGAGATTTGGAGAGGCAGGTTTTCCCGTTTTTTTTTTTTTTTTTTTTGCAGGATTTAAACCAAAGAAATGAATCTTGAAACTTGACTTAAAAGGCCAAGCTGTTCATCGGTGGTCAGGTTGGCATCACAAGCAGGTTATTTCGTGTCTTGAATCCCGCACAGCCTGTTTTATTTTTAAAAAAAAAAAACCTGAAAAATTTTATTTTTTTTTCCCAGCTGTTTCTCATTGCTGAAAATTATTTGGCAGGGTTTTCTCTTATTTTTCTTTCCTTGGGCCAGAAAATTGCAGAAGTACGTTGGATTGTATTACTTTCTGAAATCATTTCAGTTCCATTTTCTGATGAATTCTAGAAATGTTAAAAAGAGTGTGTGTGTGTGGGAGGATTTCCTGAGAAATTGGGGGGGGGGGGGAACCCTAAACTTTTATTGATAAGAAACTCTGAATAGAAAATTACAACGCTTCCCGACTGGTATTTCTAAACGTCTCCTTTTTCCCTTTTACAAGCTGGATTCAAAAAAAGGAAGCAAAACAGCAGTAAACAACCTAGGATGGTTTGATTTGGGGCTGATGTCCCTGTTATCCTGTTTTCAGTTGTTGCCTTTTGCTGATTCTTTGCATTCCATTGTAGCTCTTGTTTTCTTCTCTCTCTCTTTCTCTCCCTCTCCCTCCCTCCCCCTTTTTCATTCTCTTTCTCTCTCTCTATTTCTTTCCCTTTCTCATTCTCTTCCTCTCTCCCTCCTTCTTTCTTGCTCTTCCTCTCTCTCTATTTCTTGTTCTCTCTCTCTTTCTTATTCTGTTCCTCTCTCTCCCCCTTGCTCTTTCTCTCTTCTTCTTTCTCGCTCCCTTTCTCTTGCTCTCCCTCCTCTCTTTTTCTTTCTCTCTCTTTCTGTCATTCTCTTTCTCTCCCTCCCTTCCTCTTTTTCACTTTCTTCCTCTCTTTCTCTCTCTCACTCTTTCTCTCTCACTTTCTCTTCCTCTCCCTCTCCCCCCCCCACCCCCATTTAACCCCAGAATAGGTGAGAACCTGGAGAAAAATGCTTTCTGTGGCTTATTTTGGCGATACAGTGGCAAGGAAACATCTGGTTTTTGCTTGTTGGAGAGCCCCATTTCCCTCTGCTTTGCCAGGGCTTAAGATTGGAATGAGGAATCCTTGATGTTATTTTTTCCTGCTCTCTCTCTCCCCCCGGCCTTCTCCAAGTGGGATTTGCTCTGTTCCTTCCAGAGGAATATTTTTTCTCTCTGGGAAGGGACCTTGGACTTTGGGGTGTTGCTGAGTGCACTGTCTGTGTCCTGCTTTTCACAGAACGTGCCTTGGAACGCGTTGGCCTGGAATGGATGTTGAGAGATTTTGCCACCTGGCATCGTAACCTTAAAAGAATGTTTTGGCTTTCAAACTGTGCTTTTATTTATTTTATTTTTGAAAAAATATTCTGTTCAATCCTGTCTGATTCTCAGAGACGGGGCTTGGACAAGTCGTTGTTTTCTTGGCGAGGTTTTCCAGAAAGTTTGCCCTTGGCTCCTTCTAAGAGCTTGGAGAGACAGACTGGCCTGAGGCCACCACCCAGCTGTCTCAGTGCCCAAAGCAGGACTAGAACTCATGGTCCAGGGGGTGGGATTCTACTGGTTCGGAGCAGTTCTATAGAACCAGTTGTTACGATTCTGCGCAGTTCGGAGAACCGGCAAATCATGCCCCTGGCTGGCTCCGTCTCTCTCCACCCAGCCAGTCCTTATCGCGCATGTGTGATATCGCTGACTGCGTTCTCCCCTACCCAGTCACTCCTTAAAGTCTTTCTTTCTTTCTTTCTTTCTTTCTTTCTTTCTTTCTTTCTTTCT
>BLBF01000067.1:10965089-10995413 GCA_015471245.1 Laticauda colubrina
TCTTTCTTTCTTTCTTTCTTTCTTTCTTTCTTTCTTTCTTTCTTTCTTTCTTTCTTTCTTTCTTTCTTTCTTTCTTTCTTTCTTCCTTCCTTCCTTCCTTCCTTCCTTCCTTCCTTCCTTTCTTTTTTCCAATGATCAGCTGTTCTGACGATCAGCTGTTCCGACGATCAGCTGTTCCGGCAATCAGCTGTTCCAGGACCCCCCTTGCTATCTTACTGCTTCGCTCAGGAGGCTTTCCTGGGGCCCAGGAGGCAAAAAGGGATGCACGGGGGTTGTAGGTCATACAAGTCAGTGGCCAAGCACCTGAATTTATATCACAGGGATGTTGCAACAGTCATGATTGTGAGAAACATTCCTAAAGTAATTTTTTTCCAATGCCGTTGTAACTTTGAACAGACGCTGAATGAACTGTTGGAAATCAAAGACTGCCTGCATGAGTCTTCACCTGGGTTCATTCCTTGCTCTTAGCCATGATTTCTGGTGTAAACCATAATTGGCTGGCTTCATGCAACCCCCATATGCAAAACCCCAGCAGTTGGGTTTACACAATAGAGCCAAATCCAAGCCGTGTTGCAGCTGGTTCAATGTAATGGATGAAAACCTTGTGTTGAATTATTTGATGTCCTCCAACCTAGACCTTTTGTCAGGACTACAACTCCCTGTGGGCACATCTGGAGAGCCTCACCTTGGAAAAGGCTCTTGCAGATAAAATAATGGCCATGAGAAGCAAAACGGCCTCCAGCGGGTGACTGTCCTTCACCCAACCTCCTTGGCTCCCAAAAATTTAGCCATGAACTTTCTTTTAGCAGATAGGAAGTATGGACGTGCTTTTTTTTTCTTTCTTCTGGCATGGAAATCTTCACACACACACACACACACACACACCCCTCCCATTCCATAATTGGTTGCAAACAGGAATCAAGGATGCCAGCTGTAGGCTTTGCTGCGTTTTGATCTTCTGGCTTTCCCCAGCCAGTTTGACAAGAATTACCAGCCGCTCGGCTGGCTCCCTTGCATGATTTTTTGGCCCCTGGCCCAGCAGAGCCAACTGCTTTTTGGAGAGAGAGGTGTGGGGATTTTTTAGGAAACATTTCTGGGTAGTTTAGGCAGGTAGAGATAATTCTCCCAAGGTAGAGGTGTTCCTGTTTGGGCAAGAGCAGCTTGCAGATTGGGTAGCTGTACCTTTCTTCCCCCTGCCTTTTTTTCCTCTCAAGAAGAGCATCTCCTTTTGCTATTCCTCTTTCTCCTCTAGACTTGGGGGAGCCTCAGGTCAGTGACCCCAAGGACCCCGAAGAACCTCCGATGCAGAAGCCTCCAGGAAGCCCCTTGGTCCTCCCTCACACCTTGCAGGAGCTCTTGAGCAAGGACACCGTTCAAGTGCAGTTAATCCCAGAGAAAAAGGGTCTGTTTTTGAAGCACGTGGAATATGAAGTCTCCAGCAAGGTTGGTGATGAGGAATACAGTTCGATTCCTGGGCTTGGCTTTGAGCAACTTGGTTGATCCTCCGGGTGGGCTGAGCTTGAGGAATAAAAAGGGTGTATTTGCAGAAAGCCATTAGATTGGTCTGGGGAAAGAATGAAGCAACGTTTGGCTCTTAGCTGAAGCTTGTAGAGTTGCAACAGGCCGTGTCTTGGGACAGCCGCCTCTTCCTAAAAAAAGAGAGAATGTCTATATTTTGCAGTTGTTTATCAATGCTGTGTTTAGTTTTGGATGCAAATGGTCCACACCCCCTTGTGCAAATTTACATCGACATTTTAGAAATCACAGTTAATAGGATAAAAACTTCTTCTTCAAAAAAAACCTCTAACGCTGTGTATCCCAAACTTTGGCAGCTTTAAGATGGATGGACTTCAACTCCCAGAATTCCCCAACCAGCCAGGCTGCCAAGGTTGCAAAAGGATTGAGGGTTAACCCTTGGTTAGAACTGTTGTCAAATAATATAATGGATTTCTTATATTTTATAATAACACTATCAAACAGATTATAGGACAAGAAGAAGAAAGGACTCCTTTTCCACTATTGTGGAGCCTCTCTGTAATCAGCATTATAAATAATAACGGCTTGGTTGGATTGGATTTTCACCAGATCAATTGATAAAATCAATTGCTTAGATCTTAGGAAGCTTCCCATCTCCATATTTAAATCTAAAAGTGAAATGCCAGCTGGCTGTAGGAAAGACCTCCTGCAGGAATAATCTCTACATTTTAAAAGTTTTGAAAAAAATAATCTGTAAGTATAGTACAACTATAGTGTGAGATGCTAAGATTGGCAAAGAAGGTTGCCAGGTAGAAGAAAGAACAAAATATTATTCCATTTATAAACAAAGTTGGCGTGCTTTTAGGGAATTGATGAAGCTGTATCAATTTCAGCCAGTTCAATCGTGGGCAAGCTGCTGAATCGACTGACTTCAATCCATTTCTCTGGCCGATGAAAAAGAAAATCCCAATTTAAAGCATGGCTTTCAGTTCTCCTGAAAGAAATGATTTCTCCCTGCAAAAGGACTTTGTTGTTTTGCTTCTTTCTTTCCACATTTGCTCTCGGCAGGTTTTTCTTAGCGCTTATTTTTCAGAGTGATTCAAACTGCAGCAGTGAAGGCAAGGGGAAAAACTTCCAGCTCCTTGCATCGTTTAGCTTTTTGGGAGGATTTATGGCTGCAAGATGTGGCGGTTGTGGTTTATTTGGATCTGTTGCGAAGGGAAGATGAGGCGGATTCTTGGATGTTTAAGCAAGGGGTGAACAGATAAACTCATTCTCACCCAGAGTCCTTTAACTAGCTGCCCATCGCTCCAGACAAGGTCTATTTATCTCTTTATTCACTGAATCGCTGTAGCGAGCTCCCTGTCCCAAAAAGGAGATCTGGGCAGTGAACAATGTGAAAAGTAAAAATAGAAATAATAACAACGGCAGAAATCAAAAGTAGATAGCAACCAAGGGAAAGGCTTGAGAAGTTTCCTAAGGATGAGCTCCAACTCAGAAGACTAAACCTCTGGTTCCGGTGACCGACCCGGATTGGATCCTGCAACATTGTCCTGGGACATATAGATCCATCTTCGTTCATGAGAAATGCAACAATTGTTAACACAACCAGGAAATGGGTCCTTTCACACACTTGAGGCAGAATGGGCCAACTCCTTGTGGGGGCAATTTAACAATTCAATTTAATTATTTAAAATAGTTTAAAGATTATTTCGTTTTTTTGTCATTCACATTTCACATCGTCCCTCCTTTTTCATCCTTTCTTGAATTATTCTGTTCCACCATTTCTTCAATATTACTGTAACTCTTGCCCTGCAGTGACTTGTCCTATGGTGAGTTGGCTGTGGCATGTTGTTGTAGATCCCACTTGGGGATCCAGCTCTGGGCACAGAACCAAGTCTTGGGATCTTGTGAAAGGCCAGCAGGACTGGGGCCAATCTCATCTCCGGTGGGAGAAGGCTCCATAGGATGAACAACTATGGCAGGCAAAACATATCTTCTGGGATCCACCTGCTGCCATTCCTTAGCCAATGAGATGTGGAGTGTGCCCGTCTTGATGGATGAGATGGGATGGGTAGGAACAACCGAGGTCCCTTAAGTAATCTGGTCTCAAGCCAGGAGATGCTGGATTAGAGAGTATTGAAATCTTCTGTTCCTGGTCCAAGGGGCTGAGAGTTCCAGCATCTTCTTTGAGGAAGCTCTGAATGGACTCCTTCATTCTCCTACAGCGTTTTAGGTGCTCTGTTTACCGGCGGTATAACGACTTTGTGGTTTTCCATGAGATGCTCCTTCAGAAGTTCCCCTACCGTATGATTCCTGGTTTACCTCCCAAGAGGATGTTAGGAGGTAAGCTTGGAAGGGACAAGATGGGAGGTAACTAAGCTCTAGGAAGGCCATCCATGATGACCTTCCCCATCCTGGTCTTTCCAAATAGGTTGGACTTATGACTATCAGGCTTCCTAGTCAACCAAGGCATTGTGTTGGGAATCGCAATCCTGGTGTCTTGTTGACCATAGCTTATGGCTGGAATTGGAAGAAGAAGTGGGACTTCCTTTTGTGCGTAAAGGTATCAGGAAGGTTTTGAAGATTGAGGTTCCTCAACCTGGACCTTCTCTATTCCTCCAGCTGACCGAGAATTCATCGAGACCAGGCGCCGTGCCTTGAAGCGTTTCATCAATCTGGTGGCGCGACACCCTCCTTTTTCAGAAGATGTCCTTCTGAAGTTCTTCCTCTCTTTCAGTGGGTCGGTAAGTGTGTCTGAGAAGGACTCCGTGGGTAATTGAATATGTTGTAGAGATCAGTGCCTTCTGGCTTATCTAGTGCTGGTTTGCCAGATGCCTCCTACTAGTTAGATATCTACCATAACATTGTCCACAGCAGGACTTCTTTAGCTGGCCAACCTCTACAGGTTCTTGAGGCAACTAGTAATTTTTCATGTATATCCAGGGAAGGAGAGAAACCAAGTTTGTGGTGGTCAATTTAGCACATGATCTTACTTAGGGTTATCCCAACATCAATGAACTAGATGACAGAGGTTGACTCAGTCCATGGACACTTCATGTTTCTAGTTAATTTTGTAATTGACCACCCAATTTATGGTATCTCAAACTCCTACAACTCCTACACATAGAATCCAGGGGTGACCTTTGAGTCAAAGATGAGATATTATTAGTTCCTTCACAGAGACTACAAAACGTTGACACATTGTGCTGATAGAAGTAAGACTCCAGGAATGTGAAAGGAGATAGTCATTGCTAAACTCCACTGATAGTTGTAGGATTGCCCTCCAATTCCTTTCTGCCCTTTTGGATTCCCCCTTCCTACTTATCTTCCTGTTGTTGTTCCAGGATGTTCAGAACAAGCTGAGGGAGTTGGTCCAAGGTGTGGGAGATGAATTCATGATCTGCAAGTTCGCAATGCAAGCAAAGGTATCTTCTGTTAGAGACCTGTACATGGTGTGGCTTCAGCAGAAGACTTCTGTTTGTAACAGAGAGATACAAAGGCTCAATCCTGGTCACTTAGGATGGTGTTTCTCAACGTTGGCTGCTTTAAGATGGGTGGACTTCAACTCCAGAATTCCCCAGCCAGCTTTAAGATGGGCCGACTTTAATTCCCAGAAGTCTATCCAACTCAAAAATATTTCTCTGATCTTTTAGAGTTGCCAGCAGAAAGGGAGTTGGGGAAGAAGTGCATTCCTTAAATGCTTATAGATAATTTCTAGGAGACCGAAGCTTCTGGCGCACAAGATTATTACTGGAGAGCATGATTGATGACTCTTGGCTATGGATGTGTCCCATTGGATGGCCCTGACACCCATCTTAAAGCAGCCAACGTTGAGAAATGTTGACTTAAGATGCTTGAGCTGCATTGAGAAGGACAGGCTGGGGAAGATTGTACCAGCTGGGGTCAACATCTCCCTGCTATGTAGGACTCTTCCAGCTATATGGAAACTGGCTATCCCTCCCCAACCTGGTGTCCCTGTAACATCCCCATGTAGCTGTCATTGAGTCTCTTAAACTTTGCTACCCCTCTTTCAGGAGTATTTGCCTACAGACATCCAAATCCAGTTTGCGGCCAGCCGAGAATTGATCAGGAACATCTACAACAGCTTCTACAAACTCAGGGACCGGACTGAGCGAATCGCCTCCCGGGCGGTGGACAATGCCTCAGACCTTCTCCTCTTTGGGAAGGAGCTAAGGTGAGTGGGCATGGACTGACCCACCTTCTTGATGAACCTCAAGCCTTGGGGTTGAGCCGCCATTTCTTTAGAGATGGTCCTCGGCTTATGGCCAGTCGCGATTCTTCGAAGTTAGGACAGACCTCCCAGGATTACTTACGGCCCAGATTCAAAGTTTTTTCAGCAGCCCCCATTCCTGAATTTTAGATGTTGGGCAAATGGCCTGCAATTAGCTGTGGTAGTGCAGTAGTCAGAGTGCAGTACTGCAAGCTACTTCTGCTGCCTGCCAGCTGACTGAAATTTGGCAGTTCGAATCTCACCAGGCTCAAGGTTGACTCAGCCTGCCGTCTTTCCGAGGTGGGTAAAATGAGGACCCAGATTGTTGGGGGCAAGAGGGTGTAAACTGCTTAGAGAGAGATGTGAAGCAGTGTGAAGTGGGGTATAAATCTAAGTGCTAAGTGGGGAAGGAGGGAGAGAGGGAGGGAAGGAAAGAAGGAAGAAGAGAGGGAAGGGCTATTGTGGCACAGTGGTTAGAATGCAGTATTACAGACTCTGCCCATTGCCAGGAGTTCAATCCTGACTGGCTCAAAATTGACTCAGCCTCCCATCCTTCCATGGTGGGTAAAACAAGGACCCAGATTGTTGGGGGCAAGAGGCTGTTTTCATAAAACACTTAGAGAAGATGTAAAGCCCTGTGAAGCAGTGTATAAGTCTAAGTGCTATCTTTAAGAGCCACGGTTGAGCGGTGGTTAGAATGCAGTATTTGCAGGCTGACTCTGCCCACTGCCTAGAGTTTAATCCTGACCAGCTCAAGGTTGACTGAGCCTTCCGTCCTTCCTTCCGAGGTGGGTAAAAGGAGGACCCAGATTGTTGGGGTCAAGAAGCTGACTCTGTAAACTGCTTAGAGAGGGCTGGACGTTGGGTGCACACAGGGGGGAGGGGGTTTGGTGCAAAGGTTCGGCAGGGTCTTCACAGATACCACCCCCTCCCTCTTCCGGCAGTGCTTTGGGCTCGGACACGACCCCGCTGCCTTCCTGGGCGGCTCTGAACCACAGTGCCTGGGGCAGCCTGAAACAGGCCCTGAAAGGCCTCTCCGTGGAATTCGCCATGTTGGCTGACAAAGCCGTTCAGCAGGTGAGCTGGGATGGGCAAAGGTTTGCAGGGGATGCCGGGGGGGGGGGGAGGGGTGTTGGTTGCCCAGGATGATGGGTCTGGGCGCCCCTCCCCCTCTGAGATTCATTGACCTTTCATTGAAGATTGCAAGGAAGCGCCTGGGGGGGGCGTCCTTGTTCAGCAACCGCCTTGGTGACCGGTCGCACTGACGGGGGGGGGGGGGGAAACAGCCCCTTGGAGACACCACCCCCTCCTCCTCGCGTTGGTGGCCTTTGCCGCTCTGTAAAACAGAAGGAGGTAAGGATGGAAGGGAAGGAGGGAGAGAGGAATGGAAGGAAGGAAGGTAGAAAAGGGGGTGAGGGAAGGAAGAATGGAAAGGAAGGAAAGGAAGGAAGGAAGGGAAGTAGAAAAGGGAGGGAAGGAAGGAAGGAGTGATGAATGGAAAGGAGGGAGGAATGGAAGGAGGAATGGAAAGGAGGGAGGGAGGAAAGGAAGGAAGGAAGGACTCTAAGCCCCATCGCGGCTTCACTGAACAATGTTCGCTTAGCAACCGAGAAGCCATTTCCGGTTTCAGTCTCTGAACAAGGACAAGGTCATAAATCTTATGACTTGTGGGCTCCTGTTGGTGAATGAACTATAAAAATAAGGAAACGCCATCCGGAAGACGTCTATGAAAACAGAGGTCAATTTTGGGGGGGTGGATGGGAAAGAGATTTTCTTTCAACGACCGCATTGCTTAGTGACGGACATTCCGGTGCCAACTGTGACCAACACCAGCTGAGGACTACCCGTGCGTGTGTGTGTATATATGTATGTGCGTGTGTGTGTATGGATATTCGCACGCACACACATGCCCATACACAGAATACCTGCGCACTCATCCACCGTGGTCTCTTCTACCTTGAATTGCTCTCCATCCCATCGTCCCTTTTGATCTTGAAAAATTCCCCTGGATCCAGACTTCCAAGGCGCCACTGTCCACCGGCTCCCTTTCCTCCTGCCCTCGGGTGGGCGGGTGGGGAGCAACTGCCCCCCTCACTGGGTTCTCTTTCGTTCCACTGTCCAGGGGAAACAGGAAGAAAACGACGTGGTGGAGAAACTCAACCTCTTCCTGGACTTGCTCCAGTCGTACAAAGTGAGTCCGGTGTTCAAAGTGCCCGTCAGGGACAGAAAGGCTGGGTCAACGGGTGGAGGGCCGGAGCAGGGAAGCGGGAGGGTCCAAAACAGGAGAGTCGAGGAATGAAAAAGGTGAAAAAAAAATGGATGGATAAATGGATGGAGAGAGAGAGAGAAAGAGAGAGATAGACGGATAGATAGGTTAGATGGATGGATGGATAGATAGAAAGATAGATATATTAGCAGATAGATTAGAAAGATTAGAGATAGATATATTAGATATATTAGATAGATAGATAATTAGATAGATTAGAGATAGATATAATAGAGAGAAAGATAGATTAGATAGATAGATTAGAGATAGATAGATTAGATAGATTAGATAGAAAGATAGATAGATTAGATAGAAAGATAGATTAGATAGATTAGATAGATTAGAGATAGATATATTAGATATATTAGAAAGATAGATTAGATAGATTAGAAAGAAAGATAGATGATAGATGATAGATGGATGATAGATAGACAGACTGACTGATAGAAGATACAGTTCATTTATCATAGAGCAGGAGAGATAAACAGAGACATACACAGATGATTGATATAAAGAAAGAGATAGATAGATGGACATGATAAAAAAGGTAAGACAGACAGACATGGAAGGATGGATGAGATCGAGATCGAGCGATAGAGATACAGTAGTGAGACAGACAGACAGGTTGATAGACAGAGACCAATCGATAGGAATTGCCCCCCCTTGGGTCTGGTTCCCATCGCCACTGCCTCTCCTGCCTGCCTTGCAGGATCTGTGCGAGAGGCACGAGAAGGGTGTGTTGCACAAACACCAGCGGGCTCTGCACAAGTACAGCCTGATGAAGAAGCAGATGATGAGCGCCACGGTGCAGAACAAGGAGCCGGAGTCGGTGGAGCAGCTGGAATCCCGGATTGTGGAGGTAGAGGCACCTGGGAGTGGGGGGGAAGATAGCAGGCTGGGTGGGGGGGAGGGCGAGGTCTTGGTAGAGAGGGTAGCTTGTGTCACTCCAAAACTCTAGTCTAATCTCCTTTCCTTCTCTTTCCCTTTCTTCTCTTTGCTCTCCTTTTTCCTCTTCTCTTCCTTCTCCTTTCCCTCCTCCTCCCTCTTTCTCCTCCTTCTTTTCCTTCTCTTTCCCTTTCTTCTCTTCGGTCTCCATTTTTCCCCTTCTTTTCCTCCCCCTCCCTCTTCTCCCCTCCCTGACTTTTCTACTTCTTCTCCCCTCTCCTCCTCCCCCTCTTTCTGCTTCTCTTCCTTCTCTCCACCCACCCTCAGCAAGAGAACGCAATCCTGACCATGGAGCAGCGTAACTACTTCTCCCTCTACTGTCTTCACCAAGAGACTCAGCTGGTCCACATTTACCTTCCGCTCACCTCTCATATCTTGGGGGCCTTCGTCAACTCGCAGATCCAGGGCCACAAGGAGGTGAGCGCCTTCCAGGTGGTGTGTGTGTGTGTGTGTGTGTGTGTGTGTGTACGTGTGTCTGTCTTTCCAGCAGCTGGCATGTCTGGCCGGCTCTTGCGTTCCTCTCACTTGTTTTCCTCAAGCACCCGAGGGCCTCTTTGTTGAAGGTGAAGATGTTGGAGGACATCTTCTGCAGATGTTTCCTCGCCCTTCTGCTGACCACTTCTGCCCCTCTCCTTTCCTTCCTGCAGATGAGCAAAGTCTGGAATGAACTGAAACCCAAGCTGAGCTGCCTCTTTGCGGGATCCAATGATGTTCTGATGCTCCCCTTGTCTGCCCAAGAGGACAATTTCCTTCCCAGTTAATGTTTTTGGGATTCAGGATGGGAGGAGCTGGAAGGAAAGCCCACCCTTGACACTTAACTATACCTGTCCAGGTATTCTTCTCTTGGCAAATCCTAGCTTTGCCTCCCGGAGCCTAAATTGAAAAGGGAGGTGGGGCGCATTTCCCCACAAACTCCAGCATGTAGAAATGTGATTTTTCTTCTCAAAGACTCTTTTTGTTTTTGTTTTCATTTTTAATGTTGACTGTGAAGGCTCAAAAAAATAGTCCTTGGGCAGATTTGGGAATGGGGGCCTGTCCCATGTCAAAAGCGAAAGATGGGCTTAGGTGAGCCACTCCACTCCAGGAATAAAACCCCATAATTTCACGGGGGTGAGGGCCAGGCAGCAAATATATGCACCATCAATTAAAGGGGCACAATTTCCTTAAACAGCATTCTGAGTGAAGGGACCAGCATGAGTTTTTTCTTTTTCTTTTGTTTTGAAAAGCCAGGTGTTTAAATGAACAGAAGCGTAACTTTAGGGACATGTGTGTTTCAACAGTAGACAGGTGGCTATACGACTCCATGCCACATAAGAAATGGCCAGCTGCCTCACAGAGGACTAGGTTCATGAATTCATCTCTCAAAACACACTTCCAGCCTCTCAAACTTCTTAGAGCAAACGTCTTCAAACTTGGCAAGTTTAAGACTTGTGGTTTCAACTCCCAGAATTCCTGAGCGAACATGACTGGAGGAGGAAGAATTCTGGGAGCTGAAGTCCACAAGTCTTAAAGCTGTCAGATTTGAAGACCCCTGCCTTGGAACTACAGATAGTTCTGTAGTTCTGACTTAGGCCAGCTCATTTAATGACCACACGAGCGGACTTTCTGAAAGCCATTTAATGATTTAGCAAACTTCTTTTAATGACAAATGATGTGTGATAGACAAAACCCAAATGGCTCACATTGTTTACCCAGATCTGGTACTTAGGAGCACATTTCAACGACATGCTGGCTTACAGATGCCGGATAGTAGTTGGCATCTGACCAGCTTTCAAGGGCAAGATTTTGTCTAGCATTTTCATAAATCTTCTCACGTGAATACCTCATACCTACCTTCCTTTTGAATGAATGCAAACCAAGGAGTCTTAAGAGATGGGATGTTGTGTGTTGCTCTAAAGCAGTGTTTCTCAACTTTGGTCACCTTAAGATAGTCACGGCATTTAAGGCTTATATCCCACTTCCCAGTGCTTTTACAGCCCTCTCTAAGCGTTTTACAGAGTCAGCCTCTTGCCCCCAACAATCTGGATCCTCATTTGACCCACCTTGGAAGGATGGAAGGCTGAGTCAACCTTGACACTGGTGGGATTCGAACTGCCAAATGGCAGGCAGCCGGCAGAAGTAGCTGATGGGTTGACTTCAACTCCCAGAATTCCCTAACCAACCACATTGGCTGAGAAATTCTGGGAGTTGAAGTCTACAAGTTTTAAAGGGGCGAAGGCTGAGAATCTCTGCTTTGTAGCATCCATGGGGCATATTCCTTCTCTTGTCCATTAGTGTTCCTCATCAAAGCTATCCAAAGCTTGGCTGAACGTATTGACCAGCTAAACATAGTGCCTTATTCCAATGTAGGTTTTTAAATCTCTAGACAATCGTCTTACACATCAAAATGAACCTGGCTTAGCTTCAGAGTCTTGGTTAAGTTGGCCAGGGGCTACCAGCCCTGAAGTTATATAAAAGGAGAAATCATTGTTTGGTTCATGTCATAGTTAAATGAAAAAAAAAAAAAACAGCTGTAAAAAAGGCTTGTTCTGCTAGATTTAAAAAAAAATCCAACTGCTACAAGGAAAGCCATCTCTTCTCTTCAAGAAAAGAGGTCATGAAGTTTATTTTTGAGGAAGCTCTACTGTATTTAAAGTGGGACCACAGAACATTTTTTTAAAGCAAGATGATTTAAGGCTTCAGGGCAAAAGAAACCATCTGAAGGGACTAAACGCCAAATTCTCAGGAAAGTAAATTTTGCCTTTTTTTATGTTTTCCAAGTCATGTTTTTGGTTTGGGGTGGATGGGCTTCTTCCAGCATCCTGGCATTAAATCTGACTTTTGTAAAAGAGTGTCCACTTTGCAAAATGTATTGTTTTTTATAAATGAAGCACTTTATTAAATGGCAAGAATGTCTTTATTTCCATAAATGTTTACGGAGTCTGACATCCCCAGGCCCCCTGCCCCAAAAGTTGCAAAAAAAGATCTATTTGTAAGAAGAGAAATGTAAAACTCTATTAAAAGTTTGAAAGTTTATTTCAAGTTGAACGAATTTATTGTAATGTGTATGATCAAAGCGTTTTTCTTCATGGTATTGAGGCTATCCCGGCATTTCTTCTTCTGGTTTGACCATATTTTCCCATAATTTAGTACTCTGATCACGGAACACTTTTCTGTACATGAACAAGTCGTTTTGAAGGGTTTTTTTCCCCCCTAGAAAGTCAATTATCAATGAATTTGGCAGGAGAGTTGTGTTGCTATAGAGCCAGCGGTGGTTCCTTGCCTGCCAAAATGGTCCTTCATGTCTCCATCTTCTCCACTTCCTTCAGGCTATATTCTAGGATAGTTTCCTGCCCCTGAAACTTAAAATAGCCCAGGAAATATTTTTTCTGGAGCAGAAGAGGAAACCAATAGATATCATCTGGCCACATCTCCTTGAAAGGTATCTGGTCCACGTCAAACCACTGAGGGCGCATTTCTTCATTGGGAGAGAAAAGTACAGGTAGATTTTGACTTCTAACTGCAATTGGGGCCAAAATTTCTGTTGTTAAGCAAAGCAGTTGTTAAAGTGAGTCACACCCATTTTTTTTTTTTTTTTTTGCCATGGCTTCTAAACAAATCACTGCAGTTGAACCATGAGGTCACTAAACAAAACCAGCTTCCTTGATTTTGCTAGTTGGAAGCTGGCTGGAAGATAACAAATGATCATTTCTCTCTCTCTTTCTCTTTCCGTCTCTTCTCTCTCTCTCTCCTCCTTTCTCACTCTCTCCTCTTTTTCTCTTTCTGTCTCTTTTCTCTTTTTTTCTCTTCTCCCTCTGTCTCCTCTCTTCTCTTTTTCTCATCTCTGTCTCTCTCTTCTCTTCTCCTTTTCTCTTTCTCTCCTCCCTCTCTCTCTCTCACACACGCACCTCCTGGAGGTTGCAGCCCTTGTAAAGTTGCAATGACGACATGGTGGAATTTTGGAAAAAATGCAGAGAAAAGCAACTAGGATGATTAAAAGCCTGGAGACTAAAACACAGGAAGAACAGTCGCAGGATTTGGGTTTGGCTAGTCAGGAGAAAAGAAGAATTAGGGGTGACATGATAGCGGTATTCCAGTATTTGAGGGCCTGCCAGAAAGAAGAGTGGGTCAAATTATTCTCCAACGTACCAGAAGGCAGGACAAGAAGGAACAGGTATAAACTAATCAAGGAGAGAAGCAATACGGAATTAAGGCTTCCTAACACTGAGGACAATTAACCAGTGGGATAAACTACCTTTAGAAGTTGTGGCTGCTCCAACACTGGGGCTTTTTTTAAAAAGAGACTGGACAGGCACTTGTCTCAAATGGTATAAATGGTTTGAGCAGGGGGGGGCTGGATTAAAAGACCTCCAAGGTCCTTTCCATCTCTATTCTGATCAACTGAATCCTGTCACTGTAATACCCACATGTTAAAAACAAAACCCACAGTGGCAGCTTGGATCTTATTATTATGGATGGAGGCCAGTTTAACCTTGCACTCTTCCCTAACTCTACTATCACTCCCACACACTTTCCTACCGTCACTTTCGGTAGGGTCTCCATGGAAACTGTCAGTGCGAAAGATATGTACTTCCATCAGCTCTGAGTTGCCTACAAACTCAAAGGTAATCTGGCCCATTTTCTGTAAGGTGTCCACAGTCAAGCTGCTCTCTTCTTGAAGTTCCCTGGAAATAAGGGAAATAAGGGAATCTGTCAAACTGGAGATTTCGGTTCACACGCTTTGGTTGTTTCCATCAGGGTTGGTCCTAGCTCTGCATTCCTGCATTTTAAACTCTTTTCTTTGGAATGGAAATAGGATAACGGTGAAGGTGATCTTTTAGAAGCAGGCTTTTAATACAGTTATTCCCCAATTTATGATTTAGTGACTATTCAAAATTATGATGCCACTGAAAAAAGAGACTTACAACTGCCTTTCATAGCAATGGAAATTCTGGAGGTTTTAAGTTAAGGGCTATCTGTAACTGGATGGCCAAACCAACCACATCTTCAGGAAGCACATAGTGTAAGTTTAGTGAATCTTAAATGTAGATGGAAATGGGCAATAAACCCAAGCAGTCTTTTAATAATCATGTAGTGTAGGTCCATACCTGCTGCTCATTGGTGAAATACTCTTTTATTTGTCATGGCTGGCTTTCTTTCTTTCTTTCTCTTCCTTCCTTCCTTTTTCTTTCTTTCTTTTTCTTCCTCTTTTTCCTCCCATCTCTCCTTCCTTGTTTTCCTCCTTCCTTCTTTCTATTTCTTTTCCTTCCTCTCCCTCCCTCCCTCCCTCCCTCCCTTTGTCAAACAAAAATTACAAATTCTAGTGAACAAAATGAACAAACTAAAGTGTGACAGGGACACTAGTCATATTTGTATACTCATTCATGCCCCTTTAGGAACCTTTTAAATACGGGGATGAGGTCCACAGAAGTCAAGTTGGAACAACAACTGTGAAAGTCAGGAGCTGAGACAACTGAATCTTCCAGACTTGACACCGCCCAGGGAGCACGTGTAGCTTAAGGGATGCTACGGGTGCCTTTTGCTTTGAATTGTGCGTCTGTGTTTACTTCTCTTTGTCACATTCTCATCATGCGCTAAATAATAATGAGAGAAATGACTCCCAGGTGATGAAACGCAGTGAATCCGCGCCCATTTGTGGCCTCTCCCAAAACATTCCCTGAAGTCATTTCACCAATTTTTAATTTAAGAAGAGCCCAGCATCTAGGCGAGTCCCCCCCTACTTGGCCGACGATTAAGCTAAAAAATCAAGCCAAAAGAAAAGAAAAACACCATCCCCAAATGAATCATCCCAACTCCATTTCGCCCACAAAGTAGAGCAAGTCACAAAGGCTGCATTGCGCAATTCCAAAATTGCAACCTCTTCCAAAGAATTGGAGAAGGCCGGCGGTTGTCCTCTCACCTTCGGGCTGCCTGCTCCACCGTCTCCCCTGCCTGCACCTTTCCCCCAAAGCCATTCCAAAGGCCGGCCCCAAAGCCACGCTTCTTCATGCCAAGAAGGACGCGCTGCGGCTGCACCACCAGCACCAAGGTGTACAGCTTAGTCATCAGCATGCTGCACCCTAGGCCAGGAGGGAGGGGGAAAGCATCAACGGGGAAATCCACAGAAATCTTGTAGGAAGCTCTGGCAGGTTGCAAGAGAGGGGAAGATAAAACGAAGGGCCAAGGTCACTTATGCTATGCTTTACGAGTGGGACAGGTACATGGCCAAAGCACTAGTAAAAGGACGATCTGGGAAAAACATCTGGAGTATCTTTAAATGCTCCAATTTATTTCATCTAAGTGCAACTTGCTGGTGAGGAAGGGAAGGAAGGAAATGAAAGGAAGGAGATGAAAAGGAAGGAAGGGAGGAGATGAAACGAGAGGAAAGAAAATGAAATGAGAGGAAGGGAGGGAGGGAAGGAAATGGAAGGAGATGAAATGGAGGGAAGGAAGGAAAGGACAGATGAAAAATGACGAAATGAGAGGAAGGGAAGGAAGGAAGGAGATGAAAGAGAAAGAAGAAGGAAGGAAATCAGGAAAGAAGAGAGGACGGAATGAAAGGAGAGGAAAGGAGATGAAAAAGGGAGGGAGCGAATGAAGGAAATGAAGGAGATGAAAGAGGGAGGGAAGGAAAGGAGGAAAGAAGAAAGGATGGAGATGAAATGAGAGGAAGGAAGGAGATGAAAGGAAGGAGCTGAAATGAAAGGGAAGGAAAGCAGAACAGAAGAAAGGACGGAGATGAAATGAGAGGGAAGAAAAGAAAGAAATTTCTATTATCTTCTAGCCCAACGTTTTTCCCTCCCTCCCTCCCTCTTCCTCCCCCTGTTCATGCCAAAGGCAAGCCTGCTAACAACATAGGTGGGGGAGGAGAAGGAGGGAGACCCCAGGCCCTACAGAGAGGCGACCCTCCCCAACGCGCTCCTTGCAAACCTGAAAGGAACGAACCGCGTCTCGGATGCAATAAAAAACCAAAAAGCGTGCAGGGCAACGGAACGTAGGAGACAGAGCGGCGTTTCCGGGGGGGGGGGGGAAATGATTGTGGATGACGGACGCGGTGCAACCCGACAAGTGTCCCCCAGATCCCGGAAGTGGCTGGGGAAGCCATGAGCCGGTGAGTGGCGTCGAATGCAACCGGAGGTCCTCCCACCCCCATTCCTGCTTCCTTTGCTCGGGGCTGGGGAAGGGTGGGGGTGGGGGTCTCACGAATTAGGCTTGCCAAGATTCCCGCGCCCCTTTTCCTTGGGCGGGCGGAGGTGATTTTTCATCATGGTTGTTTAATTATAGCTCTTCCTCTTGCCTGCCCGGGTTATTTCCATAGAGCATCACTCGGGGGGGGGGGAGGATTATGGGAATTGAAAGCCATGCACGTGAAAGCACGCTGGCTGGGGAATTCTGGGAGTTGAAGTCCCCCCATTTTAAAGTTGCTGAGATCGAGAAACGCTGGTCCAGAAGATATAATTTCCTTCCCTACCCTTCCTTTTCCTCTCCTTTCCTTCCTTTTCCTTCCCCGCCCTACCCTCCCTTTTCCTTTCCTTCCTTTTCCTTTCCTTTCCTTCCTTTCTTCCTCCCTCTCTCCCTTGTTTCTTTCCCTTCATCCAGCCTTACATCCGTCCATCCATCCATTGAACCATCTGTCTGTCTATCCATCCATCCATCCACTCACCCACCCACCCACCCACCCATCCATCCATTGAACCATCCATCCATCCATCCATCCATCCATCCATCCATCCATTGAACCACCCGTCTGTCCATCCATCCATCCATCCATCCATCCATCCATCCATCCATCCATCCATTGAACCACCCGTCTGTCCATCCATCCAGCCAGCTGTGTTTATACCTGTTGCTAATTTTCAGCAACCCCATTAGTTTTTCTCCCTTGCAGATCTCGGAGGCTGCCCACCATTTTACTCCAGATCCAGAAAATCCACACAACGGAGCAACATCTGAAATCCAAAACTGGGGCAGAGCATCGCTGGCTGGAGAGACATTTCCAAGATCCATTTGTGAAGAGAGCCAAAGAAAGGAACTACCGTTGTCGAAGTGCCTTCAAATTGCTGGAGATTGACAACAAACATCGCCTCCTTTGGCCTGGCCTCCATGTCCTGGACTGTGGGACGGCCCCTGGTGCCTGGGCTCAGGTGGCTGTTGAAAGAGTCAATGCCACAGGATCTGGTGAGTGGACGCTTAAGGCTGCTGAGTCTGTTTGTCTGTTTGAACCTGTTGTAAGCCAGCCATACTGTGGTTTTGGTTAGTTTGGGATTGTGTCACACGAGCCCTCTGGTAGTTTTACTTTTTGTCTCACTCATGGCTTCTGGTGGATTATCCTTCACTGCAAGGGAATAAGGGCAGAAATATAGATTGGATAGAGAAAGAGGAATGGTCCAAAGTCACCCAGTTGGCTTTTATGCCTAAGGTGGAACTAGAACTCACCATCTCCTGGTGATTGGCACCAAAGTTATCCAGTTGGCTTTCCTGATTAAGGTGGAACTAGAATTCACAGTCTCCTGATTTCTAACCCAGAGCCTTAATTAATTAGACCAATCAGGTTTTTACTTCCATATTCATGCCTTTGCTTTTAAAGTTCTGTATGCCCCCACCCCATTTTTCAATTCTAGTGATTTAACACCTATACAAGGTTATGCCATTGAACTTCCCTAAATAACTTTAGCTTTCTGACATTACTCCATCCTAACTGCCTTGTTGCTCTTTACATTTTAAAATGGCTTCCTTGTTTGTAATTTTGTTATTCTCTTCCTCTGCTTTTTCAAACCTCACATTTTTCTTAGCCTGAGTTCTTATTTCCAACTGTAACTATAGCCAATGCTAGAATACAAGGGTTTGTATAGTAAAACTCCGGGGTGGGATTCTACCAGTTTGCACCTATTCTCTAGAACCAGTTGTATACATTCTAAGCAGTTTGGAGAACCAGTTGTTAGAAGAAATTACTGGGCTAATCCTGTAAGGAAGGCAGGAAGGAAACATTCTGGTGTTGCTTACAGAAACTGCCTCTCCATTAACCCTTATTCCATTCTTGGCAGGACGAGACTTCCTGTCTCTGGAACTTCTCTGGAGTTTTTTTCCCTTCCTTTGCTGGTACTTTGCTTGTGTGGAGTACCATTCAAAGTGACAATGGCACTGAAAAAAAGTGACTTATGACCCTTTTTCATACTTACGACTGTTGCATCATCCCCACAGTTATGAGAGGCCAGGTGAGGAGATATGTGTCTCGATGTGAGTGATATTGAATTGGCCACATCCAGCCAATAACATGACCACCAAGCCATGTCCACCCAGTCACATGACCACCAAGCCATGCTCACCACCTAAGCCACGGCCACAGAACCAGCTGTTAAAAAATTTGAATCCCACCCCTGGTAAAACTCCCTCTAATGGGAAGGACAAACATATTTTGGCACATCTTTTCAGATCAATATTCATATCCTCTATTCCCTGCTTGGTGACGGAGAAGCAAAATAATAGCAAGAACATATGCGGATTGGAAGGATATGCAGGTAGTCTTTGACTTACAACAGTTCATTTAGTGACCTTCAACGTTACAACGGCACTGAAAAAAGAGACTTTGGACTTACACCATCCCCATGGTCACATGATTGAAATTCAGATGCTTGGCAATTGACTCATATTGATGACAGTTGCAGTGTCCCAGGGTCATGTGATTGCCTTTTACAACATTCTGACCAGCAAAATCAATGGGGAAACCCAATTAACAAACCATGTTACTAGCAAAACATCTGTTCACAACTGTGAACAAGAAAGGTTGTAAAAAGGGACAAAACTCACTTAACAAATGTCTCATTTAGCCACAGAATTTTTGTTGTTGTAAATCAAAGGCTGCCTGTATATCTACACCTTTGTCCCTCTTAGGATCTATTCTTGGCCTTTCCTGGAAAAAAACAGTGATAGATTTTATGATTATAATGACATGCACACAACCCCAAACTAGGAAGGAGATGGGCTTGCCTGTCTTAGTTGTCAATAAACCCAGAGATCATGATTTAAAAAGAGGAACCAAAATGCCTCAGACTGACCTTGCTTGCTTTTGCAATTCCTACCTGTTTTATGGTATTTTGCGCAAACTGTAAATCAACACAGCAGCCTTGGTTGGGAAGTAGCTGGAATATTTCAAAGCTGTAAGTGTGTTTTTCTTCAGATTCAGTTTTTTCCATTCCTGTTTTGCTGCCATATGTAAGCGGGATGGTGAGAGAGGGGTTGCCACAAACTTCATAAAGTGTGATTGTTTTAGTTCTGCCTATTTATATTAATCTCCTTCTATCCAATAAATATTGCCAAGCCATGTTTTTTCAAATATTGACAGAACATGGCTAAAGAAATTCTTCCCTCTGTTTGAATATGCATTTTTTTTTAAAAATCTGTACACAAGGCTTCCTTTTAATATCATGGGTTTTCCCTCTGGGAAATGATGGTGAGACCTGTCTTGAAAAGCCTCAGTTTAATTAATTAATGTCAGGCAAAAGTGCCTTGACAGCATAAAATGATACTGTTGGCTGACTCTGGAGTGGTTTGACGACAGTACAAGACAGTGATTGATGAAGAAGTTTCCTGAATTATTGATCCTTACAGAAAGCTTTGCTCATAAAAAAAGACCATTCTTGTTAGGAAGGTGCTAAAAATAAAATGATAGAATTGATTAAGAGGCTGGTCGTGAGTGACTTTTAGTAATGTTTTTTTTTTAATGCCACGGATAAAGAATGCAAAGCGGTTTTCCTATTTTCCTTGCCAGCCTGCACATAATTATGGCCAGAGTTCACAGATTTTGCTAAGTCGTAAGGTAGCTTATTTAGTCCTGCTTTTTAATAACCTGTGGTTTATTGGCTCAGTGCATTTGTGACCTATCCAACTATGGCTTGTATAATACATATAAATAAGTCCCAAATGTGCTTTTTAAAAGGCAAATAGACTTCTTTGCTTTTTTTTTTCCCTTGAAAGTGTTTTGCTTCTCATCCAAGAAATTTCTTCAGTTCAGCTTCTTGGATGAGAAGTGAAACATTTTCAAAGAAAAACAAACAAGAAAGTCCAGTTGCATTTGGGAAAACATCTTTGGGACAACCATGACTTGGATGATTGAGAATCTCCACAGACACTTAACTAAATCTTAGCTTGATGCAGTATGTCAACTCAGCCAGGAAGGTCTCTCAATACTTCTATCTAATAAGTGAACAAAAGTCTGTATTATTATCCCTGGGAAGAATGCAGCAGTTCTGCCCTAACTCACACTTTACACCTTGAACAATCAGTAAGTAGACCATTTACTGCCTGGCATATCATAGTTTCCAGAAACTGGGAAACAGCTTTCTGTTAAAAAGTAAGAATCCATTTATGAGAGCCTTTAAAAAAAAGATTTATTGCATAGCATTACTTCTGGGTAATAGTGTATGCTAAAGTTCCCTCAAGCCACCGTTACAATGACCGGTGGATTAGTAGATGTATCGGTCTTGTCCACTTGATAATTCAGGGGGTGTAGGTGTCTTTCAAAGCAATTGGATTCACTTGCCCCATAAATTTGCCTATCAGTGGCTATTATGTGATTTCTAGGATCCCAGGCAATATGCCATTATATTACAGCTCCTGGAGGAGAACCCTTTAGCCAGTGATTTTATCTTTATGTCCTCGGTGCCCTTTTCCTCATAAAAATGGCTAGAATTTACTTGCCCTTGTACCAAAAAGGGGGGCAAACCCCCCAGGAAAATTGATTTCTTCCTGGAATTCTGACTAAGCATCACGAGTGTCTTTTTGTGAATGTTGATATCGCCATGAAATGTGGGAATAACCTTGGGGGACAAAGGGAAGAAATGTGGCCTAGAAGAAACAATTAGATAAGGGATCCAGGAGCTCCCAGCTGCTTAACAGTCAGAGGAAGACACTTGAAAAGGATCCATCCTAATTGATCACAGAAGTTTGTACTTTCAGATCTAAAAGTCTCTGCCTTAAAATAAAATAGAATTAGCTTGTCGTGTTTTTGTCTAGTTCATCTGGGTGGACGGAGTAATATTGGCACCGAGGTTTCAAAAGGAGCCAGGTTTTGTTAACGTTTTCTCTCTTAAGAATTCTTCTTAGAACTATTCTTCCTCCCGCAGAGGAAAAACCCAAATACTCAAATGCCAAACATGATCTGCAAACTAATTTATGCGGGTCCAGCTCAAACCCTTAGTTGAAACCCAGTAGAAAATCAGAAAATGGGGCTAATTGAGCACATCGGAGGTCTCCAAACTTGACAAATTTTAAAACTTGTGGACTTCTACTCCCTCAATTCCCAGGTAGCCATGTTGGCTGGGGAATTCTGGGCATTGAAGTCCACAAGTCTTAAAGTTGCTAAGTTTGGACAGTTGTCAACTATGGATCAGTTAACCAGCATGGTGTCTAGCCAAAGGCTTCTTTGAAGACCAATAAATGTATTTTAATCTGCTTTTTGTGTCCTGTAGACCCAAAGCAGCCTGTTGGCTTTGTCCTCGGAGTTGATCTTCTTCATCTGTTCCCTCTGGAAGGAGCAATTTTTCTCCCTCATGCCGATATCACTGATCCGGGCACCCATAAGGAGATCCAAACCCTTCTCCCAAAAGGAAAAGCAGACATTATCCTAAGCGACATGGCCCCAAACGCGACCGGCATCCGGGAATTTGATCATCAAAAGTTGATTCATCTCTGCCTGTCTCTTCTGGATCTGGCCCGAGGCATTTTGAAGCCAGGAGGGACCCTGCTGTGCAAATTCTGGGATGGCAAGGAGACCCACCTCCTCCGAAGCCGGCTGTTGCAAGACTTCCAGGAAGTGAAGACCCTAAAACCTCCAGCGAGTAGGAAAGAATCGGCGGAGACTTTTTTCTTAGCAAAAACTTACCGAAGCGTGTCAAATGTGCAGCAGAATAAGCTTGAGTAGCGCTATGCATTCTGTGTGGCATCACTTAGCATTAAAGCACCAGGCATGGTTGCATTTTTTTGTTTGCAGGGTAATAAATTACAGGTCGAAATTTTGCAGGCTAGTGGAGAAGTGAGGTCCTTGGTGCTCTCTGACCCTGATGGTTTTCTTGCAGACTTTTCATGACCCAACTGGGAAACATCATCAATGCAAGAAGGCAGTAGGATTTGCAGAGTGGAGGTGGAGGAGGAAGAGGAGGAGAGAAGAAGGACTATGGGTCCTTGTGATCTCTGAGCTTAGTGGTTTTCTTGCAAACCTTTCATAACCCAACTAGATATCATGATCAGTGCTAGAAGGGAGTGGTTATTTGCAGAGAAGAGGAGGAGGAGGAGGACTATGGATTCTTAGTGTTCTCTGAGCCTGATGTTTTTCTTGCAGATGTTTTGTGACCCAACTAGGGAACATCATAAGTGCAAACCTCACTTCCTTGTGGCACTGATGATGTTCCCTAGTTGGGTCACAAAATGTCTTCAAGAAAACCACCAAGCTCAGAGAGCATCAAGGGCTCCTAATCGACGAATATTCTATAAGCGCTGGAAAAATTTGTGTGCAGTGTTAATTTTCAGTTGTATAAATAAATAACCAGTGGGACAAAACACAATCTCTCTGTTGTGTCCATTCGGAAAGAAACTGTTGTGCGACTTCATCCCCAGAGCCTCTCTCTCTAGCAACAGCTGCCGACAAAACCTTGCATCAAAAAGATAATTTATTTACTCTTTATTCACTGAAACAGCCTCTCATCTTAAAACAACTCAGGGCAACTTAATAAACCAGCATAACAACAAGCAGTATAAAATCACACTGAAACATTATGTAAACAATGGAACACAGTGTAGCAATAATGCAAAACAATACAAATAGTATAAAAATAGGGTAAAACAGGGTGAAACAATACAAATAGTATAAAAACAATGTAAAACAATACCAATAGTACAAAATCAGTATAACATAGTGTAAAAGAATATAAAACAATACGAATAGCATAAAAACTGTCAATGATATAAAATAATGTAAAACAATACAAATAGCATAAAAGCAGTCTAAATAGTGAAAAAGAATGTAAAACAATACACATGAGCATAAAAAGAGGGTAAAACAATATACAAACGATATAAAACGTCATAAAAACCATCCCCAATAATCAACAAAAGCTGAAAAAAACTGAACGGACTTGCTGTTTTTCCTTTCCCGCTTGAAGAAATGCCGCCCTCCGCCAGAAGAGCGCGCCGCGCCTCTATTCCAAGCACTACGGCCCCTCGCCCCCCTCGCCCCCCCCCCCCCCGCTCCGCCCCAGCGAAGCAGCTGGGAAGCGAAGGCGGCGGTTTTCTCGCGAGAGCTGGGCGGGGAATTCTCGCAGCGCCGAGGAGGAGGAGGAGGAGGAGGGAGAGGCGAGGCGGCCATGGCCGATTGTGGAGAGTGAGTGCGCGCGCGCGCGCGAAGCCGAGGGTGTTCACGTGGGTCCCACGAGGGCGGGCGGCGACCGGGGCGGAGGGGTTTCGTCTAGTCGCCTCAGGGACCTGGAGGTTGGGGAGAGCGAGCGGGTTCACGGGCTTTGCCTCCCTCCCCCTCACCCTTCGCCGGCTTCGGTCTTCTCTCCGGAGCCGGAGAACGAGGCCCGAGGCTCACGCCCGTCCCACACGGCTTTTTTTCTCGGTCGGCGTGCCCAGAGTGCTCCTGGGCGTGTACAGAGTGCCATCGCAGAGCAGCTGATTCGCCCTTCCTTTGCTGAACCTCAAGAGTCTCGTTCAGCAGGAGGGCTAAAGTTTGTTTGGAGACCCAGCCGCACACACAACGGGGACACCCACCCCAGTTTGGGCAGAAAAGAGAAACTGGGAGGGAATGGGATGAAGAGAAACGAAGAGCTCATTTTGCCTTTTGGTGTTGGCTGGGCGGAGTTTTGCCTAGGTGAAAGGGGGGGGGGGGAGAGAGAGAGAGAGAGAGCATAGGAAATGCAGTGCCAACAAGCAGAAAAGTTGCATCAAGTGTACTCCAAAACCCCTGAACTTTAGGAGGGCCAATGTGCAGGCAGGGGACGATGGGTTTGAAGCCAAGGTTTGAAAGGGGGTGTGTGTGTGTGTGTGTGTCCGTCCCAGGATGAGAAGGTCATGCAAAAGGAGCCCGGGATTCGGTTTCCTCTTCGCTGTTGGTTCTTTTGGAGATTGTATGACCATTTGTTTGCTTCTGTTTGCAACACTTGGCTCCTTTTGTTTCCACTTGAAACAGAAAGAAATTGTTGTTCCAAAACTGGTTAAAAGAAAATGGAAACAGAAAGAGCTGAGTGTGGCAAAAAGAGGCAAACAAAGTCATAAACACAACCTGCAAGAAAAGGAGCTAGCAGAAGTTTAAAAGAAAAAGAGTAAAAAAAGACATTTCTGTTTTCTTTCCCAGAAAATGCAAAGATGATTACAAAATCATTTTTACTCTACCTACAAAAAAAGTCTCTCTTTTTTCTGTTATCAAAACTACACATCAAAAGTTAATTTTTGTTCTTTCATGCAAAAAAACCGAAAACTATAAAAGAGATTTCCACAGCAATAAAATTGGCAGTCCTTGATGTCCTCTGAGCTTGTTTTCTTTCAGATGTTTCATGACCCAACTTGGTAGCATCATTACTGCTAGAAGGGAGTGGGGCTTTGTGTAGTAGAGGAGAAGGACGCTGGGCTCCTTGGTGCTCTCTGAGCTTTATTCTTTTCTTGTAGACATTTCATGACCCAACTAGGTAACATCCTCCAACCGTGTTCGACTTCATAGTTCAGCCCTGAGCTGCATATACTCTTCTTTTGACAGCAATAAATGTATTTGTCATCTTTTCTCTAATCCAGGGGTCTTCAAATTTGACAGCTTTAAGACTTGTGGACTTCAACTCCCAGAATTCCTCCTCTGGTCATGTTAGCTTAGGAATTCTGGGAGTTGAAGTCCATAAGTCTTAAACTTGCCAAATTTGAAGACCCTTTATCTATTCTACCTATCTATTTATCTATCTTTATCAATCTATTCTGTCTCTCTCTTCTATCTATTCTACCTCTTTCTATTCTATCTATCCTATTTTTCTCCCCATCTATCTGTCTTTCTGTCTATTCTACCTCTCTATTCTATCCTTTCTCTCTCCCCCTATCTATTCTCTCTCTCTCTCTCTTTCTACCTCTCTTTCTATTCTATCTACCCTATCTTTCTCTCCCCTATGTATTCTATCTCCCTTTCTATCTATCTATTCTACATCTCTTTCCCTATCTATCTATTCCAGGGGCTCTTCAAACTTGACAGCTTTAAGACTTGTGGGCTTCAATTCCCAGAATTCCTCCTCCAGTCACGTTAGCTCAGGAATTCTGGGGGTTGAAGCCCATAAGTCCTATTCTATTCTATTCTATTCTATTCTATTCTATTCTATTCTATTCTATTCTATTCTATTCTACTCTACTCTACTCTACTCTACTCTACTCTACTCTACTCTATTCTATTCTATTCATTCTATCTCTTTCTCTTCTACCTCTCTATCTATCCTATCTTTCTCTCCTTTTCCCTCTATTGTATCTATCTTTCTTTCTATCTATTCTACATCTCTTTATCTATCTATTCCAGGGGCTCTTCAAACTTGACAGCTTTAAGCCTTGTGGGCTTCAACTCCAAGAATTCCAGTCATGTTAGCTCAGGAATTCTCGGTTGAAGCCCACAAGTCTTAAACATGCCAAGTTGGAAGACCCTTGCTCTAATCAAAGAAGTCAGATTTTTTAAAAAAACTAATTTTGAAGGCTATAGTTTGGAGTGCAATAACTTGACCTGTGTTTGAAGAGAGAAGCCTTTCGTTTTTCTAAAATTATTTTTAATTGTATGCATGGCAGAACTCGGATGCAGATGGAGGAAGAGGGGCCAAACACCACCGTCTTCAACCTTCTGAAGACGTTCGATACCTACGCGGCCCTCTATAAGGATGAATCGTCTGGGGAGGATTCATTTCTCAAAATCGGCTCACTACCTCATCCAGACTCACTCCAGACCCAATACGAGCAAAAGATGAAGGTGAGACAGTGCTCATCAGTGGTCACACACTCGGCAAACAAACCAATCGCCTAATCCAAGCAAGCAAAAATTGAGCTAACTTAATAATGACGTATATTATAAGTACAGCGGCCATCATCTTGCCCAGCCTGGGGTCTGTGCTGAAGCCAACAATCATAGGCTTCTCTCTTTCCCTCTTCTTTCCCCATGACCCTCAGTGTGGTTGCCAGTGTGCTAATTTTTATAATTTTACTATGGTTTTTAATGCTGTTTTACCTTTGGATTGAGAGCTCGCCCAGAAATGAATTATAAGTTGGGCAGGTGTATCATTGTTTTAAATAAATGAATTAGTTGACTAAGTAGTTGTGATTTGGTCCATATCCAGAAGGATGTTTTAGTTTGGAGGTGAACTAACAACAACAAAAAGTTCTTTTGCCCACCAAATATTTTGCCTATCTGAACTAGTTGACGCATCCCTATTGATGCTTATTTTGCTTTTCACAAAACACACAAAACCGGTTGGAGCAGGGGCCCTAATAGGTTAGGTACCTGAATTCCTGGACATAATATTGTCTTACTCCTGGGTAAGGAAGTTGCTTGTAAAATACTATAGGTTAACTCTAGGTCCGTCCCATCCCATATACCCCTCCAGAGATGGAGGCCTGGGCCAGCCTTCTTCAACAGCTTCATGGGATTACTGCTTGGTCTCTTTTCCCTTTTGGGCAATGGATCCGCTGGAAGAGCAGGTTGAGCAAATCCATTCGGACACGCGGCTGTTGCAGATGGAACGGGAGAAAATGCAGATGGAATTAAGTCACAAAAGGGCCCGGATTGAACTCGAGAAGACAGCCAACCTGAATGCCAACAAGTTTGAGGTGAGCTGGGGAGCCGGATGTGAGGATGGGCTTCTGCCTTTGTAACCTGGCTTGCTTGAGGGTTTTGTTCTATCGCTTTGGCCTCTGTGGTTTGTAAGCCACAGTTTATGATTTAGGCCAGTATGCAATCATTTTTTCAGCTTCGGAAGCCATGCTGAGACCAGATGCTCCCACACTGCCACATTTTGAGCCTGGGAAAATGGGAGAAGGGAATTTCTTGGAGTGTAGGTAGTTAGACGTAGTAACATTCTTTTTCTAAGTCAAGGTCATGTTAGTTCTGCACCTGGGTGAGGGGAAGTCTCAAGTTGGGACAGATGGTGATTGTGGCATGTGATGCGATGATGGGTGTAGGGAGTTGGATTTGAAATTTTTTACTTATTGCAAAAGGAAGCGTGGAACTTTCAGATTCGGGATTCCCCAGTTGTGCCAGTTTTCTATCCAAAAGAACTTTTGAGAAGTTGTCTGTCTCGGAGTTATTGGTTGGAGTAGAGGTTTTCTGGAATGTTGACACATTTATGAGTTATTCAAGGCGGTCTGGCTGGCATCACCTGGGAGATTTGGATTAGGGTTATGAGTTCAAGTTCTCAAGCTGTGCCTGGAATCACAGTCATTAGTGACCATTCCAAGTTTTACAACAGCATCGAGTTACCGTGTTTCACACTTAACGATGGTTGCAACATCCTCAGGGTCATGAGATCAACATTCAGATTCATAAGTTATGAATGGATCACATGATCGCATGATCGCCTTTTGTGACCTTCTAACCAACAAAGCCAATGGGGGAAGCCAGATTCACTTAACAACCGTGTTGCTGGCTTAACAACTGCAGTGATTCATTTAACCGCTGTGGCGGGCAAGGTTGTAAAATTGGGGCCAAACTCACTTAACAAATGTTCCGCTTAGCAGCAGAAATGTGGGGCTCCATTTCGGTCATAAATCAAAAAGACCATCCTGCACAAAGACCATCCATATGTTACAGGCAGAGCTGGCGAGGCTGAGATGGACGCTGATAACTTGGACAGCAAACTGGAAAATCAGTGATGGTTAATTAAGACATTAGGCATGTTAATAGAAAATATCTTTCAGGAAAGACTGGCAGGTGAGGACTTTCGCAGGTAAAGCAGACAGCAGAGAAGAAGACATGACAGCATAATTATTCTAAAAGGGAAAGGAAACTATTGGAAAACAGAAAGTCTCAGATTAGAAGGACTCTGTGCCGAAATGCAGTCTAATCCAGTGGTCGCCACCAGTGGGCTGGGGGCCACTCATGGGCTGTGGGAAAATTTTGGTGGTTCACAGAGAAATGTCCCCCCCAAAGCAATTAATCCAGGATGCATGGGAACACAAGGCTGTGCTGCCCACATGGCCCGCGGGAACACAAGGCTTGCGTCGCTTGCATCGTGAACAACACAAGGAAGTGAAGGGAGGGAGGAAAGGGCAGAGGGAGGGGACATGCACCACACATCCCATGCGCCTAGCTTGCCCACTGGGCTGCTTCTTTCCACTTCTTTCTTCTTCTGCTTTTGGCTTCATGCAAGGAAAGCAGCAGAAGTCTTTCTTTCTCTCCCCCAAACTCCGCCAGAAATGAGTCTTTGGGACCCTGCAAGTTCTCCTGCTCCAAGAGGCTCACAAAAACTCATTTCTGGCAGAGTTTGGGGGAGAGAAAGAAAGGCTTCTGCGGCTTCTGCTGCTTTCCTTGCATGAAGCCAAAAGTCTCTCTCTCTCTCCCTCCCCCAGAGAACGGTATGCTGTGATCCAAATAAAGAATGATTGATCGGTAGGAAAATGGGGTGGGGAATTTTCCTGCAGACTTTTTGGGGGATTTTCCCAGGGTCTCTGTTGTTTTCTGCAGAGACCCTGGGAAAACGTCAGCAAGCCACTGTCCATCAAAATTCATATTAGTGGTCCGTGGATTTAAAATTCTGAATTTGGGTGGTCCCTGAGATCCAAAAAGTTGGCGACCTCCGGTCTAATCGACTGCATAAACATAAAGCAACAGCTTGAAATAAAATTAGAACATCGGGAAACGGAAATGTTCCGCGGGCATTTATTTTATTTCATTTTTGAAAGATATGGAAGGAAAATTGGCCTAAGTGGTTTAAGATGGTCCATTAAAAAAGGGAAATGGAGAAGAAAGCTTTTGCTGCCATTACACGCAAATGTTATCAAAGGAACAGTGGGGGGAAAAAGAGTTTAGATGGAAGATGGAAAAGCGTTGATTGTGGTAAGGGTGAAAGCCAGTGGACTATATAATGTTTAGGTGCAGCTCATTTGCATGACAAAGCAAGACATGATCAGGTTAGAAGGAGACTATGCAGGTCTTTATGTTAAAAAAAAAAAAAAAAAAGAGCACAGATTGACAATGGCACTCAGTGAAAAGCATGAAATCCAGCTTGGAAAATGACTTGAGCAAAGTTTTTTTTTTTTTTTTAACTGGATTTTAAAATTCAGTCTCTGGAATATAACACACCAAAGCATTGTGGGATGCTCTCTGAGCTTGGTATTTTGTTTTTTGCAGACACTTCATGACCCAACTAGGTGACATAATCAGTGCTGGAGGGGGGGGGGGTCATCATCATAGCATTGATGATGTTACCTAGTTGGGTTATGAAATGTCTGCAGGAAAACCCCCAAATTCAAGAGAGCCCAAGGACCACACAGTCCTCCCCTTCTTCCTCCTCCTCTCACTTCTAGCAGTGATGATGTTACCTAGTTGAGTCATGAAACGTCTGCAAGAAAACCACCCAGCTGGTGTTCCTTAACCTATAGCAACCATTCGAAGTTACGACAGGCCTAGCTTAAGGTTACTTACACCCGACTTCTAAAGTACTATTCGTTATTTCCAAGCGACCTGAAATCCTTTCATTGTGCCAATATTTTTTTTCTCCTAAACTTTCTCTTGTCTTCTTTTTCCAGCGGGAAGCTGAGTGTAACCAGGAGCTCCTTAAGCGCATCAAGCAGTGTCAGGAAAGGGAAACTGAGACCAAAAATACCCTTCAGGAACAACTCAAGATCAACAAGACCTTCCAGGAGAACATAGAGACCCTGAATAAGAAGCTGCAGGAGAAGGAGACCAAGCTGGCCGAGGCGAATGAAGTGAGGGCCGAGCCGTTGATTTGGTGAATGTGTCTTTGGTATCATTTTGGAGCAGACGTGGGTGATAGTCCAAATAACTTGTGTTTCAGGAATTAGGTGACTGTTTAAAAAAAGAATGACACTGAGTGGTCTCTTTTCCCTGAAATGAATGGCAGCAACTTCTGATGCTTTAAGGCTGGGGCAGCAGAAGTTAAGAAGCTATGTCTCTAAGCCATTCCAGGGGAAGAATTCTTGGGGGCATAAGTAAGAATAATTGGCAGTTTGAAATAAGGAGAAATTTTCTGACGTTGAGACCAATTAACCAGTGGAAGGACTTGCCACCAGAGGCTGTGGCTGCTCCAACACTGGAGGTTTTTAAGAAGAGATTGGACAGCCATTGGTATGGAATAGTATAGGGTCTCCTGCTTGAGCAGATCCCTTCCAGCTCTGTCTGTCTATCTATCTATCTATCTATCTATCTATCTATCTATCTATCTATCTATCTATCTATCTATCTATC
>BLBF01000067.1:11032914-11043850 GCA_015471245.1 Laticauda colubrina
CCTTCCCTTCCCTTCCCTTCCCTTCCCTTCCCTTCCCTTCCCTTCCCATCCTCCCTCCTTTCCTTCCTTCCCAAGCTACAGCAGACTTATATACCGCTTCATGGTGCTTTACAGCCCTCTCTAAATGGTTTACCGAGTCAGCCTATTTGCCCACAAACAATCTGGGTCCTCATTTTACCCACCTCGGAAGGACAGACGGCTGAGTCAACCTTGAACGCGGTGGGATTCCAACTGCCAAATTGCTAGGCATGACCAAGGGGGTTTAGGTTGAGGTTCGGACATAGAAATTTAGAAAGACCTTTTATGGATTTAGCATCCTTCCAGCACAGCTCTGTGTGTTTATCACTCAGGATTTCTCGGGCCCTTCACTTAATGCTCGGGGATTGGCTGAAAACATTGGCTCTGCGGTGTCATGGCAAGATAACACATTTGTGACTTTCCAATCGTCGGTGGTCAAAGATAAACAGCTTGGCGAGGAGACGCAGTTTCCTTCTTCTGACCCGTGGGAAAATTGTATGATGTGGTTGCACAGGGTGCACAAAGTCTAAAGATCACATGGGTTTTTTCAGTCATTCTCCTGAGCTGGACCCGTTGTTAGATTTCTTTCTTTCCATCTTTGTGTGTGGGTGGGGTGGGGGCTGGGGGTTATTTCATTTTTAAGTGAGCACTGATTTATTTTCCTTTAAAATTTTGGGCTGTAGAAACGTTTGCACTACTGTTTTCACAACCTTGCAGGGAGAAAGAATAGAATGCTTCAATTCAATTCTAATTGGTTTTCAACAGTTTTCTCTCTCCTCTTTTCATTATAAGCATTTGCGTTTCTTAGGGAAAGTTTCTTTTCTTCTTCTTCTCTTCCTCCTCCTCCTCCTTCAAGTAAGGTGTGTATTTCAGGCCTCTTAAAATGCCCCACATGAGAACTATCATAGTTGTATTTTTTCTTTTAAATTGTCCCAGATTTCCTTTTATTCTGCAGCCCTTCTGGCTTATTGTATACGACACTGGAAAAAAGGAAAGGAAATGTTTAGGACTTAACTTATTTTTATGTTCTGCTAACTTGATTGCCCTCTTATATTTTTAGTAGTCAGGGGAACAAACTATTACATTTAACTTATTTTAATATAGCTGCTCATAAAATGTTGAGAAACATCGGGGCCTGTCCATTGCGGAAATGGCAGACTGGGGCTCACTAAACATGAAGACGGCCACTTTTTCTGCCTCTTGAAGGATCAACCTGTAAATAAATTGGCCGTTGCAAAGACGAAAGAAATTGGTGAAAAGATGCAGAGAATGGCATATTTTTAGCCTGGAGAAAGAAACATGGAAAAAAGCTGACAGCCTTGGAATAGATAACAGATAACAGATAATCAGAATTGGAAGGGACCTTGTAGATCATCTAGTCCAACCCCCCAGCCAAGCGGGAGACCCTACACCATTTCTGACTAATGGCAGTCCAATTTCTTCTTGGAAGTCTCAAGTGATGGTGCTCCCACAACTTCCGAGTGCAAGGTATAGCATTGGTTGATTGAATATTGAACCTTCTCTCATCTTTAGTTGAGAAAGAAAGAAAAAAATGGAAGGAAAGAAGGAAGGAAGAATGAAAACAGAAAAGAAAGAAAGAAGAAAGGAAAGGAAAGAAAGATGCTTTTAAAAGACCAGGAAGATGGGTTGAAGGATGAACTGGGTCTACCAGCTCCTTTTCCCTGGTGAACATCAAGTGAAGTTCTACCACATTTAGTTGGGGAGGTCCCAAGCGGCCATGTTGTTTTCCGGCACTTACATCCAAAACATCAAGTTTGAATTCCTAAGCAAGGCAGGCATGTGATTTCAAGTGAACATTGGTTCATCATAAATAATTAGAGAAATAGGAAACAGCCAAGAGTTTGCCTGTTCCCCTTTATGAAGGAATCTGGTGGGACCATTTGGCCTCCATTATTACTCTATTTAAATTTAGATGGACCCAGGAAGAGACTTCGGAACATCCTATCCAGCTTATTGAGGAGTTGTTTTAAATTCACTGAAAAAGCTTCCTTTTTGTAGAAATAGTGACCCCTTCCAGAGAAAGAGAAGAAGAAGAGAGAGAAAGAGAGAGAAAGAAGAAAGAGAGAAAGAAAGAGAAGAGAGAAAGAGAGGAAAAATGATTGTGCCTATGAGGAAAAGGAACGCAACAGCCGGCAATTAAATGTATGGCATCTGTGCATCAGGATTCTTTGCATTTCATTAGTAATAATTGGCACCCAGGTCGGGTTTTGTGGGGATTCAGTTTTACATCAAGGTGCAGCTCTCCTTTGAAAGCCTCTGAGCAAAATCTGAATATTGCAGAGTTGCTTGAGATGGGCAGCAAACAAATTTGTTAAATAAAAATAAAAAGAAGAAGCAATAATAATGTAAAATAGAAGGTGCTACCCCCCTTTCACTTCTTACATATACCCAGGTGCTATAGATACACCTTGACTTTTTATAAGATCCTTGGACCTCAGAATGCCAGCGTCTGTTTATTCTCTTCTCGTAACAGGCAGTCCTCCACGTATGACCGGTTCCTTAGCGACTGATCAAAGTTATGACCTACGTGAAAAAGGGGACTTACAACCGGATCCTAAGTTCTGTTGGACTGACATCCCCATGATCACATGAC
This sequence comes from Laticauda colubrina, assembly GCA_015471245.1. NCBI lineage: Eukaryota > Metazoa > Chordata > Lepidosauria > Squamata > Elapidae > Laticauda > Laticauda colubrina. Next base: position 11,035,547 of record BLBF01000067.1, read on the forward strand.
CATTCTTCGGCCACTTGACCACACTTCCACGTTTCTGACTGTCCCACAATTATGACATTTTAACTGTGCTTTTTGCCAAAAACTGGCACAGGGAACAATGGGGTTCACCTAACAACCACTGTGTTTGTTTTATGAGCACCACGTTCACTTAATGGCCATTGCAAGGAGATCCTGAGTTCAAGTCCTGCCTTAGCCGAGAAAGCCATCTGCATGTCTTTCGGCCAGTCAACAGAAGGCTGTGAATTCTAGTCCCACCTTAGTCATGAAAGCCAGCTGGTTGACTTTGGGCCAATCACCAGGTGATGGTGACTTCTAGTTCTGCTTTAGGCTGGAAATCAGCTGGTTGACTTTGAGCCAATGACCAGGAGGCTGTGAGTTCAAGTCCTCCCTTAACCATGAAAGCCCAGTTGGGTGACTTCGGGCTACTCCTTCTTTCTCAGTCTAACTCTTGACGTGGTGGTGGTTGTGTGGCAAATCGGAGGAAGGAAGGAAGCTGCGTTGCATCCAATCGATGCCTTGAGTTACTTGCGGAAAATAACAATAGCAGGACATACCTAAATGAATGATAAATAGAATCTTACATAAGTATGGTTTAATACACTGAGGAGCCTCCATAAAATACTGCCTTGCTCCAGTGTCTTTTGAAGGAAATAAATATCCTTTCACAGACAGCAACAGGAGTTTTTAAAACTCAGGCATTTTCATTTTTTTTCCCCATTCCTTGTTCAAGATTTATATAAGAATAAGACGGACACCGTGAAGCCGGAAAGATTTATGATCAAAAACATCGTGAGATGAACACCCAGTGAACGCGTACGAAGGGAGAAACGATGGTCGAACCGTTGGAAAAGCCAGCTCCGCTGCCATTTCAACCCAGACTCGTTTTTTTCTCTCTCTTGGGGGTGCCTTTTGGCTGCAAAATCAGGTTTTAAAAGGAATCACACAGCGCCGCGTCGTACTTCATTGGTTCATTTGAATAGCCGTCCCCTTAAGAAGGGGGGCCGGAGACAGGGGGTAATAATTTCAAAAGACGCCTCTGGAATTAGCTATTGTGGGCTGGATTTCAGGTCACTTTTTTAAAGAAAAGGATGTGGATTTTAACATGGTTGAAGGTGGTGTTTTTTTGGCTCTTCCTTCATTGATTTAATTTTTTTTAAATTCTCTTGATCAATGAGACAGATGAGTAAATGGATTGACCCCACAGCTATGCTTCAAGGATAGGAGATATCACCTGTGGAATGAAGAACTGGCCAGGTGAACAGTTTGGTGTAGCATTTAAGGTGTTTGGCTAGGAACCAGGAGACAGTGAGTTCTAGTCCTGGCTTAGGCATGAAAGCTGGCTGGGTGACTTTGGGGCAATCAGCAGGAGATGGTAAGTACTAGTTCCGCCTTAAGCCACGAAAGACAGCTATGTGAATTTGGGCCAATCACCAGGAGACTGGGAGTTCTAGTCCTGGCTTAGGCATGAGAGCTGGCTGGGTGACTATGCAAATCATCAGGAGATTGTGAATTCTAGTCCCACTTTAGGCACAAAAGCCAGCTGGGTAACAAGTCCCTCTCTCTTGGCCCAAACCACCTCACAGGGTTGTTGTGGGGAAAATAGGAGGAGGAAGGAGTGTTAGGTATATTTTCCTCCTTGAATTGTTTATAAACAATAATAAAGGCAGTCTTAAAAAAATGAAATAAATTACCCTTGATGAGGAGCCGAAGGTACGGATATTCTAATGCATGAAACAGGCAGAGAGATTTTTTTATCCTGCGAAGAGGGCCTGGATTCCAAAAAGGATGATTCTATATAATTAGGAGAGCATCATATGTTGGTAAATAGAAAGTGGAAGGATTTCAACACCGAAACATACTGGAGACCCAGCGGTGGAGCATTTTCTCACATCTGGTTGGACCAAAATTATATACATACATACATACATACATACATACATACATACATACATACATACATACATGGAACTGTGGAGAGCAGAAGGACTCAAAGGACTGTAGAATAATTTTCCGAAAAATGAAATGCGACATACAGTAAGTTAGGCTATGTCAAGATACTGTAAATCTGATGAAGGGACTTGAGATAGAAACCTTACAGTGATTAATGGTGTTACATGCTTGAATGTGCCACAGCCTATGCGCTTATCTGGAATTCTCCAAAGTGAAATACATTAGAATTCAGAAGAGGAAAAGAAAAGGAAACAGCAAGGCTTTTTTTAAAAATTAATGATTTACCCCTTTAGGCAATTTTTTTTAAATTAAGAAGGAATTTGTTGAATAACCAAGTCAGCTCGCAGTGCGTTTAAAGGGTCATGAGCACAAATAGTTCTTAATCCAATCCTGGGTATTTACTCTTGCTATATCTGTGTAGAGTTAGGCTATGGAAGAACTCGGAGAAGGAAGAACGAACAAGTTCCTTCGGGATGGGATGTAGGAGGCCTGTTCCAACCTCATGATGAAGGTTGACATCCAACATATTTGGCTGTTAGATAAACATCCAATAATTCATGTCTTGACTTGGGGCAGTGTCTTCAAATCTCCTGTCCTATAACCTGTTTATCTGTGAAAGTAGAAAGAAGCCTCAAACTTCAGCTCTGGAGGACATCATGTTACCATGCCCCTGTAGGAATCTGACTCTGAGGGGAAAAGCCGAACAGCTGGCAGGGAGAGGGAGTGTGGCTTTGTTGGCTGTGGAAGAAACTGGGGAAGGGCAAAGGCCGGCTAGGCAGAGCAAGGGAGAGGTAGAGCAAGGCCGAGGGAATTTAGAGGAAGACCCAGGCCCACCTCCTCTTCATCCTAGGGCAGACAGGGAGGAACAGAGAAGGGAGCAACGTGAGTTGCATGGCTTATGGAGGAGGAAAGGGCCCTGATTCCCTTCATTAGCTGCAGCTGGGAACAGAGTGTTTAAAAAGGAAAGCTGCTCACAGCAAGTTGTTGGAAACAAATTGGGGGGTAATCTGTTATTGCCGAGGCTTATCTGTGTTCCTGGTGTCTTCCCAACTGTATGTGTTTTGCCGGCCTTTCAAGTCTACAATTCCTTCTCCTGCCCTGTCAAGTTAATCACTGCAGCTTGGCTTGTTTGGATTTTTAGTTACCGTTTGTATGTACTTTGTTTTCAGACTGAACTTCCTCCACTTAAAGGCTGTTCCTGGGAGAGTTTTTCCTCCACCCAAAGGTGACCTGGACAATAGGGGCCAAGTTGGAGATAATAAAGGGACTCCTCTTGCTTATTTGGCTGTGTTGCCTTTGTGCCATGCCCCGGCTCATCACACATGGTCATTTATATCTTCTTACTGTCAGATGACAAGTCCACTGTTTTGGTTGGTTTAGTTTTGCCTATAAGAAATAGTTTTTTAACCTAAGCAGGGGGTTGGACTAGAAGACCTCTAAGGTCCCTTCTCTTATTCTGTCATTCCAACTCCTAATGTTCTTTCCCCCCCCCCCCCCCCCCTTCTCTACTTCAGATGACAAGACTCCACCAATATATATTTCCCAGCTCTCAGTCATATTTGCACAACGCTTAAGGAAGTTTCCCCGACCTTTTGGTTCATCTGAACACAATTCTCCTTCCGAGACCAACAATTCTTTTCATCTTTTTTTTTTCTTTTTTCTTTAATCTAATAATCAAACAGAAATGAGAATTTCCTGATTTGCTCTCCAAGTCCACAGAAAATCCTATAAAAGCACTCAGTGAACTGTAGCTCCTGGGTAATTAGCACTGAGCCCTCTCCCCAAGGTGACTGAGCAAATGGAGAGCATAATTTAGCCCTTTAAATTTGCTATCTGTTTCTTTCTTTTCTTTTTTCTTTCAGGTGACATCCTGCCAGGGGTGTTTCAATTGTTGAGCAGGTTTTTTTTTTTTTTTGATTTTTGGATGTTTCTTCAATAGATGGTTCACTTGAAATGCTTGCTCTCTTTTTATTAAACTTTCATTATCTAAGTATTGCTCAACTTGACAAGATACGGGCGTCAAAATTATACTTAATTAAAAAGGAGCCATTTGACTTTTTCTGGCTTTCTTTTCTTTTTTCTTTTGTTCTTGTTGTAATACGTTAAACGTTTTCCATTCATTTATCCTATTTTCTAAATGATACTTCCCCCCCCCCCCCCCCGGGAAGTGCCATTTAAGCACTATCGGTTTTCCCATCAATTTTTGGCTGGAGCCAAATTTTATTTGCTGTAAAGCCAACGGTGACCAGTCTCTCGAGTGCAAACCGATAGATCAAATGGAAGAATGAGGAGACTAATTTATCCTAAAGATGCCGAATCCTAAGGAAGTGTTTTGGTATAGGTGGTCCTCGGCTTACAACAGTTCATTTAGTGACCGTTGGAAGTCAACACGAGCTAAAACATGTGACTTAGGGCTGTTTTTCGTAGTTAAGACCATTGCAGCATCCCTTGTGGTCATGTGATCAAAATTCACACCATTGGCTACTAATTCCTATTTATGACGGATGCAGCGTTGCGGGATCACACAATCCCCTTTTGCAAACTTCTGACAAGCAAGGTCCATGGGGAAGCCAGTTTCATTTAATAACCGAGTTACTAAGTTAACTGCAGTGATTCATGGCAGGCAGGCAAGCAGGAAGGAAAGAAGGAAGGAGAGAGAGAGAGAGAGAGAGAGAAGGAAAAGGAAGAAGAGGAGCTGCATTAAACTTTTATACCAGTCATGGCCAGGAGTGGGATTCAAATGTTTTAACAACCGGTTCTGTGAGCGTGGCTTAGGTGGTGGGTGTGGTTTGGTGCTCATATGACGGGGTGGACATGGCCAACTCAACATCACTCACATCGAGGCACGCATCTCCTCGCCTGGCCTCTCATGACTGTGGGGATGATGCAGCAGTCGTAAGTGTGAAAAAGGGTCATAAGTCACTTTTTTTCAGTGCCATTGTCACTTTGAATGGTACTCCACACAAGCAAAGTACCAGCAAAGGAAGGGAAAAAAACTCCAGAGAGGTTCCAGAGACAGGAAGTCTAGTCCTGCCAAGAATGTAATAAGGGTTAACGGAGAGGCAGTTTCTGTAAGCAACACCAGAATGTTTCCTTTCCTGCCTTCCTTACAGGATTAGCCCAGTAATTTCTTCTAACAACCGGTTCTCCGAACTGTTTAGAATGTTAACAACCAGTTCTAGCGAATGGGTGTGAACCGGTAGAATCCCACCCCTGGTCATGGCTAACCTTTTCGTCCTCGTGCGCGCGTCTCCTGGGCATGTCCAACCTCCCCGTGCATGTGTGGAAGATATCCAACAATCAGCTGGCTGGAAGGAGGTGCGTGCGCATGCACCCTGATTGGGGTGAATGTCTCTGTGTGCCACTTCCGGCACGACTGCCATCGGATCGCCATCACAGTTCTATACCCTCAGTTTCTTAAGGACCTTGGACAGCTTACAACAAAGCAATTGCACTCAACCACATCCAGGACAAGTGCTGTTTAGTGAGGGGTCTGGGGGCCGAGCCCAGTCTTCATGGCTCTTCTACACCACCAAAGAGTTGGGGGGCCATTCAGATATTGAGGTGGGGGAACCTCATTCCAAAGGGGCCCTGAGGACTCGCTTAGAGGCTCCTGAGACCCAGAGACGGAGACGCCTCCTGAAAGAGGGCACCTTTGGCGGGAGGCAAGAGGCGTGTGTGGTGGGCAGACATCAGGGCTCTGCCCCAAAAGCGCGCACCCAGCACCTCCACTCTGTGGCCTCCAAGAGCCAACGCAGCATCAGCCGGCCCTGCTGCTTTGCAGGTCCCCAAGCCAGACCGCAGCGTTGCTCCTTAAAGGCGTGAGGCTGATTTGCTTTAGCTCCATAAAGATGTTATAAATTTGCTTTTTAATGGGATGTGACTGCTGCACCCTGCGCTAATTGTGCTGACTTTGGTAACAAAGAGAGACTCCCGAATTCAGAGGTCAAGTTTTTGTTTTTTTGTTTTTTTGCTTCTTCCTAAACTGCAAATGGATTTGTTTTCTCTGTGGAAAGAGAGAAAGAAAGCACTCGTGAGAGAGAGAAGAGGAGAGATGGGAAAGGGAAGGGCAGGGAGAGAGGGAGGGAGGGAGAGAAAGCGAGAAGGAGGGAGGGAGACGGGGAGAGAGGGAGTAAAGAAGAGGGGGAGAGTGGGAGGGGGCGGAGGGAGGAAGATGGAGAGAGAAAGGGAGGAAGAGGAAAGGAGGGAGGAAGATGGGGAGAGAGAGGGAGAGAAGGAGGAAAGGGAGTAAATTAGGTTTGAAAATGTGGCAAGAAAATAAAATATTGCAGGCATTTTCTCTTCCTGTCCTCCCCTCTTTCTCGCTCCCACCTCCTCCTTGGAAAAGCTGGATTAACAAGAGTCAATGAAATGCTCCATCAGCACTCGGCAAGGTTGCGTTGCAAAAAATAATAAAAAGAAAAAGAAAAATCCCCTCTTATTGACCCAAAATGGAATACTTTTTTTCCCTGCCTTTCGGTGTGGAAATTGGTGACTTTGGGCATGCTGACGGATAGCAATACAGGTACAGTCCTCAACATACAACGGTCTGTTTAGTGAAGGTACAAAGGCACTGGGGAAAAAAGGTGGCTGAAGACTGTTTTTCACACTTAGGACTGTTGTACCATCCCCACAGGCACAAGGTTGAAACTTGGATGCTTGGCTGACTCATAGTTACGACGGTTGCAGTGTCCCAGGGTCCCTGCAAGTCGAGCCATACTTAAAGAAGGGAAGTGAGAAAGAAACTTTCTCCTGTTTGAAACAGGAGCCATTCAAGAATCGTTGGGACGTCATTTTTCAATCTGTTGTTTTGAAAAACCGGTGTTTTTTATGATCTCCTTCCTTATATTTATTGCTGTTTTTCCCCCCCCCCCCCCCCCTCCCCCCCCTCTCTCTCTCTCTCTCTCTCTCTCGATATTATTTGCCTATCATTTCAGCTGCATTGATTTGTCCTGCCCTTTTCAGTGGCTTCAATTTGTGATGATGCATGAGGGGTATTTTGCTTTTTCTATATATGGATTGAAGGTTTAATAAAGGAAGTCCTCAACTTATGACAGTTTGTTTCATGACAATTGGAAGTTCAGGGACTTATGTTTGTTTTTCATACTTATCACTGTTGAGCCATCCCCGTGGCCGCTGGATCAAAATTTCAGACGCTCAGCCACTGACTCACAGTTATGACGGTTGCAGGGTCACATAATCCCCTTCTGCGACATTCTGACAAAGTCCATGGGGGAAGCCAGTATTCATTCAACAACCCTGTTAACTAACTGAACCACTGCAGTCATTCACTTAGCAACCACTGCAATGAAAGTCGCAAAATGGGGCCAAACTCAGTTAATAATGAAAGACTTGATGGTGAGATACGTTTTTACGTTTTGAAAAGAAGACCCAACAAACAACACACCCTGTTAAACAATATGTCATAAAACCTCAAGTTTAGCCTCCATGGTGTGAAAAGAAAGGAAGATATTTTACATATCCTTGTGGCTTTTTTGCAGGCAACCAGAATTGCAGGGCTCATTGTGTAGAAAACACACCACAGTGAAAAGTTTGTGAGTGATTTCATTAGACCGAATTGCTAACTTTTATTTATAGAAATCTTAGATAAAAGCTTCCACCGAACTGCATGGCATTCTAAAATTGTATGCATGGTAATTGATTTAATTACTGGTTGATTGTGGGAATTAAGTGTTAGCTAAGAAAAAGGAAATGTAGTGCAAACTTGAGATCACCTTCACTTATTCCCTTATTATTCAGGTTTTTAAAGTGCCCGAAGCCTGTTGGTTTTAAGTCGCTTTATTCTTGAAAGGCTCAGTCAATATTCTTTGCCCTGAGTAAGTGACTGCCATAGTCCGCACACTGATCGATTTTCAGACTGTTTGTTCTGCCACTTGATTATTTCTTCAGATCAAGCAATATGCATGGTGAAAACTCTTCATTAAGGGTATCGCTTTTCCCGTGGATTATTTGTAGCATGTGTGACACTCTGGCTCTGATGACTGTAAGATGTATTTCCAAGAATTTAATGTACTGTTTTGGAATTTTTTTCCTTTTTTCCTTCTGTAGGTAGATGGATGGAGATGGATGGATGGATATAGATAGATGACAGACAGATAAATGATGGATGGATGGATGGATAGATAGATGGATGATAGATGGCTGATAGATGATAGGACAGAGAGATAGGTAAGAGAGAAAGAGATCAGAGTTGGATAGATAGGTAAGATAGATAGGTAAGATGGATCATGGATGGAGATATACATAGATGGTTGGATGGATGGATGGTTGGGTGGATAGATAGATAGATAGATAGATAGATAGATAGATAGATAGATAGATAGATAGATAGAT
>BLBF01000067.1:11043860-11068776 GCA_015471245.1 Laticauda colubrina
GATAGATAGATAGATAGATAGATAGATAGATAGATAGATAGATAGATGATGAATGGAGATATAAATAGATGGTTGGTTGGATGGATGGATGGATATAGATAGATGATAGACAGATGATGGATGATAGATCGGTGATAGATGGATGATAGATGATAGGACAGTGAGGTAGATAAGAGAGAAAGAGATTAGAGATGGATAGATAGATAATAGATAAATACCTCACTTAACAACTGCACCACTTAAATTTTGTGGTTCCTATTGTAGTCGTACACTGAGGATACTAATACATCCTTGTTTGGGGAGTTGCAATATATAATCTGTTTAAACATGCGGAATGGTAATATATCATAAAAGTTGGAGAATTCAACCTGGTTTTTTTTACAGAAGAATAACCCTATTCTTATGGTTGAAGAATAATCCTATTCTTATGGCATTATAAACACTCCTTTAAAAGGTAAAGGACGTAGAATCAGGAATTGAAATATCATTTTATATCTTAAGTGTCTAATGTCTGAAGATTTGTGTTTAATTCAAGCCAAAATGTTCTTTCACAAAACACTTGTGCTTCTTTTAAAGGTACAAAATGGTTCATTTGTTGTTGGACGAAGGGGTTTACTTGGAATATAATACTAGTTTACATCCGGTGATCATGGATTACATTATAATGGCTCCCTCTTTTTTTTAAATGACATTCTGATTTTGTTTTGAAAGATATTTTTTCCCCAGGTGCTTTTGGGTTCTTTTGAATGCTGTAAGAAGAGTGTGAGAACTATTAGGATAGTGAAAATGAAATATTGCATGCTTTTATGATGACAGAATAATAGATATAACACTATTTCTTCTCCATCCGTGATGCAGAGGTCTGGAAAAGAAATGTCCTCCTGCTTATGAAGAAGCATTTTTCATCAGGAATTGCTCACAAAGGAATTTCTTTAAAAAGTTCTCTCTGCCTATTCTAAGTTATAACCCTAATCTTTATTTATTCATCCTTTTTATTTGGCGTTATAAACAGACTTAAATGCAGCTAATGCAGCCCAGAGAAACACCCACATCCCTAAGGAGTATATACAGGTAGACTTCTACTTATGATCACAATTGGGCTTCCAAAATTTCTGTTGCTAAGTGAGATGTTCAAGTGAGTTTTGTCCCATTTTATGACCATTCTTCCCACAATGAATCACTGCGGCCAATAGTTTAGTAACCCGGTTAGTAACCACAGCAACAACGATGGCCAGAAAAGTCATAGAAACTCCCTGCACAAATTTCTCGCTTAGCAACAGAAATTTTGGGGCTCCACTGTGGTCATAAGTCGAGGATTGCCTGTCCATGCCTCTAAGAATAATATTCAGTGTGAATTTGGCCTTCCCTGAGTCACAATTTGATACGATTTTCCTCCATTTCTCTTTTGGAAGGTTTTAAAAAATTTTACACCTCTTAATATCATTCTTATTTTTTGCTGTGCTGACTTTTTGAGGTTTGGTCCTAAACATGAAGCTGTTTGGGATTTTTTCTCCCAACTACTTAGAAAATTCAGCCTTTTAAGAATTCAAGTATCAGTATAATTTTTTGCAAAAGCTGCTGGTTTGTCAATTTGCTCTTCATTTGCATTAAACTTCACCCAACATAGTTATCCAAATGTATATATTGGTTTTGTTCTGGGACATCTGAAAAAGAAAAAAAAAGAAAAGAAAGGAGACACATGTTTGGGTGTCCATTTTTAAGCGGAATTTTAAACAGTGCAAAGAATTTTTTCCCCAACACACAAAGTGATAGATCCCTCTGAAAACCTGGTAATCAAGTGTTTACAGAAAAGATGGTTTGTTGAAGCCGATTTCCTGCACTGCTGTGTGCTTCAACAAAGATCTTTAGATTTTAAACACAGCTGTCGGTTTTGGGGGGGGGGAAGAAAACCCATGAAAAATCCAATTAAACAGAAGTCGCTTTTTGAAAAGGGGTACGATGTAGAGCCAGGGAGAAAACAAAAGGGAGAAAAATACAGCATGTGGTGCGTTTCGCTTAAATAACTTAACTTTAAAAAAAAGTTTTTCCAAGTTAAAAAAAAAAAAAAAAAGGTTTTTCTCCCCCCTTCTTCCCGTATCGCACGCAGTGGAACATCTGTGCCCATTCTGATGGCAATGAATGACATGAATTAAACTCAAAACCACCAAACTGCTCTCTTTAACATAATTACACCTTGTTCCTTTCAGAGAGACAATCCTAGGATGAAATGCCAATTAAGGCGGATATGTTAATGAGCGGGAGACTGAATAGCAGATTAGCCTGGACGCAGAATCCAAACCGGAATTGCTTGGATAGCGACCTCTGAACCTGGTTCCTGTTTTCGTAAAAAAAGGGCTGGTTTGTGACTCCATCCATGGCTTCCATTTTAAGAGAGTAACAGATGAGTTGGAAGAAGGGACCTTGGAAGTCTTCTAGTCCAACCTCCTGCTTGGGCAGGCAACCCTTAGCTTTGAAACAAGTAAAAGTAACAGGTAGTCCTGACTTGACGACTGTTTGTTTAGTGGCCATTGGAACTCATAAAGCCCACCGAAAAGGACTTACAACCGTTTTTCACACTTACGAAAGTTGAGCTTCCCCATGATCAAAATTCAGGTGCTTGGCAAGTGACTCATATTTATGACGATTGCAGCGGCCAAGGGTCCTGAGATCCCCTTTGTCAATGGTCTCACAAGCAAAGTCAAATGCGGGAAGCAGGATTTGTTTACCAACCGTATTATCGGGTGGGATTCAGCCGATTCGGAACGGTTCAGGTGAACTGGATGTTAAAAAACTTACATCTGGTTTGCCAAACTGGTAGTTCAACTGACAGGCTGGCCCTGACCACCCCTCCCCTCCCTCCCCTCCCAGGAGTCTCCAAGCAGCCTGTTTGGATGCAGGTAAGTGTAGGGTCTGCGCAGAGGCTCTGGGAGGGGGAGAAACAGCTGAACCAGAAGTTCCGGAAGTCTAGAAATGGGCCCATTTCCAGCCTCCGAAGCCCAGGGGATTTTCCCCCGCCCACAGGACTGAAGGAAGCCTCCGGACTCTGGGGAAGGTGAAAAATGACCTCCTCGGAAGTTCCAGTTAGCCATGCCCACCATGACCACGCACACCCAGCAACCGGGCAGAGAACTGGTTTTTTGAATCCCACCTCTCTGTGTTACAAACTTAAACAGCTGCAGTGGTTCACTTACCAACCATGGCAACAGGAGAGGTCATAAAATGGGGCCAAAAACTACTTAAATAATTCTCGCTTGGCAACAACAGAAATTTTGGGCTCGATGGCAGTTGTATGTCGAGGACTGCCTGTAGAGAAAGAAACCGTGGGCCGACCAGCTGTTAAAAGACTTTTTGCTTTCCGCTGTGGAGGAAACGAGTAGGATTTAAATTGGATGTGCATATATTTATTCTCCTTGATGAAGTTCCTTTGTGGGAGGGGAAGGTTTTGAATCTTCTGGCTGAACTTATTTGCTATCCGCTCATTAAAAAGGTCCCCTTGACCACTTTCTGCGACGGAGACGTGGCAAAATCATCCCGGATGGGTCTTCTGTTCCTTCTGAATGCTCCCCATTCCTTATCCCACACAGGTGATAATTGCATTTTAAAATACTGTATTTATGTAATTTATTCAATGGAGGCTCTGCTCGTTGCTACTGTATTTGTGATAGGAGACCTCCCGTGGAGTTTAAATACTTTATTAGACATCTTATTTTTTTAATGTTTTTGATGGGCGTTCAGCAACACCGTTTCATCTGCCCGGCAACTTTCACAGGAAGCAACAAACAATTAATTTCAAATTGCTCATTAACGACATGCATCCTGCCACATTTTCAGCAGATAAGCCATACGTCAGAAATAATTAATTGCTGTTATCCCCGGTACTGGCATGTTCATTGATGCCGACAGAATGTGGCAAAGCAGAATAGAGACAAATAGGCCCTGAATCCCCTTTTCAATGTAGGTGATCATTTCAAGCCCGTCTGTCCAACGAGCTGCACTTCCAGAGGTGAAACTGTAACTGGAAATAAAACACAGGTGGTCCTCCACTTACGACCATTTACTGAGTGACGGATATGACACCTTCTCTCTTCTGTTCACAATATAGCCCTTTCAGCAATTCCAAGATGGCTACACCTGTGGTGGGATTCAAAAATGTTTATTACTGGTTCTGTGGGTGTGGCTTGGTGGGCATGGTGTGACAGATGTGGCTTGGCGGGTGTGGGAGGTGAAGGATACTGCAAAATTCCAATCCCTTCCCATTCCTCTAACCTGCTTTCCAGCTCCTTTCTCCTGTGCAAAGCCACAAAAGAAGACCCAGCTGATCAGCTGGGACTCGGGAGGCAGAGAAGAGATGCAGGCGGGGCCAGTCAGGGGCGGCATTTGCCGGTTGTCAGAACGACTCAAAATTTCCGCAACCAGTTCTCAAGAACCGGTCAGAACGGGCTAAATACCACCTCTGGGTTACACACCCATTTGCACTATTCAGGTGACCCCGAGGAAGCAGATAAACCTCCATCTCAACAACTCTCAGAAGGAGCACCAACGATCAGATGACTGCAAAGAATATAAATCCTCCCATCCTCTGCCATTCTGCCAGAACTGAAGAAGCTTCTCGGATGAGGAGCAAAACGTCCTCAAGGATATACAAAGTCCTTTTGGAAAAACACAAATCATGGCCTGGATGAACAAGCGTCTCCATCAACAAGAAACCCAGATCTTACTAGCAGGATCAAAATGTTGGACCTCTGATCAACACTAAAATAGTCCCTTACATATGACAATTCATTTAGTGACCGTTTGAAGTTACAACCATTTTTCACACTTACAACCATTGCTTAGGACTTACAACTTGCTCAGCAACCACACTTCTGTTTCTAAAGGGCAGGGTTCTGGAGAGTGCTATGGTTAGTCGGCAGCAGATGCGGACGGTTGAGGAGAGTGAGGACTCAGATGAGGGAGTGGACTGCTGCATTCAGAGATTGTGGGGGCTGGCAACAGTGATGAGGAGATTCCCAAGGAGCCTGTGCCAAGTGCACATGCACGCAGGATTGCTCTCAGAAAAGAGCAGCTGCAATAGCACGAGTGACTCAGGAGTAAGGTTGCAAGGTAATGGCCCCTCCTTCAAGAAGATAAAAGGCAGCTGTAAAGCGAACGTTCTTTGCAGGAAGCAAAGACGTTTTGAAACAGCCTCGTGGACATTACAATATCTTAAGTTGGTATCTGAAGACTTTTGTGTTGTGAAATATTTCTCATCTGTGATTCTTGGCAGTCTCGTACAGTTTTGGCGAGGTTTGTGCTAATTAAAGTTAATTAGTTTGCAACAGCCTTTTAACCGGGGATTCATAAGACTCATTAAAATGTTTCTGTTCACTTTGGTTATTGTTTGTCTTATTGGAAAAGGTTTTGGGTCACAACAGAGAGTTAATATCTCTTGTGTATCACTCACCCCTCACAGCTGACTCCACAAACACGAATTTATAAAGCTTGTCATTAGATGTTTTTTGAAGCGTATGGATGATGTACTCCTAAATCTTTTCGGTGCATTGAAGTGAAGAGGTTTTTGGTTTTTGTTTTCAAAATCTAAACAAAAGAGTTAGATTTGTTGAAAACGGCTGTGGGATTGTGTCGACAACAACCAGAGGGCCAAATATTCATGATTGACAGCAAAACACTTCCATAATCAACAGACCTTCAAAATTACATCCCTACTACATGTTTTAACTCCGATGATGAATGGTTGTGCCTGGCTTTTAAGTCAACCAATATCTGCAGATGGAAAAAACAAAATCTCACACCGTTAGTGGAAGCAGGGGCAAGAAAAAGGGGAGAAGTTAACTGTCACTTGCTTTTCTGGATAATGTACAGGCAAGGCCTTGACTTACGACCACAAGGGAGCCTCCAAACATCTTGTTGCTAAGCGAGATATTCATTAAGTGAGGTTTTGCTCCATTTTGCGACCTTCCTTGTTGCAGTCATTAAGTCAATCATTGCAATTGTTAAAGTGAGTCACGTTTGTGGATTGAATTTGGCTTCCCAATTGTTGAATGGTCGCAAAAGGGGATCCCATGATACCAGGACATGACAACCATCATAAATATGAGTCAACGGTCTGAATTTTGATCAGGTGACCGGGGGGGGTGCTGCCTTGGGGAACGCTCAAGTGAGGTCCTTGCTTAATGACAGTAACCAAAGATATTGGAGCTACTGTCTCTTAAGTGGTGTGGTTATGTGATGTTGCACCCGTGTTGCTTAGCGATGAAAATTGTAGTCCCAGTTCCTGTTTTTAAGAGAGGACCATCTACAATTTGTGGAGAACTGCACCTCTCAAGTTGCACAGCACTCTCATGCGGTGAACTAGGACCTTGTTTAACCGAGTTTAAATTAAATCATGATTCTAAGATGTACTAAGATGATCAAAGACCTAGAGACTAAACTATATGAAGAATGGCTGCAGGAATTGCGTAGGGCCAGTCTAGAGAAAAGAAGGGTTAGGGGAAACATGATGGCAATATTCCAGTATTTGAGGGGCTGCCCCAAAGAAGAGGGAGTCAAGCTATTCTCCAAAGCACCTGAAAGGCAGGACAAGAAGCAACGGATGGAAACTAATCAAGGAGAGAAGCAACTTAGAACTAAGGAGGAATTTCTTAACAATGAGAATGATTAATCAGTGGAACAGCTTGCCACCAGAACGTGTGGAGGTTTTTAAGAAGATACTGGACAGTTGCTTGTCTGAAATGGCACAGGGGCTCCTGCTTGAGGTTGGACTGGAAGACCTCCAAGGTCCTATTCTACTCTACTCTACTCTACTCTACTCTATTCTTCATTCCAATAATCTATTCTATTATATTCCTTCCAATATTTATTCTATTCCTTCTAATATTTATCCTATCCTATCCTATCCTATCCTATCCTATCCTATCCTATCCTATCCAATCCAATATCTATTCTGTTCTATTTGATTCGATTCTTCATTCCAATATTCTATTCTCTATTCTAATTTTCTATGGACATGATCATTGCATAGACGGTGATCCAAGAGTCCTTTTTTGTTCATTTACGACAGAGGTTCAGACAGGGAGAACTTATGGGTTGGAGGCCAAATTCAATACCATCGAGAAGCATCGGATAGCCAGGACAGACAGCCGTAAAGAACTGACTCGGTGTCTTAGACTTTCAGAAGAGAAAAGGGGAAAAAGAAAAAATGCTCACCGTTTGATGAAAAAGGAGCTTCGGAAGACAAACAACTTCAATATCGCAACCCGGGAAACCAGCGGTTATTACTGCAATTCCCCTCGTACCTGTGACTGCATTTCAGACCAAAATTAGTGTGTTTACTTGTTTTCTTTGCCTGAGTTCTTGCAGCTGGGCCATTAATAACCTGTATCGAGTATCAATTACTCGAGCCAAAAGATGCAACTCTCACTGGAACGAAGGTGGGACTTTAATGGAATCATTTCCTAATTTAAAAGAAGCAGGAAAGGGGGGAAAAAACACTCGATGATTCGAAGTGAGACCGCTAGAGATCGGGGCAATTACAAAACGATTCTTACAGTTCACAGCTGACAGGGGGCTGTAAATCTCTTATCTTTAAAGGGGAAGGGTTGGTAAGGAAGAGGGGATAAATTGGCAGCCCACTGCCCTTCCTTTCCTCCTCCTCCTCCTCCTTATGGAGAAAGCAGTTAATTAGGTGATTTTTCTCTCCCTCTGACACGTGTAAATGAGAATCGGTTAATAACACAGCTGTAACGTCAGTGATAAAAAACTAACACAAAGAAGTCCACTTGTCAAGGCACTTCAGAGTGAAGGGAGGTCTCCGGAGACCTTGGCTGCAATTGGTGTGTGTTTGTGTGTGTGTGTGTGTGTTTATTTATTTCCCACGGAAGGTCTTTGCCATAAATCAGTAACGCAATGGGAGACATGAAATTAGCCGTAGGGACTGTCTTCCCACATTACCGCTCCTTAGCCTTTAGACGCTAATTTGAATTTGCATTGTATTTCATGGGAGTTTACTCGAGCACTATTGGGTGAGAGGGCTTTTGACAGTTTGCTGTTTTTAACGGAGGAGGGAATAGAAGAAAGAGGCAGGATCTTCCTGCAAAGGGTTTGCATTGGCTGATGGGTAGGATTTGAACTCTAGATTCTCGAAGCTGAAACAGGGAAAGAGGCAGCATCTTTATGCAGCATCTGTGAGGTGGGTTGGGCTGAAAGGGGGAGGGTCTTGGCCCAAAGTCACCCAGTTGGTTTTCATATCTAAGGCAGGACTAGAACTCGCCATCTCCCGGTGATTGGTCCAAAGTCACCCAATTGGCTTTTATAACTAAGGCAGGACTAGAACTCACCGTCTCCCGGTGATTGGCCCAAAGTCACCCAGCTGGCTTTCATGGCTGAGGCAGGACTTGAACTCACTGTCTCCCCCGCTTTTCTATCTTGTTGCCTTAACCACTAGACCAAACTGTCTCTTTCTCATTTATTCCCTCTGTTGTGGACTTGTTGAATTCACAAAAAGTTGGAGGTGTCTGTCATCCTTCAAAGGAGCTTTTGCGCTTAATGCACCCCCCCCCCCCGTATGATAAACTTTCACGGAGCATCTTCATTTAAAACGAATCTTTTACAGCTCACACTGTTTATATGTAAAAGGGAGGGGAGGGGATTGTTAACACCATTAAACCAAAAAGAAAAGAAATCCCCGGAGGAGCGCTGAAAAAAATGCAATAAAAATTCTGCACTGTTTAATAGTTATCACCCCTGGGTAGCTGGTAGGTTTCCAGTAATGATATGCAAATGTGAATTTCATTTTGTTTTAGCTCGGCTGAGTCTCCGTTTATCAATCTATTTGCTTATATTGTTACCCATAAAGAATATCTGCTATATGTCCCTTGTAAGGGTATGGGGTGATTTTATTCTGCCTTTTATTCATAGGTTATTTCAGTTTTATTAAAAGCCTTCAGTTTTATTTCAAAAACAGATCCGTCGCTTTGGATGAGTCCTTTCTCAGCCCAACCCACTGCATTTTTTAGATAACTAAGTGGCTGCATAATTTACCGTGATTTCATCTGGAGAAACTTTTACTTAAGGCTCTGGAGATTCTCAATCTTCCAGGTCCAGATTGTCCCAAAGGTGTTTTTGTCAAGAGGCAACTAGACTTTCTTTCTTTTTCTTTGAAGATGTTTCGCTATTCATCCAAGAAGCTTCTTCAGCTCTGACTGGATGGTGGGGCACGGAAGGATTTATACTCCTTGTAGACGGAGCTGGTCATTTGCATCCTTTTTAGAGAGCCCTTGAGGCCACTTGGAGGTTTACCTGTGTCCTCTGGGTCACCTGAGTAGGGTTCCTGGTTCCTGTAGTCTGCAATTTTTCCTCTGGAAATCCATTCCTACTCCCACACCCTTCAAAGGGTGTCCATCCCAAATTATGCAGCTAAAAGTCTGTAGAGATTCTCCGTCCTCCAGGTCATAGTTGTCCCAAAGGTGCTTTTTCAGGAGGCAACTGGACTGGTATTTTTTTCTTTGAAGACATTTGGCCTCTCGTTTTACGGAAGCCTCATTGCTATGAACTGGCCCATGGGCATCACACAAAGGTTTCTGTGCTTGCGTTCCATTGTTGTGTGTTCTGCCGTCCCAGGAAGCTTGTTTAGGAGGCTTAAGATAAATCGGGGGTTGATAAACATGCAGCAGGTAAAGCAAATAATAGGATGGTGTTGTAGTCCATCCCGAATAATTGCTCTGGGGGTGAGTCAGTCAGATGCAAAATAATCCTTCTTGTCTCATAAAGGAATAGCTGCTACATCCACTCCCTGCTGCTCTTGCCATTTCTGCCTTCTCTCCTCTCTCATAAATCGCCCATTTTTGCAGAAATTTTGGTGAGAGGACGAGGAATGTCCCACTCCTAATTCATAACCTCGGATCATCAGTAACTTCTTTTGAAGTTTACCTTCATTAAACTACATTTCGACGCCTTTTTCAAGTAGGCTGTAAGCATCTCAGGAGGCTTCCCATTTGTTTATCAGAAGTTCATGCTGGGTTGGCAAATATTAAACTTTTTTTTTTCAAAAAAGCATCCGTGCCCACCTAGCTGGTCCTGCCGTAGCCTGGCATTTTACATCATGTCAGAAAGGAGGCAGACTGAAAGAAAATCCGTCACTCTTTCCTTATGCAGAAAACTGAAAATGTTAAAAAACAAAGCAGGTTAAGGAGATGGATTGCAACTCAATCCATCTTTGGTTTTTGCTGAGCCACTTAATTGGAGTGCTGACTTTTCCCATCTTCTTTCTTTCTATCTATCTACCTACCTACCTATCTAATCTATGTATCTTGGCTGTATCATTTTTTGAGAATCATCCATCCATCTTATCCATCCATCCATCCCTTTAGAGAGAGTGGGATGGCTTAGCATATAAGTAAAGTTGTGAAGGGAAGAGAGAGCGTGCAATTCTCTTCCAGTTATTATTCCCAGATTCAAAAGGACCGTGCGCATGCTTCGATAATGAAGGATTTCATCATCCTTTTAGGAGTATTGGTTTGAAAATACAGGCGTTAACTCTCTACCCACCTGCCCACCCACCCTTACCTGGGAAGTAGCTTTCCACTCAAAAGTTTCCCCTGGTCTCCTTGTTTGGATCCCATTAGTGTTTTAAAAACTGTTGGAAATAACAGCAATTAAAGGAGGCAAAAATCAATGTCCCTGCTTGCAAATTGCAGCAGGGGTTCTCATGAAAGTGACTATAGATCACTCAAGCTCCTGTATTGAGTTCGCTCCTTTCCTCCTTCTGCACACCGCCGTCCCTCCCTTCCCTCTTTTCTCCCTTCCTTGCTGATCCAAACGCTTCCCTGAAGTCCTTTATTGGCTGATAAGGAATCGTCTTGGTTCCGTTGTTTTGGTAATTTTACTCCTTTAATAGACTGCCATTTGTCAGAAATGGTGTAGGATACTCCTGCTTAGGTCGGTGGGGAGAGGTTGGACTAGATGACATACAAGGTCCCTTCCAACTCTGATTTATCTGTAACTCGTAATATCAGGGCGGCTGCAAACGAACTCATTTTAATAGCGCTTTCCCTTTTGCCTTATGTTTGGATCAATCCGCGATGCATCTTAATGCAAGGTAGCTTCATCCAGAGTGAGCTTTCTTTGAAAATACAATATTCAGTCTATTTTTCAGTATTGGCTCTAGATGGTGGTGGGTGTGGGATATCTACTTTCGCGGGGGTGATGGTGGTGGGAATTGTGGCAGGCCGCTGGTTGTCATTTCACTTAAAAGCTTGTATTGTCTGTGAGCGATTATCTAAAAGCCCTCTGCTAATGCTTTATTTAGAAGTTCCCATGCGGTCTCCAAGATCTGTCAGCATCCCCTTCTCCATTAAGGGATGGATTTCTTGCTTAGCGCGAGAAACTGAACGGATGCCAAGCCAACAGGAATGTAGCATTGACTCAGTTGTTCAGGGATTATAAAGGATCCCCAGTTCGTGGTGCCTTCACCAGAACAAAGTAATACATTGGGATCTATTTATTAAAAAGAAAAAAAAAAACTATTTATCCCTTGTTTTACTTCCTACATGGGTATGTTGTGCCCAGGTTTTAAATTACCTTCTTTAAATTTGTCTCTTGTTTTAATTCCGAGAGTAACCAACATCTATCTCCAAATTGGAAAGCAATCTGGATTTTCTTCCATTTGTCTTTGGTTTTATTAGCTAGAGGCATGCAGGTAATCTTCAATGTATGGCCACAAGGGAATTCAAAATTTCTGTTGCTAAGGTAGACGGGCTAAGTGCATTTTGAAAACTATATATATATTCCCAAATTTGAAAATAATCTGGAGTCCCTTCCATTTGTCTCTTGTTTTACTTCTGAGAGCGATGTATATATATGCTTGCCGGTGCCCAAATTTGAAAATAATCTGGATTTCTAGTTTTAACAGTCAACAATCCAGTGGATCCCATAAGGGATTTTCCAGGTCCTGTGCTACGAACCTCAAAACTCCTTTGCATACTGATCCGTTTGTTCAAAGCTTTGAACGTACTGTCAGGATTACCCAATCAGAAATAAGGCAAAAATTCCTCATATATTTATTTATTAAAGCAAATAAAGAGCCGCTCAACTCTCTGGTGACTCCGGGAGGCAAGAGAATAAGAGATAATAGATTAATCTTGTATCATGTAATACAGGGGTACAGAATTCCACAAGTCTTAAAGGGGCTAATAGATAATAATTGACATATTCAAAGTCCAGTACTAGGACTAGCCTAGACTAGATTTTGCGATTAAAATCCCATCTGCTCCCATTTCGGTTCAGGCAGGATGGATAAAACTCTTTGTCCAAGTTTAACAAGCATTTCCTAGTTACCTTTGGTGATGAGTTTTAAAATAATTACCGCTAATTGGGTGGCTGCATTGGTGCTGATTAGAGAGGAAGTCTTTTTTTCTTTCTTTTAATTTGGAGGAAGACTCCTGATTTTCAGAGGTTCTTTTAAGTGATTCCCCCTGAAAAAAACATCCCTGGCTTCCATGAGACAATTAGTTTGCGACGTGTCCCGATCAATATGCATCCATCTGGCCCAACCACACATTAAAAGTTTGAAATAAATGCTTCTTTTCACCTTTGTTTATTACTAACGTACGGGTTGTGTAGACGGATCTGTGATGCCTACAGTGTTTGAATGATAATCCTACAAACAGATGGCGATAGCTTAAAGACATCGCCTTCAAAGGAATTATATGCATAGGAAATTTCTCCTCTCTAATTAAGCATGATTTGCGTGCTAGATTCATACCAGTAACTTTCTCCCCCATCTCCTTAGTTGCAATCCAGAGTTAGGCATGATATAAAGCCTTAGTAAGGACACACCGAGAATACTGCATCCAGTTTTCGTCACCACACGATAAAGGAGATGTTGAGACTCTAGAAAAAGTACAGAGAAGAGCAACCAGGAGGATTAGGGGACTGGAGGCTAAAACATACAAAGAACTGTTGTAGGAACTGGGCCTGGCTAGTCGAGTGAAGAGAAGGACCAGGGGAGACAGGAGAGCAGCTTCCAATATCTGAGGGGCTGCCATAGAGAGGAGGAAGAAGGGGTCAAGCTATTCTCCAAAGCAGCTGAAGGCCAGGCAAGGAATAATGGATGGAAAAGAGAGATTTAATCTGGAAACAAAGAGAAACTTTTTGACAGTGAGAACAATCCACCCATGGAACAGAAGTTGCCTTTGGAAGTTGTGGGAGCTTCATCCCTGGAGGCTTTCAAGAAGAGAATGGACTGCCCTCTGTCAGAAATGGTGTAGGGTCTCCCATTTGGGCAGGGGGTTGGACTAGATGACCTACAAGGTCCCTTCCAACTCTGATAATCACCTGTATCTATTTATTTGCTAACATTTACAGGTAGTCCTTGACTTACAACCACAATTGGGCCCAAAACTCCTGTTGTTAAACGACTTTTGGCCCGTTTTACGGCCTTCCTTGCCACCATTGTTAAGTGAATGACTGCAGCTGTTAAATTAGCAACATGGTTGTTGAGTGAACCTGGCTTCCTCTTTGAATTTGCTCATCAGAAGGTTGCAAAAGGGGATCACGTGACCCCACAACAGTCATAAATACGGGTCCACTGCCCAGCCTGTGAATTCTGATCACATGATCATGGGGATGCTGCAAACGGTCATCAAATGTGCAAAACAGTCACGAAGTCACTTTTTTTCCAGCCCTGGCAGTTTCAGTGACGTAACAGCTGCCTTGCTTAACAACAGAAATTCTGGTGCCGGTTGCAGTCGTTAAGTCAAGTACCAGCTGTATTCAACTCTGATGGGGTTCTGAAGAGATTATACATTTTCACAACAAACTGGAAATCGACTCAATGTTCTCTTTTAAAAAAATGGTTTGTAACCCCTTCAAATATTTTTTTTAAAAAAGAAGACCTTTCTTCCCTCTCCCCCCCAAGCTGGTTAGCTTTAACTGACAGACACACAAACGAACAAATGGCAATTAATGTGAAAGTTGTAATGAAAATCCCTACCAGCCAATGACTCTAATTAAGTCACCCAAGGGAATCATCCAAAAGGAAGCCAGAATCTCTCCTGGGAAATGGTCCCATTGTATGGCAAATCTTTAATTGCCTCGGTCCCTCTGATGTGCATAAAGGAAGGAAAGTGTCTAAACAAACCATCAGCGATAAAATGGCTCTTCCATTTGGGGGAATTTAATCTCTTGGAAAAACCAGGAGTGTCCAAGCTTGGACACTTTTAAGAGTTATGGGCTTCAACTCTTTTTTTTTTTTTCTTTCAAGAAGTACTCCAACTCTTTTTCCATCATCTTAACACAATCTTTTTCTTTTAAGATCTCTCTACTTAACATGGACATACATTATGGGCAAATGTGGAAATTGAACGTAATAGAAAAGAAATAGAAATTGAAACCATTATATGGGCAGATCATAACCCTATTAAAGTAACTTGGAAAGGTTGAAAAAGAGAAGAAGATGGATGTTAAATAGGGAGTTCTGAAAAGGGCTTCAACTCTTATTAAGTCCACAGCTCTTCAGCTCTTCAACTCTTGGCTCCTTGGAACCGTTTGCAACAGGCTGGTGTTGAGTTGAGTTTAACAAAGATGAATTTAAAGAGTTGAGTTTAAGGAACAGAAGGACCAGGGGGGACATGATAGCAGTCTTCCAATATTTGAGGAGCTGCCATGGAGAAGAGGGGCTCATTGTATTCTCCAAAGCATTTGAAGGCAGGAGAAGAAGCAACAGATGGAAACTCATCAAGGAGAGAAGCAACTTCGAACTAAGGAGAAATTTCCTAACAGTGAGGACAATCAACCAGTGGAATAACTAATTCTCCAGAAGTGGATTCTCCATGACTGGAGGCTTTCAAGAAGAGATTGGACAACCAGTTGTCTGAAATGGTATAGAGTCTCCTGCTTGAATAGGAGGGGTTGGACTAGAAGACCTCCAAGGTCCCTTCCAACTCTTGCTATTCTGTAGACATCAAACAGCATTGGGGGATAAAAACAGATCCATCAGTAACAATGAACACAACCCACCCAGGATGACTAATATAAAAGACTCCCTGTGCATTTAATTTTTAACAGTTGTTCTGTTATTAGGATTCTGGTGTTGTAATGAGCTGGCAAGTTCTAAGGATCCCATCCAGTCCATTCTCCTTCCCAGAATGGCCTCTTGCTGTTAACTCATGGATCAAACCGTGGAACGTGCTGTCTTTATTCTGTTTATTCTGTATTTATTTATTTATTCTGCGTAAGCCGAGCGCACTTCTATCATTTTTTACACAAAAACCCCTTAGCCCGGAGTATTTAAAGGTCATTCCTATCTCAGTCAATGCTTAAAGTTCAAGAGGAAATAAACTGCACCAAGGTAGCATTGTTTTCAAGTCAAGTGTTAACTTTGGGAGAGCCCCAAGCCAAGGAAAACAGAGGAAGGAGAGAACAGTGGATTAATAAGCTGGCCGCTCAGTTAATGGTCAGCGATGGTTGTTTTATTCTGTTGATAGAAAAAGAAACATCAAGGTGCCATTTTTAGCTTTGGAGATTAGTTGCCTTGAGCCAATGGAAGACTTCTTCTGTACAGTAGGAGGCAGGATTTGTTTTGCGACGAGGTCAGCATGTGAAAAATATTTCATCCCCACCTTTTTGCATTAATCGCTAGGGATGGTTTTTTTTTTTCTTTTAAAAAGCTCGAGGTCACCGTCGGATGGCAGACTCACCAAGCTTGCTTTGCAATTCCCCACCCCCACCCACATTGACGTCTTTTCCCAAGAGGAAGGACAGCAAAATCAATAGGGAAATAAACGAGAAGAATGGGCTTTATTAATCAAGTCCATTGGAAGCAGAAAGGAAGATGATAATGGGAGATGCGTGTCGATCGAAGAGCGTGAGGTGCTTAAGCTATCTCCTGGCTGCCTGCTGAAGTGTCGGTATCGATCGGAAGAGATGTAGGGTATGGGGAGATCAGGGCTGCTAATTGGGAGGCTGGGCTACCATTGCAAGGGGAAGAAAACGCGGCTTTTCCAGATTTTTCCTCTGTGTTCTGGTGGCAAAGGTGTTACTGCAACACTGGTGTTGTTGCAATGCCACAGTGGCATGTTGTGGCCTGCCAGCAGCCAGCGGAGCTGGTGCAGACTCAAATAGTAAGGAGGTTAGGGAGGAACATGGGCCAGTCTTGGAGTCTGGGGAAGGCTCTGGCAAGGGCTCTGTGTTGGAGGCAGAGATGGGGTCAGGGCCGTCTGACAGTTATCAGCTGCCTTCGGAGTCGGAGATCAGTGGGGAAGAAGAATAGCTGGAGCCTGTTCCCAGTGTGCACATGTACAGAGCTGCCAGGAGAAGGGAACAGTTCAGGAACAAGGGTCGACTCAGGAGTAAGGGCACAGGAAGACAGTGAATGGCCCCTCCCGGAGGGAATAAGGGGGTATTGGGAGGGCATGCATTGCCTTCTGGCTGCTGGCATGCAAGCGTGCACGCACAATTTTCAGCATGGGAGCCCAAAAAGGTTAGCCACCACTGGAATAGATAGTCATACAGAGGGGATCAGGATCCAATCAAAAGATAGTTACTTAAACCAGACTCACTCTCATAAAACCTCTCAGACCAGAATACTACAGCCAGATATTTTCAACACCAACGTTTCTGCAAAGATTGCCTTGGGCAGACCCGGTCGTAAATGGGCATGGCCAGGCTTACCTGGTGGCCTTAAAGCTTCAAGGTGTTCCCAGGTGAAGGTGCCCTCGTTCAGCATCCTGCAATTTTGTTAATCCCAAATGTGAGGTCGCAACATTCGCGACCCCATCCCTGCGCTAGAAAACACTCGAACGGCAGTACCGCTTATCCTAACACTCGCCATCCTGAAAGTCAGCGCCAGTGTTTGTTTACTTGAGTGGAAAGCCTTCTTCGTCTCGTATTCAGAATTTGGAGAGGAACTCCTCGGAGATGGGTTTCTAATCTGGAAGACTCTTTCACAACATTCTAATTGCAAGGAGTAGCCGGCGGCGCGATGAAAGCAAAGCAAAACAAACAATCACAAAAACACGCAGATAAACAAGGTGACCCTAATATCTTGCAAAAGGGCTATAATATGAATTAAAGATGAAGCCAGATTATAAAAAGGGTCAGCCTGGACCATCCTAAAGAGCATTTTAGTAGCAATCATGAGTGGCAACCCAGGGAGGACTTTCCGGCACTTGAAGTGGAATGCTGGTTTTTAAAGGGGTTTTTTTTTTTTTTTGTCATAGTGTGTTTATTTTCCCAATTATTTCTGATTACATTCAAATAGGCCATCATCCCACGATTAAGAGCGTTTGCAGCCGGCTTGTTAGCTCAGCCTTGCCGCGATGCTGCCTGCATTAATTTTGGGCACAAGATTGTTTTTCCATTAAATATTGGAAGCCATGTTAGAACCGGGAGCTTCTGTGCTGCCACATTTTTGAGCCTGGGAAGATGGGAGGGGGGAATTTCAGGGAGCATATATGGTTAGACATAATAGTCATAACCAATGGAATGGCTTGTGGGTGCTCCATCACTGAAGGTTTTGAAGAAGAGACTAGACAACCATTTGGCCAGGATGGTATAAAATCTACTCAAGAAGCAATGCATTGGGGTAACCAACATACTTCCTAACAGGGGGCGGCAACCTTAAACACTCAAAGTGTCAACTAAAAAGATACTCCTTTGGGTCTTTTTAGCTGCCAGCAGAAAAAGAGTGGGGGAAAACAATGCATTCCTCAAGTGCCCTAGATAATCTCCTTGGCAGCTCAAAGTTGTCAGTGAACAAAAATATTACTGGAGAGCATGATTGATGACTCTTGGCTATGGATGAATCCCATTGGAGAATATACATCCAGGGGGTGGGGGGAAGACCAGGGTCAAGGGGGAGATGAATGGTGTGTCTTAGAGTTGGCACCAACTGGGAAATGCCAACATGTCAACTCCTAATAAATCATTTTTTTTTTTACTCTGAGAGATGCGGCTAGAGACTTATGATTTGAATGGGGGTGGATTTCTTGGGGCCCTGACACAGGGAGCCATTTGGACACGTTTCCCACAGAAAAGAAAACATCGGGAGCCACAAAACTTGGGTGGGCATGGCCAACTCAATGTCACTCCTATCCAGTCACATGACCACCACCCCCAGCCACGCCTACCCAGGTTTTGTGACTCCCGGTGTTTTCTATGGGAAATGGGTCTCCCTCCCTCCTTCTCATTTCTGTTCCTTGTGTTTTACCTTCTCAGGCATGGCGATGAGTGACTGGGAGGGGAGGGTGGTGGGACCCTCGGGGCCAGCCAGTGGTGGGATCACCCAACAGGGAGCCACAGCAGAGGGCCCAAAGAGCTCTAGAGCCGCAGGTTGCCAACACCCGTGACTGAACCTTTTCCTAGATTCTACAACCTTTGTTTTCTAAGGAATGTGTGGATACTAGGAGGAGTGACAGAATGATTTCAGGGTAAGTAGACTATTTGTCACCAGGGTTTATTTTGGGGTTGTTCCCAACACATGAAGTGAAACTTATATCTATGGCATTCAGAGGCAACAATGTGAAGAGAGATTGGCTTGTTATGCCCAGGCTACAAAACTCCTTTTTTGGAGTAAGGAAAATATGATTACAGGTTGAGATGTGATGTGGCAAATTTGATTATTCATTATAGCTCGGGCGGAGTTGAAATTGGGGAGGATAGGATTTCTTCTCTCTGACTTCAAGGTCAAATGAGAGCATTTACCATTCTCTCTCTGTTTATCTTCGGATGCAAATTGAATTTGGTGATTCAAATTGATGAAATGTAAGGAATATAAAACTCATCAGAAGCAACATGGAGAAGAAATTACCGGGTAGAGATGGCTGGTAGCTCCACTAGTCCATGTCCTGGACTTTCTTTTGATTAGTAATTGTTTCAATCTTTGTTATTTATTTTCTTTCTTCATTCTCAATTTTATTGAAGTTGCTTTGAGTTCTGGGTCTCTTTCTTTTTTAAAGCAAAAGTGTAATTGCGTTCTGAAGTATTTAGAATCGGAATTTAGATGGTTGACATAGCCAGCTGCAGGCAAGCAGCTCCTACTACAACTTGGGGGAACCAGCATTTTCTCCTCTTCCCATTCCTCCTCCTTTCTGCAAATACCCACTCCCTTTTAGCACTGATGATGTTACTTAGTTGGGTCATGAAACGTCTGCAAGAAACCAACCAATCTCAAAGGACCACTAAGGATCCCACAGTCCTCCTCCTCCTCTCTCTCCTCTTCCTCGCTCTTCTTCCTCCTCCTCTTCCTCTCTCCTCCTCTTCCTCTCTCCTCCTCCCTCCCCCCCCTCCTCCTCCTGTCCTAAGATCTGACCTACTGTAATCAGGTAGCCTGAATGAGAGGCTCTCCATCTCTCCCATTTCCAAGACCACCTATTTTAGGAACCATCTTCCAGGTCTCTTGGTTTGGAAAAGAACTTGACATTTGTGCATGGACCAGGACATGGAACCTTCATGCCTCCTCCACCCCTGTGGCTTAATTTCATTTGACAGCATCTCATGCGGCTGACTTCATTGGATGTTCTTCTTGTCTTGGCTATCATTTTGGGAGAGTTTGCTTATCTCCCTTGGCATGTTGATGAAGCTGCGTCCCAGTAGGAGAACCCCTCGTCTCTGTCCCCTTAAATACCGCACCCAAGGTTTCTTGTCATCTTCAGACCATGTAGTGAAAGCAGAGCAGCCTTTTTTTAAATCAAATGCTCTCCCCTATCTTCAGGGGGCTTGAATTACTTCCTAAAAGAAATCCTGGTCGAAGATAAATGAAATTTTGAAGATCCTGGAGCAGTTTTTTGAGAAAGAAACTATTAAAATGCATCTTAGTATGTCTGTGTTCATTGTGTTCTCTCGTACTTGGCAAGGCTAACCACATTTTTTATTTTTTAATGGAGTTTTATCATCAAAATTATTCTGAAGAAAGGGGGAATAAAAAGGGACTGACTGCAAAACATTTCCCAGCGACTTAAAAACCCAAAGTTTCTTCCCCTTGATTTGAATTGTTAGATTTACAGCAATCAAGGACATTATTGAGGCGATAAATAGGAATGGTTCCCCCCCCCCCCCCTTCTTTTTTAAGGCCAGCAAAATATACTTTGAACTTGCAAAGACTTTTGAAAATGCCACCAAGGCCAAGGTTCAAGCGAGCTATCAGATGTCGGGTTTAATTTTTTATGAGTTTTGAAAAAAACAAAACAAAAACAAATTGAAAAGGGTTTGGATCGTGTGGCCTTTAATGAGTGGGACATTTATCCAGCCAATAAATAGGTTTCTTTTTTAGCTGTTGACATTCTGGTTTGAGCTTTTATACACAATGCTCTGATGGTTGAATCAAAGAGCACAGAATTCTAGATTCTCCATCGTTTTGGGGAGTTTGTAGTCCACATTATGAGACCGAAAGCCAAAATACCTACAATGAAGGTGTTGGCCCTTTCTAAAAGAGTTACTGTGGAGGGCTAAGCTATTTGCCGAAGATTATTTTATCAAAAGAACAAGTTTCTCACCTCCATCCTGTTGTTTTTAAACTTATTTAATCTCTGTTTCTTTCAACGTCCGATGTTTTAACCCGTTGTATTTGCTTTTACGACATTGAGAGCTGTCCAAAGTCGCTCCAAAATGAGAAGGGTGACACAATAAATTTAATAAATAAATAATAAAAAGTGAGAACGCTCCTTATCTTACTCCCTACATTCCGTAGCCTTCCAGCTCAGCTTTCTTTCCAGCAAGAGGGTTGTTCTGACCAAGACTTATTGAGACACTAACAAACACACGTTAGTCCCAAATTTTTTCTTTATTTCAACAACTGTGAATTTTAGTCATTCGCAGTCTGTAATGAGTCTCAAACAGTTTGTAAAAGTCCCATGGAAGTCTGCCAAAATCCTTTGGGATAAGTCTGATAAGCACACACCTTTATCTTCCTTGAAATGCTGCCAACAACTAAATTTCCAATTAGTTATATAAGGCCAAAATGGAACACAAATTCAACACCGAGCTTCAGGTTTCAAACCGACCAGTAAGAACAAGGTTGTTTCCTGCAAAGGTTCCTGTCCCTTTTCCTCTCCTTTATGTCTTATGAGAGAGCCAATCACCTCCAAACCTTACTCCCGAGTCACCCCTTTTGTCTTAGCTGTTCTTGCCTTCTGGCAGATCTGCGTATGCGTGCACTGGGAACAGGCTCCCGCTGTTCCTCTGCCTCGCTGCTGCCAGATTCTGGAGGCTCCAGAGTCAGCACATAACTCCCAGATGGCCCTGGCCCCGTCTCTGTGTTGGACGCAGATCCCTCGTCCAAGCCCTCCCCAGACTCCCGGACTGGCCCATGTTCTTCCCCACTGTCCGACTCCGCTGTCATCTCCACAGGCTGCCGACGAACCACAACAAAGGCATCCTTCAAAGCAAGCATTGGATTGCACTCCCTGAAGGTAGTCCTTGTCTTATGACCACAGTTATGCCCCAAATTCCTGTTGCTAAGTGAGATGTTTGTTTTGCCCCATTTTTTACGACTCTTCTTGCCACCAATGCTAAGTGAATCACTGCAGCTTATAAGTTAGTCACATGGTTATTAAGTGAACCTGGCTTCCCCATGGACCTTGCTTGTCAGAAGGTCGCAAAAGGGGATTGCGTGATCCTGGGACATTGCATCCATCATAAATGCGAGTCATGTCTCAAGCGTCCGAATTTCAATCATGTGACCACGGGGATGCTGCAATGGTCGTAAATGTGAAAAACAGTCATCAGTCACTGTTTTTCCACAGTGCCGTTGTAACTTTGAAAAGCCAGTAAACAAACTGTTGTAAGTCAAGGGTTACCTGTATTGTATTGTATTTAGATGTCAGTTTTGTTCTGACCTAAGGCTTCCCAAGATCATGAAGCCGACTCTTCATCCCAATAAAACCCCTTCTATTTTGGTTGAAGGGAATTCCCCTCCAGCAAATTCCCGGCCAACAGTCTTCCAATAAATTTCACAACTATGGACCTTTATCAGTCTTGGAGAGCTGCCAGGCCGATACCTTCCAAACGCCATGCTGTAGCAGACAATACTTGGCAAGGAGTAAGGAATAGATCTTCACCTGAATGAATTGAACTAATTGTCTCCTGAAAACCCCACTCCCCTTTCATTCCTCTTTATTCCCTCTGGGAGGGGCCATTCACCATCCACCTGTGCCCTTACTCCCGAGTTGACTCTTGTTCTTTAACTGTTCCCTTCTCCTGGCAGCTCTGTGCATGCGTACACTGGGAACAGGCTCCAGCTATTCTTCTTCCCCACTGATCTCCGACTCCGAAGGCAGCTGACAACTGTTGGAGGCCCCATCTCTGCCTCTGACGCAGAGCCCTCGTCAAGAGTCTGGCCCATGTTCCTCCCCAACCTCCTCACTGTCCAATCTGCCGCCACCTCCGCTGGCGGGCCACAACAAGTTTTAAACATCCACATTTTTGCAAAAAAAAAAAAGAAGAACAGCAAGCAATCCTAAAACTTTTTAGGTGGGATGGCAAAATTCCAGGAGGACTTCTAGTGGGACCTGCTTCAGTGTTGGGGCTGCTGTCAGTTCAGGATCCTCAACTAATCCATTTCAGCGTCAGGACGAAAATTTCCTGCAAATCCAATTTTGCATGTACCGCACACGCTCTCTCTCTCTCTCTCCTCTCTCCTTGCTCAGTGGTGTCATTCCCAGCTAGTTTATCCAGGAATAATCATGCATAAAATTGGGTTCTTTCATCTGTGTTCTGAAATCTTTGCAAGGAAAGTTAAAGAGGGAAACAGATTTCCTCCTTTTTCCAAGTCACCAATGCGCCCAAAATCTTGCCTTTCATAACAGCCTAACATAACCCTTACATGCTACTCAGTGGCAAAGGTTCCATTCCCTGTGTAACTAATTAATTAAAGCGGAGACGGGGGTAGAGAAGAGGGGATGACAACAGAGGCCTGGTACTCTTGTGGTTATTGAATTAGTCATTTTTCACAGTAGATTTATAGCCTTCGCGATTAGCCTCCCCACCTGACTGCAACAATGGAAAGGATCTATTTTACAGACTATTAAATTGGTGTATGAATGGCTTCAAATTGAGCCGCTGCTTGAATAGAGCCCTTTAATTCACTGAAAGATTGAAGATGCTTGTAGGGACAGTTAGCACAGGGGGAAAGGATGGGATGGACTCCTAGCAGGGAGAGAGCTTTTAGAGATCTGGGGGGAAAAAAGAGAGAGAGAAACTTGTCAAGTGAAAGGACAGTTTTTCAGGTATGTCTGTGTATGTGTTAAGGGATCCATGTAAGCCATTCACCTTGCTATAAAGATAATTTTTGTGTGTTTCAAGAAGACCTCTTTTGTTTATTTTATTGAGCAGATGGCATCTACAGAGCTCGTGCATCCATTGATGTACAAATTCAGGCTCAACGTTTCAACCTTAGAACCATTAGGTCCATTAGGGTTCCACGAAAATCACCTTACACCGAATGTCAAAAATTGAAATGCAAATATTTTAACAACCATCTGTGAGGATCAACCACTAACTATGTTCCCGATGGAGCAAGCAAGGAAGACTTTGGACTTTGGGAACAAATAGCAACCATTTCCCACTTCTGAATGCTTTTCAAAAAAAACAAAAATACCCCCCCACACCCCTCAAAAATGACTCTTACTTTTCCATCTTCAATTTCCCTTCTTTCTTTCTTTAGAGCCCGGCTGTTGGAGAACGCACGGAAACAACTGCAAGAAAAGTTCTTCAAGGTTCAAAACCAGCTCCTGGAAGAAAATAAGAAGTGTGAGCAGCAAGAAGCAATGGTTAAAAATCTTCAAAAACACGTGAAGCTTCTTACCAACGTAAGTCTACTTGGTGGAGAAATCCAGGATGTGATGCTTCTCCTGTCCTCTTTGTGGGAAAACTAGTGAAATTTGATTTCTTACTTGCTAGATGTTCCAAACTTGGAAATATGCATTTTAGTCTTCAAACCATCTCTTATTGTTTTTTCTAACATTTCTTTGTGCCTATGTTTCACTTTGCCACTTATGGATAGATCCACTCAATGATATGGCATGCTTATTTATTTCTGAATTTGCATTTGATTTTTCCATGAATAGCTGAGAACGGAGAGTCTAACCAAGTTCTCTCATTGAAACTTTCCCTCCTAACCCAGGACAACAGGTTTTGTTTTAATTAAATGAAAGTGATCATGTAATTTAATATTAAATTGAGCAAATATATTACCTGTTAAAAATAATAACTTTGCCCTGGAAGCTTTAGAACCGAGACTGATATTTAATGATCTAATTAGCATGTCCTACGGCTGGAGCAGTTGCTGTAAGTACCACTAAAAAGAGAAAAGAGAGGAGGGCAAGGCTGGTTGCTCAGAATGGAAAACCTTCAGCATTTTTAGAAATGATGAAGATCATATAGCTGAGAAACAAATTTTTAAAAAATGTTCTCAGAACCTACAACAAATCAGTGCTTTCTCCAAATTGGGGGCCACTATGAGTTTGAGTTCCATTTTCTTGTCCAAACTGCTTGTCCAAATATCTCGGGGATATTTGGTTGTGGGGAAAGAGGATTCTAAAAGTCGTATTTGGCAGGATGTCATAAATTCTTCATATATCACCAGAGAAATGCCCAATTCTGATCCTTTTGAGGATTACCTTTAGGGCCTTTTGCGCATTTCAAGGGCTGAGTTTGTCATAACTCAGAAAGACAATAAATGGCCCCTTTTTAAAACTGTACTCGGGCCGATTCTGTTTGCGTGTTTTGCGGTGCAGCCTGGAATTAAAACATGACACAATGGCGGTTGTCGGTCCAGCGTGGCGTGCATCTTGATTCGGCATTTCCGACCACTTATTTGTTCCCATCCAGTTAGCCATTTCTGCCATCCTTTCCTTTCCTTTCCTTTCCTTTCCTTTCCTTTCCTTTCCTTTCCTTTCCTTTCCTTTCCTTTCCTTTCCTTTCC
>BLBF01000067.1:11068876-11079428 GCA_015471245.1 Laticauda colubrina
TTCCCTTCCCTTCCCTTCCCTTCCCTTCCCTTCCTTTCCTTTCCTTTCCTTTCCTTTCCTTTCCTTTCCTTTCCTTTCCTTTCCTTTCCTTTCCTTTCCTTTCCTTTCCTTTCCTTTCCTTTCCTTTCCTTTCTTTCCCTTCCCTTCCTTTCCCTTCCCTTCCCTTCCCTTCCTTTCCTTTCCTTTCCTTTCCTTTCCCTTCCCTTCCTTTCCTATCCTTTCCTTTCCTTTCTTTCCCTTCCTTTCCTTTCCTTTCCTTTCCTTTCCTTTCCTTTCCTTTCCTTTCCTTTCCTTTCCTTTCCTTTCCTTTCCTTTCCTATCCTTTCCTATCCTATCCTATCTTTTCTTTCCCTTCCCTTCCGTTCCCTTCCTTTCCTTTCCTTGTAATCCAGCCCCCTGCTCCATACAATTTCAGCAAAGGAGGCTCTCATTCTCGATTTCCCTCACATTCTCATCCCTAGGACCTTCTCTGTGATCATGAGGGCTACAGCCTTTTCCTTTTTAAATGCAAGCAACCCCAGCCCGCCACCCCCATTCGTTGTTGGTTTCTGTGTCTTATTTGTGCTTCCCTCTGTTGAGGGGAGCGGGGCCAAACAACGCCCAGGGAATCTGTTTCTTTGCAAATGACATTATTTTCCCAAAATGAAATGCACCAGTTCCTAGGTTTGTTCTTCAGTGTCTTCCTTCTTCTGCAGTCTCCCATTCTTGCCAATACCTTTTCTATTAAAGCGATGATGAGGCTTGCTTCACACTTCAGATGTAATATTCCTATCGCTTTCTACTGAAGGGGAATAACTTGGGCTGTTGGGTGGTACATTTCATCATTATATTCATCAGAAAACATTACCTGCCTCCTTGACATTTAAAAGCCTCCTGTTCAGAATATGCAACAGATATTTATATATATTTATATATATCTTTTCCAGGAGACCTTTATTAAACAACTCCAACTCCAAGGGTTTAATTGTTACTGATAGCTGAGGGTATAATTACCTTGGTGAAATATCATGACTATGTTAAGCAAATGGAAATTGGCTGCCGGAATTAGGCAAAGACAAAACCATTTTGATCGGGTCTGTTTGGAGAGAGAGACAGAGAGAAAGAGAGAGAGAGAGACACAGAGAGAGAGATTGTAATATTGTTTTTTTTTTTTTTTTGCATCATCTCTTTAAGGAAAATGAGCCCTGAGACACACATCTGTTGCCTTCCAAGGGAAAGTTGTTCTTTGAATTCACTTGCAAAGTTTACAAAGCTAAACATAATTAGGGCCATTTCCTTTGGTGAGAAAATAAGATACATTCACCCGTGGCAGAGAAACCGACATCCCTGGAAAGTGGCTCTAGAAATGCTATTTTCTCGGATGAAGAGCTGAGCTCAAGATTCATTTTGTTAGTAACAGAGGCGAAACTATCATTCACTCAGTTTTGCCCCCATGACCTTTTTGGAGTTGTGTGCAGGTAACACTCCAGCTAAGACTATAAATCCATTTGCTCAGAGTTCTGGTGGTGTCTGAGATTAACAAGACGCCTTATTAATGGCAGTGATAGAAAAGCAGGCTACAAAGCACTGTTTTCTGGGGTGTCTCCTAGAAGCACCAACTTTCCTTCAAAAGTCTGCTCTTATTTTCTGAGCTGAGTGGCCAGGAAGGGTGAAGAACACATGGAAGAGGGAAAAAATGGGCATCAAGTCTTTTCCGTTTTTCCCAGCCACGGTTTGGAAGGCTCCAATGCTTGGGGAATTGACTGAGGCCAACTTTGGAGGGACAATGTGATGACTCGGGTGTGGCACAAAGACAACCCAGCCAGATAATAAGTAGGGGTCCCTTTATTAGTTCCAACTTTGCCCCCAATATCCCAGTTACCTTCTGGTTTGGAGAAAAACTCTCCCAGGAACCTGCAACAGCCTTTGGCTGCAGATATTGTAGTCCAAAATGTTGTAAACAGAAAACTTTAAAAATCCAACAAAGCAAGATAAGGCAATAAATTTGGCAGGGATTCCAGAAGTGAAATAACACAGCAGTAAATCAAACCAGTTGGGAGGATTCCAGGAATGCAGATAACAGCAGCCAACGTGATAAACTCAATGTTTGTTCCCAGAAAACACAGCTTGCAACTGCCTTTCCTTTCAACTCCCTCCCTGGGTGGTATACCTTGTGATGGCCCTCTCCTTTCTTGTAAGCCACGCAACCCACGTTGCTCCCTTCTCTGTTCTTCCCTGCATGCCCTAGAATGAAGAGGGGGTGGGCCTCTGAATTCCCTCTCCTTTGTTCTCCATCTCCCCTGCTCTGCCCAGCCACACTTTGCCCTTCCCCTATTTCCTCCACAGCTAACGGAGCCATACTCCCATTCCCTGTCAGCTGTTCATCTTCCTCCTTGGAGTCAGACTCTGACAGACATGACAGACAATGTCAGGCATGAAGAATACATAAGGTTGCAGTTCAGAAATGTATCGGGTTAAGGTTAGGGTTAGGGTTAGGATCTAACGTTCATCACTAAATCAGCGTTAAATAAGAGACAGCGGAATTCAGGAGGGGCTGGACTGGGAGCATTTGTGGCAATGTAAGGATTCTAAGCTGATGACAAGTTTAACGCCGCCCCCAGCTCTGCCTGCTCTCCTATACATGCCTGTGAAGAGCATCTGGTTTCAGATGTAACGGGGAGCCTGGAACCCATACAAGGGATGCTTTTTGGTTTTTTGGGAATCTGACTTTGTGGTCTCCTGGAGAAACGAAGGTCAATATTGGACTCTGGAAGCCAAAAGGTGGTATAAATTAAAGACCTTAGTGGGTCCATAAATGACTTTTTCATTTATTTCGTTTTTTTTTAAAAAGTGCAACATCTTGTTTTCCCTTTATCTGGCCCATAATTATCCGTCCACATTCATTTATGGGAAAACATGAGTGATTTAAATCAGAATAAACACTCCAAACTCCCTCATAGGGAGTTTTTTGTATCCAAGGCCCGCGTAAAGTTTCGCCTCCCCAACAGATTCTCTTTTGGGCGAAAAGGACTTGAACATTTTGGGTGTCTGGAAGTTAGAAACAGGCCAATGAAAGAGGGAGGGAGGGGAGAGATTTCTTTTGACTTCCCTTATCTACGCCTCTCCTGGGAGATTCCCCCCCCCCTTCCAAGGTTGCAAAAGGGAAGATGTTTTACATTCAGTAAAAAGAAGAAGAAGATTAATCCAGGGTTACGGCTGACAATTGCAGTGCTCCCAGATCAGGCAATTTGGGAGCCCGCGCTTTCTCTGAGGCTGGTAAGTCGCTGCATGGATCGGTTCCGGTTGGTGGCAAGTCACAGCGGAACAGTCACGCTTTAAGCCCCCCCCCCCCCCACTTTGAACTTGGGTGGCTGCCGGCGGCGGGGATAAGGCTGGGATTTCAACGGTGAAAAGAGTGAGGGGTGAGGCAGTCCGACCCCAGAGAAGGGGAAAACAAAGGAGACAAAACAATTCCAGCAAGGGGATCTCCTGCTGCCTCCAGTAGGCATAGCCTGGAGCTCTGTGGGTGACCAGGAGGCCCCCATGAACTTTCCAGCGATGCTTGTAAGTGTAGGTGTGAACAGGAGGAGGTGGACATGCTGTAATCCTCTCTCAGCTCTTCAGAGCCAAGGGGTGCTCTAGGCGGGGGGGGGGGTGTTGAAGCAGACCTAGAAGCAAGCAGTGGCTTGTGGAATGCAAGAACGCTGTGTTGGCTTGATACGGTTGGTCCCAACTGAGATTGGGACCATCACTGCTTGCAGGAGTGTTGCTCCTAATGGGACATGCAGGAGAAAGCTGTTGGTGGGATGCCCAAGATCCATCCTTCCTTCCTTCCTCCCTTCCTTCTTTCCTCCCTTCCTTCTCCTCTTTTCTCCCTTCCTTCCTTCCTCCCTCTCATGCTCTCATCCATCCATCCATCCATCCATCCATCCATCCATCCATCCATCCATCCATCCATCCCAGATCCTGTGAAGCAAAAGCATCAATGAGACCTCTGCTGAGGTTACTGGAAATCCTGCCAAGGATCCAACTATTTCCTTCCTTCCTTCCTTCCTTCCTTCCTCCCTTCCTCTCCTCTCCTCTCCTCTCCTCTCCTCTCCTCTCCTCTCCTCTCCTCTCCTCCCTCTCCCATTCTTTCTTCTCTCCCTCCCTTCCTCTCTCTTTCCTCCCTCCTTCTTTCCTTTCTCCCCCACTCTTTCCTTCCTTCCTTCCCCCTTCCCTCCCTCCCTCCCTCTCCCACTCTTTCTTTCCTCCCTCCTTTCTTTCCTCTCCCACTCTTTCCTCCCCCCTCTTTTCCTTCCTTCCTCCCTCCCTTCCCTTCCCTTTCCCTGCAAAGAAACATTAACGGAGATGCAGCTAACTTCATTTCGGAGTGTGTGTGTATGTGTGTAAGTGTAAATGTTCCATAAAAATAATCCATAAGTATTTTGCAGGCCGATCAATACAGTGTTTGTACAACACCCTTCTTTTCCAAACAAATATCAGTCCGATTCCAGTCTCCGTTGTTGTCACCCCAGCAGAGCTCTTGTCACTATTTGTCAGAATCAAGAGAGTTTGGGCCAAATCTAGCACACTTAATTTGTCACTTGTGTCCCTTTGTGATAAAGTTGTATTGATTTATTGAAATGGTTGTTGAGCAGGGATGATTCTTTGGTTGCCTTTATGGATGTTGATGTGAAATCAGAGCCAAAAGCCCTTAAATGAAATGACAGTTTGGCTTCTTTTAACTTCATCCTTCCATTTCTGGTTTCCTGTAACATCCTGTGATACAGTTTTAGTATCTCTGTTTAAGAAACAAAACAAAACAAAACAAAACAACAAAAAGAACAGACAAGAAATAAAATGAAGGCCGTCATCCTCCCCCCACCCCACCAGAAACTTCTCTCTTTCATTGTGGGGAAATGCCATTTGCGAAGTTATTACCCTGATGTTGGAAATATGACTGCATTATTCGTCTTGGAGAGCAACTCGTAACTCAACAGCAGGGGAAGAAAAACTAATTTCAGGATTGCAGCAGAAACAAAACACCTTTTTAAGTGCCCTGTTTTTTGTTTTTGGTTCTATAAAGATACTTATTAAGATAAAGGCTGTGGAAGGGAGGTACGGAGAAGAGATGCGAGCGGCACACCTCAAATGGCGCTGAGAAGAAATTTGGAGAGGAGACGGTGACAAAGAGTCCCTTTTAAATGGATTTTGAAGGGGGAATTGGCTTTGCCTACATATTCAGAGTCCTTCCTTCCTTTTCCATTTCCTTCCTTCATCCCTCCCTCCTTTCCTTCCTCTCTTTTCCATCTCTTTCCTTCCTCCCTCTCTTCCTCCCTTCCTCCCTCCCTTCCTTCCTCCCTCCCTCCCTCCCTCCCTCCCTCCCTTCCTTCCTTCCTTCCTCTCATTTTCATCTCTTTCCTCCCTCCCTCCTTTCCTTCCTCTCTTTTCCATCTCCCTTCTTTCCTCCCTCCCTCCTTCCTTCCTTCCTCTTGTTTCCATCTCTTTCCTTCCTTTCTTCCTCCCTTCTTCCTACCCTTCCTTCCTCTCTTTTCCATCTTCCTTCCTCCCTCCCTCCCTCCCTCCCTCCCTTCCTCTCATTTCCATTTCCTCCCTCCTTTCCTAGTATGGTGGCATTCTCTTGCTCTTTGAAAACGCAGGATTTTCTACTTCCTCTAAAAAAAAAAAAAAGACTTGTTTTTCTTCAGCCACCCAAACTGATTTTGAAGGCAACCTCTCTTCTCCGAAGAGGCCTATGTCACAGAAAAAGATGGCTTCCATCTGTGTGTGTGTGTGTGTGTGTGTGTGTGTGTGTGTGTGTGTGTGTGAGAGAGAGAGAGAGATTTCTCGAAGACCAGCCTGCCTGTGACCCCACTGTGGCTGTGTTTTCTGTCACCTTTGATGTTTATGTATGCTCACGGTTATTACTCTGCCTGGTCTGAAGTAAGGAGGCCCCATTTCCCTGCCTCTAAAACATATCTGGGTACAAGAGAGGTCACAAAAACAACTTGAAAAGGGCCATTTATCTGCAGGATACATTGATGGTAACAAGAGAGAACTACGCTCGGCTGCTTCACCATCCCTGCACCTGGCTGGAGAAGCGGTGAGTGCCATAAATGGGCTTGTTTACCAGCCATCACTGTTCCTTTAGACACATCTCCCTGCTAAGACCAAAGATGTTTTCTGGGAAACAAAAATGCACTCAACTGTCCAGGCTAACTTTTCTTCACCCGGTCAACCTGTCAAATCAAAACGGATGCAAATCAAGTCAAGCATTATTCCCCTGGTTACGACAAGCACAAATGCCATTTGTGACCTAGTTGGTCTGCAAGAAGACAACCAAGCTCAGAAAGTACCAAGGACTCCATAGTTGCCCCCCCCCCCACCTCCTCCTCCTCCTTCACTTCCTCTCTGTAAGAAAACAAGAAAAACATCTGCAAGAAGTCAACTAAGCTCAGAGAGCATCAAGTGAAGGGCTCCAAAATTATGTTGTTAAGTGAAACATTTGTTCGATGAGTTTTTGCCCCATTTTACCACCTTTCTTGCCACAGTTCTCAAGTGAAGCATTGCCATTGATCAGTTAGCTAACTGGGTTTGTGAAGCGAATCTGGCTTCCCCATTGGCTTGGCTTTTGCAAGAAGGCTGCAAGAGGGGAACATGTGACCCCAGGGACACTGCAACCGTCATAAGTACATGCCAGTTGCCAAGCATTCCAATTTGGACCAGGTGACTATGGGGATGTAAGGGTGAAAAACGGTCCTAGGTCACCTTTTATAGTGCCATTTCTTTGAACGGTCAGTCATCAAGCTGTTATAAACGGAGGACTTCCTGTGCCTATTTGAGGTCCTATCCACACTTCCGCTCATAATTGAGGATTAATGTCAACTCATAAAGCATTCCTGGCTTGCTCTCGAGTTGTCATAAGAAGGAGGGGGGGACATCTGATGGAGCACTTTGGTTGCTATGACCAGAAGCACAGTCCATGCATATCTTTCTCCAGAATGTGTTCCAGGTTACCAAAGCCAGCCAGAGAGGTGTGTTTTTTACAGCCCCAGGAAAGTGCCCCTGTGCTGACCTGGGGCGTGGCACAAGGGCAACACAGATAATCAATAAAATTCCCTTTAATGGATCCATCTTTGCCTCCGGTGACCTGGTTACCTTCTGGCTGGAGAAAAACTCTCTCACGAGCAGCCTTTAACTACAGGGAGTCAAGTCCAAAACAAGGTCAACACAAACTGTAACTTTTAAGTCCAATCAAGCCAAACTGAAGTAATTAGTTTGGCAGGCAGGAGCAGGAATTTCAGACGTGAAGGCACGGCAATAACTCACACAGTTGAAAAGATGCCAGGAACCCAGATAAGCAAAGACAGCACAGGATAAAGTCATGTTTTCTCCCAGCAGACACCGCTCTCAGCTTGCATTTCTTTTAAACTCTCATTCCCAGCTGCAGCTAATGAAGGGAATCAGGGCCCATTCCTCCCCGTAAGCCATGCAACCTACATTGCTCCCTTCTCCGTTCCTCCCTACATGCCCTAGGATGAAGAAGAGAGTGGGCCTGGGTCTTCCTCTGAACTCCCCCTCCCTTGTTTTACCTCTTCCCTGCTCTGCTCAGCTGCACTTTGCCCTTCCCCAGTTTCCTCCACAGCCAATGGAGCCAAACTCCCACCCTCTGTCAGCTGCTCAGACTTCCCCTCGGATTCAGACTCTGACAGGCTCCTGTTGGAGAATGTGATTTATGACACACCTTGGGAGGAGGGGCGGGAAGCAGGGTCATAGGTGGGCAATAAATTAATCGGGCAGAGCCAACTGTACTTGGGAAAAGTGCCTAACATGTTGCTCCTAATCAATAATTGGATTACTTTTGAAACTTGGCTCGAGCCTCACGAATTAATTAGGGCATCCATGGGAACCCTGACATACATTTCTCCTTTGGTAGAATTTAAGTCATCATGGCGGTTCTTTTTAAGGTAAATCTTTACATTTGCCTTGCAGACAAGGGTCAGTGGACCGAGAGAGGGAAGATCTCCCCTAAGCTGCCCAGTTGTTAAATTGAGCGGCTTTATCCCCGACTCAGCATATTTTTTTTTTTTAAAAAACTATGCTTTGTTATGGCCTAAATCCATTTTCATTCGTCGAGTTTTTCAAGCCAATTTTCCTAATGATCCGGTAAAACATACTGGAAATGGCTTATGGCCAGCTTTTATTTAAATGATGATAATTGGGTAATTGTAGCCACCCAATTATTTTGATATAGCTGTTTTATTTAACGTTCAATTGCATCTTTTGTTGGCTTCTCAGTGAACGTAAATCTTCAGTCCCTTTAGAGCTGTCAAAGGAAAAGGTTTTATCTGTTACTCTAGCTTAATTTCTCAAGGAGGCCTGTTACTTTTATCTTTTAATACCCTTTTAATAAGCCTTTATTGGTTTGGGTCCTGTAACGAGATAGCTATTAATTTATTTTCTGTTAGGGGTTTTCCTCCTTTTAAAAAAAAAACCAGAAAATTGTGTCCCAAACCCTAAAAGGATAAGAAGGTGTTGTTCACAACATACTTAATTTGATAACTAAAATTGTTCTAAGCGTTCACAATACTTTGTGCTGTACATTTAACTGAACTTGCATTCATCTTTCAGTTCATAAAATATACCAATACCAAGAAACCCAACCCAACTTAACATTAACCAGGAAGTTTCCTTTCTTTCTCTTCTCTTCCCTTCTTTTTCCTTTCCTTTCCTTCCCTTCCCTCCCCTTTTTTCCTTTCCTTCCCTTTCCTCCCCTCCCCTTTTTCCTTCCCTTCCCTTCCTTTCCTTTCCCTTCCCTTCTTTTTCCTTTCCTTTTCTTCCCTTCCCTTCCCTTCTTTTTCCTTCCCTTCCCTCCCCTTCCCTTCTTTTTCCTTTCCTTCCCTTCCCTTTCCTTCTTTTTCCTTCCCTTCCCCTCGCTTCCCTTTTTCCTTTCCTTTCCTTTCCTTTCCTTTCCTTTCCTTTCCTTTCCTTTCCTTTCCTTTCCTTTCCTTTCCTTTCCTTTCCTTTCCTTTCCTTTCCTTTCCTTTCCTTTCCTTTCCTTTCTCTCCCTTCTCCCCCATCCTTTTCCTCTTCCCACTCCCCACTTTTCTTTCTATATTTACATTTGGTGGTTTCCTTGCAGACGTTTCATTACCCAGCTAGGCAACATCATCACTGCTAGAAAGGAGTGGATATTTGCACTGAGGACGTCGCCTAGTTGGCACACCCAAGCTCAGAGAGAACCCACCGTCCAACCCTGGGCTACAAATCCTCTTTTCCATCAACCACCTTGCTTTTCCATCAGACTCAACCACAGGCTGCATCAAATTGGTTGGCAGTCAAGGTTGGCACCG
Source organism: Laticauda colubrina (assembly GCA_015471245.1). Classification (NCBI taxonomy): domain Eukaryota; kingdom Metazoa; phylum Chordata; class Lepidosauria; order Squamata; family Elapidae; genus Laticauda; species Laticauda colubrina. The sequence goes on from BLBF01000067.1 coordinate 11,078,191, forward strand.
CCCAAGAAAGTCCAAACTCTTGCCTTCCTCCGCCTCCTCCATCCTTTTCCTCCGAAAGCAGAGGGATTTCCTTAAGAAAGTCTCGCTTGTGGGGGAAGAAGGGAATAAAACAAAACCAAAAAGGCCCAAGCAGATTGCGGTTATGGATTTACAAAGGATTAAAGTTAATTAAAGAGCTCTTAGTGGGCCCTATTTCCTTCTATCTGCCAGCTATTTAGATGCTAATGTGCGGCCTGCCAGGAAGGGAGAGGACAGATGTCAGGAAGTGGTCACCTTCCCCATCCAGGGAGCGCTAAAAAATTAATGAGATTATTGTATTTATACACATAGACGCACACACAAAATATAGATACTAAAATATAGATGCTTGTTTTCAGAAGTACGCGATTCGAGCAGATATAATTCACATCATTAAGGGCAGCATCTCGCGCCGCATAATAATAATCTCCTGCATTATCACGGGGTAAAGTTTTAATGCATAAATAAATAGAAGATGCAACCAAAAACGAAAAGAAATGTTAATGTTAAGAAAAATATCTGTTCCTTGCCCCCACCTCTTTTTATGTGTGTGTGTGTATGTGTTGTAGTTTTTTTAATATATATATTCTTAAGTTTTCATGGGTACTTACATGTATGGTATTCAGGTTTGTTCGGGTCTTTTCCCATGTTATTATAGTTGTGCTTTTAAAGTTGTAGCTGTATATATATATATAATTGCCTAATTTACTGCTTGGAACTGGACTAGAATCATTATTAGGTATCATATAGGAAAAGGAAGAAAAAGGGGAGAAAAGCACCAAACAAGAAAGTTATTATTTTTTCCCCCAGTTCTTCTGCCCGAGAGGATTGAAAACGAAACAAGATGGCGATATTCACCTTGTCTGGTTTTGGTTTTAAAAGCCTTGAGTCAGATTTGTCATGAAAAGGAAGACAGGTAGTCCTTGAGTTCCAACCACAATGGGGCACAGCATTTAGGTTGCTAAGGGAAACGTTGGTTATATGAGTTTTACGGCCTTTCTTGCCACCGTTATTAAGTGAATCAACATAGTTTTTAAGTCAGTAACCTAATTGTTATGTGAACCTGGTTTCTCCCATTGGCTTCATCAGTAAGAACGTCGCCAAAAGAGGATCACCAGGAGACTAGGAGTTCTAGTCCCACTTTAGGCTTTAAAGTAGGCTGGGAGACTTTGAGCCAATCACCAGGAGACTGGGAGTTCTAGTCCCGCCTTAGACGTAAA
>BLBF01000067.1:11087696-11118623 GCA_015471245.1 Laticauda colubrina
GTCTGCAAGAAAACAATCAAGCTCAGTGAGCACTCAGGATCCCACAGTCTTCTTCCTCTCTTCCTCCTCCTCCTCCTCTCTGCAAACCCCATTCCCTTCCCAAGTGGCTGTCCAATCTCTTCTCAAAAACCTCCAGTGTTGGAGCACCCACAATTTCTGGAGGCAACTTCTGTTCCACTAGTTGATTGTTCTCACAGTTAGAAAGTTTCTCCTTAGTTCTAGGTTGCTTCTCTCCTTCATTAGTTTCCACCCATTGCTTCTTTTCTTGCCTTCAAGTGCCTTGGAGAATAGCTTGACTCCTTCTTCTATGTGGCAACCCCTCAAATACTGGAAGACTGCCATCATGTCCCCCTTAGTCCTTCTTTTCTCCAGACTAGCCAAACCCAGTTCCTGCAAGCATTCTTCATACGTTTAGTCTCCAGACCTTTAATCATCTTAGTTGCTCTTCTCTGCATTTTTCCTGAAGTCTCAACATCTTTTTTGGTAACGCAGTGACCAAAACTGGATGCAGCACTCCAGGTGTGGTCTTACTAAGGATTTATAAAGTGGAACTGATACTTTATGTGATTTTGATTCAAATAATTCTATGAATTATCTTGAATCTCCCCTTTTAACTGTGGAGGCAGAAAAGAGACCGTGTGGATGCATATTCATAAGCACATAAACACAATATACTTCATTCACTCACCTGATTTATAGCAAATCAGGTAAGACCTGCCAGTATCGTAAAGTCATTGGCTCATGTGTGTGTGGGTGTGTGTGTGTGTGGGTGTTTCAGCAACACCTTCCTGCATTTGAATTTGCAAAGATGAAAAAAACCCCACAAAGCTATTGATTCTTTCAGAATTTTCATTATTCTACAGAAAAGAAGATTCCCTCCTCCGAATCATTTATTCATGATTTTTGTATTATGATTTTAATTAAAACAAGCCTTGCTGTTGCTTTGTGTAAAGGTTTTGTATTTTCCATTCAAGAAGAAAGGAAGGGGGAGGTAAAAAAAAAACAAAACCCAACAAACCTATATTGCTCTAATGGAAACAGATTCTCCTTCACTTTTCAGCTTTCCTGGGTTTTGCTAACCGCTTAATGAAGCTACACTTCAGTGGTCTTTAAACACAGGTTGGCGATGTCCATTGGCTCCATTGTTAGAAAACGCGCCTTTAGAAATTAAAAGGTAATCTACCTGGCTGGTTTTTTGTGTGAACATTTTTGGGGCTAAACGCTCGACTGATCATCATTGTCGTGGATCACATAAGCCAGCCATACAAATTAGTATGTAATTACCAAAGTTCTTTCTGTCACCTAACAATTGGCAACTGGTCCAGTATAGTCGAGGAATAATTGAAGTATTACTTGAACATTAGGGACAATTATTTTTTTTATCTGCCTGGCTAACTCTGCACTGCTTGTACTCCAGATACGATAGCTGTTCAGATGCAAGTTTGGTCATGGGTTGTGTCTGTTCATCAGCAAAGTTGTGTATGCATGGCTGCCAGACCTAGGTACCAAGATGGAAGCCAGCTTGGTCTAATGATGAAGGTAGCAGGCTGGAAAGTGGGAGGTGGTGAGTTCTAGTCACTCTTTAGCCATGAAAGCCAGTCTGTGACTTTGAGCCAATCACCAGGAGATGGTGAGTTCTAGTCCTGCCTTAGTCATAAAAACCAGAAGGTAATACTATGGATTCCTGGAACGTAACCATCAACATCTAGGTTTGTTTGCTTCTAGAAAGCCTATTGTGAAATGTAGCCCACTCAAAGCACAGTTGAGTGTCACAATTTTGTGCTCTTTCCCACCAAACCTTTGTTCCTGATTTTTTTCAATGTGTTGTATGGTATCGGTACATCTTGAGCCACATTCTTTGGTGAAGGAATCAGAAAAGATTGTAAACCTTGCGCCTCCTACAAGTGGCTGAAATGGGCTATTTATTGTAAGAAGGGAATCGGAAGTAGAAGGGGTGGATTTTGCGCTAAACATAATTTGTCGCTTGAACAAAAGTATGCACAGGTGTCTTCCCAGCCATTGGAAAAAAATTTAAGGGGAAAAAATAGTCTTTTCCTTGTTTTAACCAAGCAAGAAGACGCTGGCTAAGTCTCCTTGGATCTTAACCAACCTTTCCTCCATTTTTTATTTCTATTTTTTAAAAACTGCAGTGGATTTGCAGCCCATCCCAATACTTTAAAAGTCATATGTACCACTGGGTGGTGGTGGGGGCTCAGAAATAAAATAAGAATTCTAAAGTGGTTTGCCATGAACTTCAAGGAGGGAAACATTGTTAGGTATATTTAACATTTAGGGAACTCATTTAATCTACGTCAGATCAAAAATGGCAAGCATTTTATTCTTAGGAAATGTTAGATAAACCAGAATTGCACGTCTTCATCCAGAGGGCTGGCAAAGATAAATGTCAGATGGTACATTTAATTAATTAATTATTTTTTAAGAGAAGAATAAATATGAAGCTTGGTTTTCAGCTGCTACACATATATTGGGTTAGAATATTTCGCCATGCAAAATCCTTCCAGGTGAAAATTCTCTTGTCCCCCTTTCCCAGCTACAGGTAGTCCTCAACTTACGACCACATTGGATCCCCCCCCCCAATTTCCATTGCTAAGTGAGATAGTTTGTCATGTCCCTGTCAGAATCTGACTTGAAGGAGGAAGCCGAACAGCTCACAGGAAGTGGAAGTGGAAGTGTGGCTTCATTGGCTGGGGAAGAAACTGGGGAAGGGCAAAGTTCGGCTGGGCAGAGCAGGGAAGAGGTAGAGCAAGGGAGAGGGAATTCAGAGGAAGACCCAGGCCAACCCCTCTTCATCCTAGGTCACGTAAGGAGGAACGGAGAAGAGAGCAACATGGGTTGCAGGGCTTACGGGGGAGGAAAGGGCCCTGATTCCATTCATTAGCTGCAGCTGGGAATACAGTTTATAAAAAAAAAGGAAGCTGCATGCAGCAAGCTATTGGGAGCAAATGTGACCTTATCTTGTATCATCGTGGCTTATCTGTGTTCCTGGCATCTTCCCAACTGTGTGAGTTTTGCTATGCTTTCAAGTCTGCAATTCCTTCTCCTGCCTTGCCAAACAAATTACCTGACTTTAAGTTACAGTTTGTATATACTTTGTTTTGAACTGAATTTTCCCAGGCTGTTCCTGGGAGAGTTTTTCTCTAGCCAGAAGATAACCAGGATATTGGGGGCAAAGTTGGAACTAATACAGGGACTCTTATTGCTTATCTGATTGTGTTGTCTTTGTGCCATGCCCTGGGTCATCACATAGTTGTTCAGTGAGTTTTGCCCCATTTTACGACCTTTCTTGCCACTGTTCTTAAGTGAATCACTACAGTTGATTAATTAGTAACCTGGTTGTTAAGTGAATCCAGCTACACCATTGACTTGACTGGTCAAAAGGAGGTTGCAAAAGGGGAATCATATGACCTTGGGACACTGCAACTGTTATAAGTACATGCCAGTTGCCAAACATTTGAATTTTGATCATGTGACCCTGGGGATGCTGCAACGGTCATAAGGTTGAGAAACTGTCATTTTTTTCAGTGCTGTTGTAACTTCATACAATCACTGGTTGTAAGTCGAAAACTGGCTGCACATACAAAAAAAAAAAAATTGCAAGCAACATCACCCAATCGTGGCTTATTGAAATCTGCAGATGAACATTTTCGAAGCCAAGACTGGTTTCCTCTGGTTGGTTTTCTACTTTTGCAAGAGTTGCCTTCAGCACACTTATAACTGAAATTTTTAAATGTATTTATAAAAAGACCTAGATAAGCACTTATTAGAGTCCGCTTCTAACAAAATGTACTTTCCTTGCAACTTCCCCCCGCCCCCAAATGAGATTTGAACCATGAGTCATTCCATTTTGGGGAACTTCTAATCAAAGTGTTCATCATTTAATCATTTCCTTTGCTTTAAAAACCTCAGAGTTTGCTCCTTTCAGCATTCACTCCTATAAGTTGATATCCCCCTGTCCTTATGCCTGTTTTTCTAGGAAACAGCCTTTTCCCCACTTTCCCTATCTTTATTTGGACAGGCCCCTCTAATTCCTGACAGGAACCTCCTTCTCTCCATTGTACTCGGGGAGCGGTTGCCTCCAGAGGAGAGTAAAATAGTGAAAGAAACAGAACTAGCTCTGGTGTTATGGTTGCTCACTCAGCCAGCCAAATGTTCAGACTGGATTTGGCATTTTTGGGCTACCTATTGAGTCCTTCCCAAGAACTTGGGACAGGCAGGTATGGATTGTAATGACCCGGAGTGTAGCACAAAAGCAACAGTCAGATAATAAGAGTCCCTTTATTATCTCCAACTTTGCCCCCAATGTCCAAGTTACCTTCTGGCTGAAGAAAAACTCTCCTGGGAACAGCCTTTGACTACAGAAAATTGAGTCCAAAACAAAGAACACACACACTGTAACTTAAAGTCCAAACAAACCAAACTGAAGTAACTCGTTTGGCAGGGCAGGAGCAGGAATTTCAGACTTGAAAGCACAGCAAAACTTACACAGTTGGAAAGACGCCAGGAACACAGAGAAGCCACAACAACACAGGATAAAGTCACGTTTGCTCCCAGCAACCTGCTGCACACACTCTGCCTTTCTTATCACCTGTCTTCCCAGCTGTGGCTAATGAAGGGAATCAGGGCCCTTTCCTTCCCCGTAAGTCCCGCAACCCACGTTGCTCTCTTCTCCATTCCTCCCTGCATGCCCTAGGATGAGGAGGGGGTGGGCCTGGGTCTTCCTCTGAATTTTCTCTCCCTTGCTCTACCTCTCTTGTGCTCTGCCCTTCCCCAGCCTCCTCCACAGTCAACGGAACCACACTCCCATTCCTGTCAGCTTTCTGGCTTCCTCCTCGGATTCAGATTCTTGAGGAGTCATGACACGGATGTTCTTACGGGGTTAAAGGTCTCATCACAGGATTTAAGCTCTTCCAAGCTGAACTGCCTTTTGCAATTGACTGATGGGAAAGTTGTCAATGCCGATGGTGCCCAGTTGCTATTGTTAGGGTTTGTCACGCAGTCAGCCAGATGTTCAGCCTGGATTTGGCATTTTGGTCAAAATGCCAAGTCCTTCCCAAGGACCTGAGATAGGCAGATGTGGAGGATTTGACGGGGTTAAAGTTCTCATCGCAGGATGGAAATGGTCCTGACTAAAACTTTGATCATATAAAACCAATACTTGAAGACTTTTCAAATCCACAGAACCCTCTTTGCATTTGCAAAAGCAAAAAAAAGAAAAGAAAAAAAGTAAGCATCGTAATTTTGCTGTGTGAAACCAAATAATTTTGCAGGAATTTTAATGCATGCAGGTCATAAATACAATCATGTAAAAATGTTAATTGCCAAACACATTTTGACCCGAAATTAAATGGAGCCTTCTTCAAAAGAAAACACATTTTTTTTGCTTATATTCAGTGTATTTCAAAGCCAGTGACGGTTTTATAGATGAAGTTAAATTTCCCCCATTCTTTGCAAATGGCATCCAGAAATATCAAGATTCATTGCACTAATTTTCCTTCAAGCCGTTTTAGGCGCAAGTTAAAAATCCAGATGCTTTGCTAAAAATATTTCTTATCGTAGCTAAATATCTTAACGCACCACGAGAGGCAGTTTCCCCCCCTAAGTTTTCCAATAACGAGAACAATATATTAAACTTCTCCTTAAATCATTGCCAATTAATCAAAATATAAATTCAAGTTTTCAGGAGCAAAACTGCTTCTGTGTTGTACTTTCAACACTCGGCTGAAAATATAATCACAGTTGTGTTTTCCAAGACGACATTTTAGCCTGTTTTTTTCACTTAATGTCAAAAAAGGAATGAGCTGTATGTTTACTTAAATTAACAGCTGAAATTCACTCAGGTAGAAATAAAGCAAATTTAACTGTGGCTAAAATTTGTCATTAAAAAGTTATTATGAAAGCAGACCAGTCTACATATTGGAAAGAGGCTGTATTTTCACTCAGAAAATAGCGCAAAAGGCATAATATAATACAACTGTAGTGAAGGGAGTCAGTTTAGAGATTTATGGGTCAATAAAGCAGACAATTACAGCTTGTTTATAAAAGGAAGAAGTCCGGTTTTTTTTGACCTGCAAGCAACTCCGAGACTCTAATAATGATAATTCTAGCGTCTCCCTTGAAACAATAAAAACCAATAGGAAGATATAGGATTTCAATAAAATTATGACACTATATAAACTTTCTCCCTGGAACACATTTTCCCCACAGATATCTGATTGACTTTAGCTAGATTTGTAACTTTAATTTTGTTTCCATTGATTTTTGTGGCCAACAACTAATTAGACACTCACTGTCAAATAGCCCAGATCATGGAAGTAACTATAAAGGCAAACCAGCACAAGGGACAATATGCTAGAAAAGTCCAAATGAACTGTATGAATAAGTATACCATTAATATGCAAATTTAGGCTTTGTTTTCTGCTTTTTTTTGCTCCACTTTTGCAAAGAGAAAACAACCTGGAAGTGTCACTGAAATAAGAAGTTAAGAGTAGATCTGGAGCTGATTTTTATTGTACTATTGTACTCTTTCTTTAATACAAAATGCAAAGCAATTAATAGAATAAATAGAAAATGCAAAGCAATTAATGCACAAGCCTTGCATATTAGTTATCCTCCGTGCGTCGTGTTAATTGTTATGGATGGACCTGTTTTTATCCCAAATGCTGTTTGGTGTATGTAGAATTACAAGAGTTGGAAGTCTTGGAAGTCTTCTTGGAAGACCTTGGAAGTCTTCTAGTCCAACCCCCCATTTAAGCAGGAGACCCTATACCATTTCAGACAAATCTCTTCTGAAACTGTCCTTGCCCTGTTCTTCATTAGCTTGTCTTTCCTGGTTTGAACCATCACAATCACATGAAGTGTTAGTACTGCTTTATAAGGCCTTGGTAAGACCACACTTGGAGTACTGCATCCAGTTTTGGTCCCCCATGCTACATAAAAGATGTTGAGACTGTAGAAAGAGTGCAGAGAAGGACAACAAAGATGGTTAGGGGCCTGGAAGCTAAAACATATGAAGAACATTTGCTGGAACTGGGCATGGCTAGTCTGGTGAAGAGAAGGCCCAGGGGTGGCATGATAGCCGTGTTCCAATATCTGAGGGGCTGCCCCAAAGAAGGGGGAGTCAAGCTATTCTCCAAAGCACCAGAATGCAAGACAAGAAGCAACAGGTTGAAAACTAATCAAGGAGAGAAGCAACCTAGAACGAGGGAGAAATTTCCTAAGAGTGGAGACAATTTACCAGTGAAACAGCTTGCCTTCAGAGGTTGTGACTGCTCCATCACTGGAGGCTTTTAAGAAGAGAGAGGACACCCATTTATCTGGAATGGCGTAAGGACTCCTGTTTGAGCAGGAAGTTGGACTAGTCCAGTGGTCGCCAAGCAGTGGGCAAGGGACTGATGGTGGTCTGTGAGAAAATTTTGGTGGTCCCCAGAGAAATGTCACCTCCAAAGCACCTCCCAAAGCAATTAATCCAGGTTGTGCGGGAACACAAGGCTTGCGTCGCTTGCATTGCGAACAACATGAGATAGTGAGGGGAGGGGGGGAAGGGCGGAGGGGGGGGAACTTGCCCCATGCGCCTGGCCTGGCCATTTCTGCTTTTGGCTGCACACAAGGAAAGCAGCCAAAGTCTTTCTTTCTCTCCCCCAAACTCTGCTAGAAATGAGTCTTTGGGACCTTGCAAGGCCTCCTGCTCCAAGAGGCTGCGCTGGCATGACAAATCTCAGAAAGACTCATTTTTGGCGGAGTTTGGGGGAGAGAAAGAAAGACTTCTGCTGCTTTCCTTGCAGGAAGCCAAAAGTCTCTCCTATCTCTCCCTCTCCCCCTGAGAACAGAGCTGGAGATGCGAACCTAAATAAAGAACAATCAATTGGTAGGAAAACGGGGTGGGGAATTTTCCGGCAGACTTTTGGGGGGATTTTCCCAGGCTCTCTGGTCCCTGGGATTTAAAATTATGAGTTTGGTGGTCCCTGAGGTCCAAACGTTTAGCGACCCCTGGACTAGAAGACTCTTAAGGTCTCTTCTAACTCTTGTTATTTTGTTATTCTCTTTGTCTGCTGGGCCACCACCAACCTTTCCATTCCCACCTTGCTCTAGTATTTTGAACACCTCCATAATGTTTTTAACCTGGAGATGCTCTCTGCTGGCTTTTTGAACCATCCTGAATTTATAGCCTCCCCCTCCTCTGTCCTCCTCAGATAAACAATTAGGAAGCACTTGTGATTTGACAGCCAATTTTGAAGCCTGCTTGGAATCCAGATGGAAAAGCAAGAGATCTGTTCCCCAAAAGCTACAGTGTCTGAAGTGCAGCCCTCCCCATAAGTCATTTCTTGGAGAGAGGCAGCTGAGTAAGCAACATGCCTTGGTGACTCCACCAGTCTAGATTGTGACTTCCAGGAGAAGCAGTTCATGATGTTAGGTTAGCAAACACCAGCCAGATTCAGTTTCAGTCATTCAGATGACAATCAAGCGGGAAGAGGGAGCTCAGATCATAGAGGCTGTGATGACCCAGCGTATATCAGAAATATAACAAAAATCAAAACGTAAATAAAAATCATTTAATGCCTTCAACTTGGCTTCACTGTTTAATTGTTCACAGTGGAGAAGTAAACTATTTTCAAAATAACATTTCAAAGGCAAGAAACACAGCTCACATTCAAAGAGCCGATAACAAAGCAAAAAAACAACAACAAACCGCACTGAATAAAGTTCCATGACAGACCAGGATAGATAATTGCCAACTTCAGGAAGATAACCAGGTACAGTCTATGGAAGAACACCAGCCAAGATAAACCTTTAGGAATAAAACACTAATTTGTCTCCAGCATCTATTAGCACGCAGGTTCAAACTCTTATGCAGATCTCACACCTGCAACCCACGAAGAAGGTCATGGCTCTCTCCTCCCCACTAGACCACATCTCTCCCTTATCCTCTCTTCCCTGCAGGCCCTAGGATGGAGAGGAGATGGGTCTGGGTCTGGGTCTTCCTCTGACTGCCCAGCCAGCTTCTGCCCTTCCCCAGACTCCTCCATCAACACTTCCACTCCCTGTTGGCTGTTCCTCCTCTTCCTCAGAGTCAGTCTCCACCAGGGGCATGACAGAGGACTTCCCTGGAGCTTGAGGGCAATACAAAGAGGACATTCTCACCATGTAGGAGCTTTTCATGACGTTGACACAAAGTAGAGCCAAAACATATGAAGAATGGCTGCAGGAACTGGGCATGTCTACTTGAGTGAAAAGAAGGACCAGTGGATGAATTGAGAACAGTCTTCCAATATCTCAGGGGTTGCCCCAAAGAAGAGGGAGTCAAGCTATTCTCCAAAGCATCTGAAGGCAAGAGAAGAAGCAATAGGTAGAAACTAATCAAGGAGAGAAGCAACCTAAAATTGAGGAGAAACTTCCTGACAGTGAGAAGAATTAATCCAGAAATTGTTGGTGCTTCATCACTGGAGATTTACAAGAAGAGATTGAAATGGTCCAGGGTTTGTGGCAAGAAATGTCATAAAACAGCAAAACTCCCTTGAAAAATGTCTCACTTATCAACAGAAAGTTGGGCCTAAATTTAGTCATACATTGAGGACTACCCGTAGAAATATATTATATTTAATATAAATTTTAAACAAGGATGGAGTCGTGTTTTTTTTTTCATTGTTTTATATTAAGTTTTTATCTTTGCAAGCCACTCAAAGTAACTGATAATGAATTGGGCAGCCATATAGATTTTCTTAAATTTAAATAAATAAGTAAACGTATCACATCTTTTGTTTCTTTTATCATGGACAACAGTCAGTCAAACTGGAAAAACTTGGGAATATAAAACAGCAGGAAAACTGTCCAGTGGAGGAATGGAAGTGTCCTGTCATGCCCCTGTTGGCATCTGACTCGGAGGGGGAGACCGAGCAGCTGACAGGGAGTGGGAGTGTGACTCCGTTGGCTGTGGAAGAAACTGGGGAAGGGCAAAGGCTGGCTGGGAGGAGCAGGGAAGAAGTAGCGCAAGGCAGAGGGAATTCAGAGGAAGACCCAGGCCCACCCCCTCTTCATCCTAGGGCAGGCAGGGAGGAACGGAGAAAAGAGCAATGTGGGTTGTGTGGCTTACGGGGGAGGAAAGGGCCCTGATTCCCTTCATTAGCTGCAGTGTTTAAAAAAGGGAAGCTGCACACTGGAACTTGTTGGAAGAAAATTGGGAATTATTTGGCATCATCATAGCTTATCTGTGTTCCTGGCATCTTCCCAACTGTGTAACTTTTGCCATGCTTTCAAGTCTGCAATTCCTTCTCCTACCCTGTCAAAGTTAATTACTTCAGCTTGGCTTGTTTGGATTTTTATTTACAGTTTGTATGTACTTTGTTTTCGGTTTGAATTTCCTTCACTTAAACGCTGTTCCTGGAAGAGATTTTCTCCAGCCGAAGGTAACCTGGAAACTGGGGGCAAAGTTGGAGATAATAAAGGGACTCTTCTTGCTTATTTGACTGTGTTGCCTTTGGCCCACCCCCCTTTGGGTCATCACATGTCCCTTGTGTGTTCAACTTGTCCTCTGAGTTGCATTGAATGGAAACGTAACAGTTTTTTTTCCCTGTTTGTTCTTCCTTCCGGCTGCTTTTTCCCAGGCCCGTGACAGAATGAATTCCATTGTGCAATCCTACGACATGGAGATGAACCAATCGGAGCGCTTACTGCAACTCAACGTCCGCGTGCAAGAAGCCGAGGAGTTGGTGAAGAAGGGGGAAGCCTACTGCAAGGAAATGGAGGTAATTGAGGGCAAAAACATTAAGGGGTGCACTAGTAAAGGAGAATCTTTGTAGCTCAGGGTTGACATGAGGGGTCCTTGGTGGTTCTCTGAGCTTGGTGGTTTCCTTGCAGACGTTTCAGGACCCAGTTGGTGAACATCATCCGTGCTAGAAAAGAGTGGGGTTTGTGAGTGTGGGGGAGAAGGAAGAGGAGGAGGAACAACTGTGGGGCCCTTGGTGCTCTCTGAGCTTGCTTTTCAATTTCATTGTACACCTTTGTTGTGCATCAACAATAAAGGTTTGATTTGATTTGATTTGATTTGATTTGATTGCAGATGTTTCATGAACCAAACAAGGATCATGCTAGAAGGGAGTTAAGTTTGTGAGAGGGAAGAGTGAGCTCTTTGGTGCTTTCTGAGCTTGTTTTCTTGCAGATGTTTCATGACCCAACTAAGCAACATCATCAGTGCTAGAAGGGAGAGTATATTTGCAGGGAGGAAGTGGAGGAGGAGGAGGAACTGTTCTTTGAGCTTGCTTGTTTTCTTGCAGACGTTTCATGACCCAGCTAGGTAATGTCTTCAGTGCCAGTAAGGAATACAGTTTGCTGTCAGCTTTTATTCTGGGGACTTGCTTGTCTGTGTGTGTGTGGTGGGGGCCAGTCTTAGAGTTCTTTGGATGGGCCATTTACTGATGGCTCTTTGGCAGTTTCTTGGTGGGGTGTTGCTTATTTGATGGATGGTCTGAAGTTAACTTTGGAGTTCATCTATGCTGCTTTGGGTGCTGGGATCTTTTTATTCTCTTTTGGGCTGGTTGGTTGATGGTCTCTTTTGCATAGAAAAAAAAAGCATCCTTCCAAAAGATTTCAAAAAGTTTTTTTTTAAAAATAAACCCTCTTAATTTAGGTCCAGGTAGCAGCTATTGTGGGCTAAGCAGCACAATATCAAGCCATCGTTAGCTTGTTGCTTTTTGAAGGAGAGAGACTGATTTAAGGGGTGGGGTTTTTGCCCCCCTATCCAACTACTTCCAAAGGGCACCCCAGGACAGACAGGAGGAGAACACCCAGAGGAATAAATTAAGACATTCCCCAAATGTCTTAATTTATTTCCGAGAGACAGTTTGATGTTCTCAGCTACACCTAATGATGATCCAGTACCTCTTGGCCACAACGTGCGCTTAGGAAGTATAGATATAGCTTAACAGGGTTAGAGGGGACCTTGTAGGTCATCTAGTCCAACCTCCCTTGCCCAAGCAGGAGACCCTACATCATTTCTGACAGATGGAAGTCCAAGCCTCTTCTTGAAAGCTTCTAGGGATGAAGCTCCCACGACTTCCGAGGGCAACTTCTGTTCCATTGGTTGATTGTCCTCACCGTCAGAAAAATTCTCTTTATTTCTAGGTTGAATCTCTCCTTGTTCAGTTTCCATCCATTGTTCTTTGTCTGGCCTTTGGGTGCCTTGGAGAATAGCTTGACCCCTTCCTCCTCTCTGTGACAGCCCCTCAAATATTGGAAGATGCTCTCCTGTCTCCCCTGGTCCTTCTCTTCCCTAGACTAGCCAGGCCCAGTTCCTGCAACCGTTCATCATATGTTTCAGCCTCCAGTCCCCTAATCATCTTGGTTGCTTTTCACTGCACTTTTTCTAGAGTCTCAACATCTTTTTTATAATGTGGTAACCAAAACTGGATGCAGTACTCTAGGTGTGGCCTTACTAAGGCTTTAGAAAGTGGTCTTAGTACCTCTCTTGATCTTGATTGTATCCCTCTGTTAATGCAGCTTAGGATTGCATTGCACTTCTGTTGGCTTTCCTGTCTCTTTGTGGCTAACCCCAAGGACTTTTGAAGATGTTTTGTTTCTTCAGCGTGGGGACGGAGGAATGTACAGACCAGGATTTAAAGGCAGGCCCCTAGTAGTTAATCCATCTTGTGTATTTGGATGTTTTTCTGTCATCTCTTTGCAAGCAGCCTCTCTGCAGTCCTGGCTTACCCTCTGATCTAAATTTACGACCGTTGCTTTGAGAGAACCACGACGATGCTAAATATAGACTCGGTGAAGGTGAATGCCAATAAACGTAGCACCATTAATGTACCTTTCATCACAATGCATTTGGCTCAGTGTGAAACATTTAAGAGCACAAAGAAGAGATGTGTAGGACACACTCATGCTGACACTGTCCAGAGTTCACAGAATCCTTACCAGGAGAAATTGATGCTGTCCACACGTCCTCTTTAATTGGTTCGTTATGAACCCAGCAGTTTCTACTCATCAGATACCCTATGTTCTCATTCTCTACTCCCAAGAGTTGGGCAGGGTGGGATCTGCTGCTGATGTCAGTCCCAAACAACCAGACTCACACATGTGGAGTTCAAACAAGCTACTTTATTGTTTGATGCCTCTAATACAGGAATCTTCCCAGAGTGGCAACTTTTGCCTGGGGAAAAAAGCTAGATAAGGCTTAAAAGCAGCCAGGGCGGGGATCAGATCCACCCCTTTTGTGTTTATGAAAGGTGAAACAGGAAAACATTTCCCTCTCCTGCTGTGTCCGGCTCTTGGGCACTGTACTCACTTCATTTCTTGGCCGAGGGAGCCAGCATTGCCCAGATATATTTTCCATAGTCATGTAGCCAGCATGGCTATATGCAAAAAGCACACAGAATTGCAATAGCACTCAGACTCATATACTGCTTCACAGTGCTTTATAGCCCTCTCTAAGCATTTACAAAGTCAGCCTATTGTTCCCCCCAACAATCTGGGTCCTCATTTTACTGACCTCAGAAGGGTGGAAGGTTGAGTCAACCTTGAGCTGGTCAGAATCGAACTCCTGATTTTGGCAGAGTCTGCCTGCAATACTGCATTCTGACCACGGCACCACCGTGTTCTGACCCAAACTTGGGGGGCAGAAGCTGGAGCAAGAACAAGAGCTCATTCTGTGGCATGGAGCTCAGGTCTCAAACCCAAGCTGTCAACTCTCCAAACTCAGCATTTTTAACCACTGAGGCCTCCAGGCTAATTCCCTGCTTGATCCCTCCTCCCGTCTGAGACAGTTCCTCTCTAATATCAGGTAACCTGTAAAACTACCCTTTAAATAGAGTCTTTCTTCTGAAATGGGCATCTGGACATCCAGGCAGAGCTGTTATCATAGAATTATAGAACCATAGAATTCTTTATTGGCCAAGTATGAATGGAGTTAATTTGAAGGAATTATTTGCAAGAATCAGCCTAAAACAGATCTCTGCGAAGGCTTGAGCTTCCTCCCCTTTAGACAGTCCGAATTGAAACCATAAAATATTGTTTGGTGTCGTTAATGGCTGTAGCTTCTTCCCTTCCTCCCATTTCGAATTGTTCCCTGTGCCTCCATTCCTCATCGGTTCCATTTCTTTAGCTTTTCTTCCAAGGAAAACCTTCGAATAAATCAAATGGCGAGGGCAGCATCTCCTGGGAAGCTCTGCCTTGGCTGTGAGGGAGGATTTATGAGCCTGTCCTTTTTCCTTGTCCAGGTTCTGGCTAGCTTTTATGTCCATAAAATAGCCCTGAATTGCACACATTAACCCAACCTGTCTTTAGAAATAGAAATCATAGAATCATGGGGCTGGAAGGGATTTCAATATAGACTTCAAGAAGCCATTTAATCCAACCCATGAGGGCGAACCTATGGCACACAGAGCCGTTTGTGCGGGTACACGAGCCCCAGCCAAACTTAACTGCACTGCGCATGCATGAGACTTCTGGAAATACCAGAAGTGCCGAAACGGGCCTGTTTTTCGGCCTCCTGAGGCTTCTCTTGAGCCTCCAGGAGGGTGAAAACGGCCTCAAACAGGCGAAAACCAGCTGGGAGGCACGCACATGTGCAATGCAGGAAGGGGGCGGGACAGGGTGTCATGCATGCGCAGGGGGGGGCGAGATGCATTGCATTGTGGGTGCTGGCACACACGCACACTTTCGGCACACCACAACTAAAAAGTTCGCCATCACTGTTATATCCCATCCCAGACAAATGAGGATCCAATCTTTTATTGCGAATCTCCAGGGTTATGGAGCCCCTACAACTTCTGAAGGCAAACTGTGTTCCAACTGATGCCTTGTTCTCACCGTGGAGAAATTTCTCCTTAATTCTAGATACTCATGGTTACTCCCTTAAGATGAGCACCTTCCCAGTTTCCTGTTTTCCCCCCCAAGAGGTCTGGTGTTGATTAGTCAATGCCTGCACCCCTTCCCCCATTTACAGTGAGCTGCTGGCCTTCAAATAAATAACTAGCGGAATTTATTCTGTTCATCCAGCCCTCTGCTTAGCTAGCGTGGTTATAAAACCGCTGATTTAAGAGCATTGCAGGAAGCAATATAATCAGAAAGTATATCAGTGCAGGTTTAAAACAACAGCAGCAGTAGAGTTTCTGCAGGACACTCCTGTTGAAATAAAAAATTGATTTTCCCCTAGAAGGGTTATTCCATCTCTTTTGAGCGGTGGCTTCTTTAATAAGACCCCGTCTTTAATGCACCCCTTCCTCTTAATAGTCCAAATATACCTCTGGGATAGGCCACCCTTTTCTAAGTCCACATGGGCTTGCCTGCCCAGATGAGTTTTTTATTTATTTCTATATATATAGATATATTTCTTTGCAGGTGATTTAATTTGCTTTCTTTCCTGCGCATCAGAAATGGGTTATTATAACTTTCCCTGCAGACCCCTCTAAGTATTGGACCTGTCCTGTTGTTGTGTATTCTTACGCATAGTGACATGTGGAAGAGAATTAACCTGGGCAAGATCAATTGTTTTTTCCTTAGTGGCTCCCCGTTGCTAATTAATTGGTCTGTTTGTTTTTTCTTTTAATCTATGAACACAGATATGGCTTAAACGCGTACGCAGAGTGTAGGTTTGAAAACAGGGCCGTGCTTAAATTCCGTAGTACGCTAGTTAGCATCGCAGTTTCCATTAAAGAAGCCAGGAAACAAAGATTGTGAATTTTCTCAAGATGGTGCTTCCTCTGTGTGTGTGTGTGTGTGTGTGTGTGTGTGTGTGTGTGTGTGTTTGTATGCATGCGTACTAAATCCATTTCAAAAATAGGAAAGTTACTTTGGAAACTCCCTTAAGGAATTGCAACCAGTGGAATAATGGAAGGTCTGATGAGGGATGAAGTGGTGTTATAAAGGCAATTTAATTAAAAATTATGGCACTGTGTGGCAAAGATGCAGTCTTCCGTCACTTGTTTCTTTGGATATTGCTTAACGCTTGCTTGTTTGAATTAAAACAGGGAAGCTTCTGAATTTGGAGGGACACGGAGAAGGCCCTCAACCCAGATGCCCAATGTTGTCAGGGGTGTCCAACCTTGGCAAAATGTTGAAGACTTGTGGACTTCAATTCCCAGAATTTCCCCAGCCGCCAAAAATAAAGGGCTCCTTCGATATGCAAACGCTGCCACAAAGGAAGGAAATAAAGACATGTGTAAATTACAGGTAATGGCTGACCCATTTGTTCAGGAAGGCCCTGTAAAGGAGGGTTTAAAGATGTATGGACTTCCAACTCCCACAATTCCAAAACCAGCTTTGCTACTCTAATTTACACTGGAGCTTGGAGATATGAGGACTTTTGGCTGGGGTGTTCTGGGAGTTGAAGTTCACCCCTCCTGGCTGGGGAATTCTGGGAGTTGAAGCCCAAACATCTTCCAAATTGCCCAGTTGAGCCACACCGCTCTAGATTACAACACCCACGATGGCTAGTCTTAAAAAGTTGCCAAGGTTGGACATCCTTAGTGTAGTTCTTTCCCTGAAACCCACCTGTCCTTTATCTTCAAAGAGACATCTGATTATTTATCAAAGTTGGAATATCTGGAATCTCTGTAATGATGAGAATTAAGTCTTCCATGGAGAAGACATGGCAAGGTAACCATCTAGTTGGTCATTGTCATCAGCTTTGGTAAAACCAGCTGGGCACTCCTGTTGAACGACAACAGCCAGTACCTCTCTTCATTCATTCATCTAGCCATTGTGGGTGTTGTAATTTAGAGTGGTGTGGCTTAACTTGGCGAGTTCATTACTTTCATTATCTCAAAACTTATAACTTTCTACCTCAAGACCTGTATCAAAGATTAGATAATGATATCTCCAAAAGTTGAAGATGTGTGGACTTCAACTCCCAGAATTCTCCAGCCAGAAGTCTTCCCATCTTCAAACTCCAATGTAGATTAGAGTAGCAAAGCTGGCTAGGGAATTCTGGGAGTTGAAGTCCTCACTGTCTGGGTTCCCACCGATGCCCTGATTAAATCATGAGCCTCAGGCGAAGCTTCAAAAGAAATCCAGTTATTTATTAGAAGCTTCATGTCGGCACGGACCAGGTGGAGCCAACTGTGACCTCAGTTAATTCATGCTTTGCCTCTGACCCTGTTTCTCTCCCCCCTGCCCAAGAAGTGTCATCAGTCATATTCCCCCAACAAAGCAATTTTGCGGATTGTAGAAGTCACTCCCTCCGGCTACTGTTGATCTCTATGGAGATGACCTTGACGTTACTGACTGGAATGTGCTTTGTTTTGACTGAGACGCCAGCTCCTTGATGCAACTGCAAAATTCAATTTCCTATCCCCCCTTGCCTATGGCAACTCAAGAGCAGGTCAGGGATGCTTCACGAGTTGACACTCACTATCTTCAAATGCTGGTCTAGAAAGCCTCTCATTATCTACCCTCCTCTAATCTTCACAGGGCCTTCCTTAACAAATGGGTCTGCCCTTACCTGTAATTGCAGATGTCTAGTTTCCTTCCTGGTTGTAGCAGCGTTTGCATACTGAAGGAACTCTTTATTTATTTAGAGAATTTGCATGATGCCTTAATGGCCCAGAGCACTGAAGAAATACAATTAAAACCAGAGTGTGTTTTAAAGCAAACCGTAAACATTGCTTAATAAAAACAGTACACTATATAAAAATGATGCATATTAAAATGGTTAAAGCTAATTAAAAGGCCTAGGTAAGCAAATAGGTTCTGAGCCCGCTTCTAAATTGGAGTGCCTAGCCAGATTTCCTCCTTAATCCAGACAACCTATCCAAGTCCCATGTACCCCTCATCCTGGGTGGGCCCAGCCCGTTCAACCACCCATCGTTCTTTGAGTGGTTCCAAGGCAACTTAAAGTTTGACCATGATTTTCTGGAAGATCAAAGAGGATACCAAGGAAGGAATGAGGGGT
Source organism: Laticauda colubrina (assembly GCA_015471245.1). Taxonomy (NCBI): domain Eukaryota; kingdom Metazoa; phylum Chordata; class Lepidosauria; order Squamata; family Elapidae; genus Laticauda; species Laticauda colubrina. The sequence goes on from BLBF01000067.1 coordinate 11,105,602, forward strand.
CACCAGCAGCCAATCAAGTTCTACAAGGCCCTGATCATCTGTTCCATCTCTTTGTCCTCCATGGAATAAGGTCTCTTCCTTGGGCAGGTGATTGGACTACTGGAAGACCTCCAAGGTTGCTCCCAGCCTTTATGATTCTGCGATTCCTCACTCTCCCATCCAAATTACTCCCTGTCCAGGTAGATGTGAGGACATGGAAAAATTACTCCTCCCAAATTGTTCCAATAAGTTGTTCTCAGATGGTTTACATCCAACCCAAAACATCCATGCTTGGCCCAAATATGGAAAGAAATAGGACTGCTTTATTGCAGATGAAGATCAAACCATGTTTGTTCTGGTCAGGAGGGTTTGCAGGAAGGACTAAGAAGAGGAAAAAGCCAAGGATATTAGCAGAGGAGTAAGGGGAAATATCAGGATGGTGATGGGATAAGTGGTGTTGAAATTGTTAAGGGGAGAGAAGACGCATGGCCCAGCCTTGAGTTGAGACCCTCTTATATTATTCCAGGATCCCGCTGGATTTTTATCAAACCAAACCCTCTTTATTTTATTTTTTTATAAAATGTAGAACAGAGAATTCACTATATCAAAAGAAGAAGAAGAAAAGAATTAACACACAAAGCCACAGTTCTCTTATATGTATTCATGTTGTGTTACTCAATTAAATGATTAACCAAGTTATTAACTTCCACGTTGCTTAACAAGAAGAGAACCATTAAAAATATTAATGGGTTCCACATTTCTAAATGGCTCTCCAAATGGATCTGCTGTGAGTAAAATGTTTGTTTAAATATAATCACAGGTCCTGCTCTATAAGAAGTCCCAATCAAAATACGTCCAACAGATGATCAGGAGGTCTTCTGTTATCAAACCTTGTAAGAAATTATTCTTAGCTGTTCTTAGTGAATGATGCTTTGGTCAAATTGCTGCTACCACTGAGATGTTTTTTTCTAATGGGAATTTGCCCTCCTGTTCTTTAAAATCTCTAGAGAAGATTTGATCTTCTTTGGATACCCATTCAGATCCTTAAAAAGGACTTGCAGATGCCTCCTCAATCATTTCGAGATGTTTTTTCAAGATAAACCTTCCTAAATGTCTGTGGAGATTCTCAGTCATCCAGGTCATGGTTGTCCCAGAGGCATTTTTTCCAAGAGGCAACTGGACTTCTTTTTCTTGGAAGATGTTTAGCTTCTCATCCAAGGAGCTTTTTCAGAGAGGAGGAGGAGGAGGAGGGAGGAGGAGAAGAAGAAGGAGAAGAGAAGGAGATGATGATGATGCTTGGATGAGAAGCGAAATGTCTTCAAAGAAAATCCAGAAAGTCCAATTGCCTTCTTGGAAAAGCACCTTGGGAGAAAACCTTCCAAGTTTCTTTTCCTCCTCATCTCCTGAGACTTAGTGTCCATTCTCCTGACCACTCCTTGAACGTCTTTTCATTTCTTCTAAAAACTTTTTTTTAAAATGTGGTGTCCTCAGAACCAGAGGTCTCCAACCTTGGTACCTTGAAGACTCGTGGACTTTAACTCCCAGAATTCCTCCTCCAGTCATGTTAGCTCAGGAATTCTGGGAGTTGAAGTCCAGAAGCCTTCAAGTTCCTAAGGTTGGAGGCCCCTGCTCAGAACCAAACCCAGAAATGAACTTCAGGTCCAAATGAATCCAGACTTTATGCATTGCACTGATGCAACCCAACACCGCCATCTTCTCCTCAGCCCCATGTGCTGATTCTATCAAAAATCTTCTGAACATTGATTCTCCCACCGGAGCCAAATTGCTTTCTCCAACTGCCCCTGATTCCCTTTTTTATTTTTTATTTTTTTTTTTTGGGGGGGAGAAGAATTTGGGAGCTGCCTCTGCATTGCGGTTGGGTTGGTTTTCTTTGTCCAAATCTCCCCCCTCCCATCTCTCTGAGCCCACCCCGCTGCCTTTGCAAAGGGCAAGCTGGCCCAATTTCCGAGGTTGAAGGACGTTGCCGCATTCTCTCGTCCGTGGCGGTGCTTTGTGCTTTCCTGTTAGTGAGCCATCTGGCTCGGGGAGGCCTTCCCATGAACGAAATGACATTGGGGGCACCTGCAGTGTGGGTCACGCCTGCAAAAAACGTCCCTGCTATTGACGAGGCCTTTCCCCTGGGAGGGAGGCCCGCCGACGGGCTCGCTTTTAACATATGTCTAAGCCAGGGCTTGCTGAGCAGATGTTTACATCTTTGGGTAGACAGGTGACCATATGTTGAAATATCTGTTAATGGAGTCTGTGATCGTAAAGTAAAAAAATTAACACCTTGTGAGTACAGCAGGCATGGCAGGCTTCTAGTTCTGTTCTTCATGAGCTTCCCAGTTTGGTCCTTTGACTCTCTTTTATTCTCTCTCCCTTTCCCTCTCTTTCCCCCTTCTCTCTCTCCCTTTCCCTCTCTCCCTCTCCCTCTCTTTTCCTCTCCTTCTCTCTCTCCCTCTCTCCCTTTCCCTTTCTCCCTCTCCCTCTCTCCCTTTCCCTCTCCTCTCTTTCCCTTTCCCTCTCCCCCTCTCCTCCTTCCCTCTCTCCTTCCCTCTCCTCTCTCTCTCTCTCTCTCCCTCTCCCTCTCCCCTTCTTTCCCCCTTTCCCTTTCCCTCTCTTTCTCTCCCTTTCCCTCTCTTGTCCAATAAGGGTAGAAGTAGTATTTCTGTGTGCTTGTGCTTCTTATGTCATCTCTACCTTGCAAGGAGCATAACTATATAGGGAAGGAGGGAGGGATGTAATGGGTGGGTCCTAGGCAGGGATTCCAGTAATCCAGTAGTTGCAGTGACTTCAAGCTGATGCTTTCCATCCACTGAACACGTCTTGCCTAAGATCCAGGTACCAAACAGCAGTGCTGGCCACACATAATAGTTTAACAAGGTCAACTACAGAAGGACTAGCCTGGAGACAGTGTCAAAAGAGCAATCAGCCTAGAATCTCTATGTAGCCACAAACCGACCAAGCCCAACTTCCCTTGATTTCCGTTGACATTTATCTAACGCCAAGTAATGCTAACCGTTAGTTGAATAGTTCCCTGTGCCTAGACATGAGTAGTAATACTGTGAATCAGTTAAACTGGAACTTCACATGTGGTCCTGCTCTTTTGTGCCTGACCCAACTAGGGCTTCGAACTGGGACACAAGTCACTTGAGTTGCCCCACTCCCCCAATTCCCAAATGAATGAGCCTCAGCGGATTCTCCAGTTTGGATGAAGCCCCTCTCTCAGTCAGCTGCCTTCATTATCCTCCTTTCTCTCTTCCTCCCAAAGCTTATGTGACCAGAATAAACTCCGTCCTTTAGCTGTGTCCTCTTCTTGGCAGCCCCTTCCTCCGGGGCCGTTGAAAGCTTCCGTGTTTGTGTCCCCTTTTAAAGCGGATGCCCAGCGTGACTTCCGTGCATGCCGGCATGAAGAAAACCCCTCCTCCACCTCCCCACCCGCCAAGATTCCCCCTTGCCTGGGAGTTTGTCAGCTCCACTGATTGTGGGAGAGCAGCAGATGATAACAGAGGCCGGTGTCCATAAAGGATGGAAATTGGCTTCTTTTTTCCAGGAAAGGCTTGGAAGGCGAAGATAAACTCGTGTTCATTTGTTATTCATTCACGTTTTGGCAGAAGCAGAGATGCATTTTCCACCACCCTGTGTGTGTGTGCGTGCGTGTCAGTGAGGGGAAAAAAGTAAGTTTCAGCAGGGCTGGGCTGGAGAGGTTTCCTGCCTGCACCTGGAGATAGACTTATTTTTGTCTAAATAAAATTTATTTTCCTGGGAGGGAGAAAAAAAGGGTTCATTGGAAGCATTTTCGGCCCTTCCACAAGCAGCCACCAGGTGGCAGCAAAGAAAGGCTTTAGAAGGACTCTCTGTCTCTAGAGATTGGACGTCTCCATCCACCTTCTTCGGAGAAGACGGGTATGGAGATGGCCCTGGGTTGCAAAGAGCCTCCAAAGGAGAAGACTTGAAAGCAGAAGAAGAACACCAAGGCTGGTGGGTTAAGCCAACATCCCGTAGCTGATCTACCGGCAGGAGTAGTAAACAAAGACTCGGCCAGATGACAAGGTTTTTAGGCAGCTGGTGAGGAAGGTCAACCTCAAAGCTGGACGTCAACACGCAAAATGTTGAGTTGCTAGAGTTTCTCCTAAGAGTTGCTTCTAAGGAGAGATGCGTAGAGTGGCCCCACAAGGTATTTAATAGAGGTGGGATTTTTGTTTTTTTGTTTCCCTCCAGTGATTGTGTGCTCCTGCAGTGATGACTTCTCTTTGTGGTAGGAAGAGCAAGCAAAAGTTTAGTCCATTGAAAAATGGAGCAGGTAACAAGCATTCTTCTTCTTCTAGACTAGAGCATTGGGCACAACCATAGGCAGACACCCAATGAGGGGCAGTCCCTGGTGGTCTCTGAGCTTGGTTGTTTTCTTGCAGAATGTTTCATGACCCACCTGGCCAAGGGAGTGGAGTTTGCAAGGAGGAGGAGCTGTGGGGTCCTTGGTGCCCTTTGAACTTGGCTGGTTCCTTGCAGACATTTGATGTCTGCACGAAACCACCTAGGTAACATCATCAGTGCTAGAAGGGAGGGGAGTTTGCAGGGAGGAGGAGGAGGGGAGGGGGGAACTGTGAGGTCCTTGGTGCTCTCTGAGCTTGGTTGTTTTCTTCTAGATGTTTCATGACCCAACTAGGTAACATCAGCAGTGCTAGAAGGTAATGGGGTTTGCAGAGAGGAGGAGGAAATCAGTGGGAAAAAATTTTCTTGTAACCTTCCCGTGATTTGCCTTGAAACGTCACGAGTTTCATAATTTGGGAACTTTTGGTGACAGTAACAAACCCAGCAGACAATGAGAAGCATCTAAGCCAGACTTAAAACTTTTCCATGGAGCCATGAATTGACTTAGCTCAGTTATTTAAGCCTAAGTTAATTTCCTTCTAAATTAATTTTTTCTTCTAAATCAAGGAAGCCAAGGGCGAGTTCGGTGGATGAATTCTAGGAGATATGGGGGAGCATAAAGGCTTAACCAAGAAAATAAACAAGTAACCTTGATGTCGTTCCTTAGTTGATAAAAACCAGCGCATTCCCGTGAACCCAGAACATCTATGCTGGTGCTCTTTATTTGCATTTCTTTGAAATCCTAAATCAACAGAGGAGCATATGGTCAGAATTAGGGAATCATTATTCTCAGCAGATGCCTCTGTCCTCAAGTACATTGTTGATACACATATCTTTGTTTTTGTCAGAGGGCAGATGGGAATTCCTTTAATCTCCTCTTCTCCCTAAGTGAGGCCGTGTTTGTTCCTGCATCTTTCGGTGTTCATTTATGGGAGAGAAGAGCTTTTGATGATGAGAGGACATCTCGCAAAAGACACAAAGTCTCCTGAAAGTATGTAGGCAGATGGTGCAGATGGCCTGATCCTTGTTGGGTTGATATAAATATTTGCTCGTTATTCATATCAACGTGGGGCCTGTGGTTGGACAAGAATCTCATTGGGGGGACACGTTCTTTGTGATATAAACATCAAAGATCTTCAGAGCTGGATCCACTCTGTCTACTTTAACGTTGTCTTCTTTGGAGGATTCAGGATTCATCAATCATGGCTCCTTTTGAGGTTCCTCATCTACCTGATACGGTGGAATGTAGTCTGTATTTGCAGGAGGGAAGGGCTTCTTCCCAGAGGTCAAAAACAAACAAACCACAGAGGGTGGGGGGGGGGGGGGGGGGGGGGGGAGAGAGAGAGAGGTTGGATCCTCCCTGCCAGTTCACAGAATATATCTATAATTATGATCAGGTAGCAGCAGATATTTCTCTCTGGACACAATGAGAAAATATCTGTGGCGAACTCCGCATTGGTGACAGGAAGGGCATCCAGCCAGTAAACACTCAGCACCGTTCAGTTGCCCCGACTCCACCCCGATGCAAAGGATTACGGCAGGGGTGTCCAAACTTTTTGCAAGGAGGGCCAGATTTGGTGAGGTGAAAATGTGTGGGGGCCTACCATTCAGCCTGACATTCTTTGAACCATTCACATTAAATGGGAAAAACGCCAGCTGGTGGGGATGAGTGACAGGCTGAGCCGTCAGGGATAAGAGGCTGTGGGCCACTCAAAATTTGAAAACGGGCCACAGTTGGCCCCCGGGCCAGACGTTGGACATGCCTGGATTACGGGGTCATTAAAAGACCAAAAGAAATTGCTTTAGCCTGGCAAGATTCTGTCTGTAGGCCAACAACAGTAAAGAAACTACTCAGAATCTACTCCAGGGGTTGTGTTTGGCTCACCTGCACTTCCCTTCCTATCGCTTGCTTTTGTTAAAGTGACAATAAAGTTTAATTCTATTTCTATTCTATAACCTTTGTCTTCTGTCGAGAAATACCCGGACAATCTCATTCAGAAGGCTTCTCTTTTAGCTAAAGTTCAGACTTTGTTCCCTTTGTTAACACTCTTTATGCATTATCCTCTGCTGAAGAAGAAGAAGAAGAAAAAGAAAAGGAAGAAAGGAAAGGGGAAAAAGAGCCAGGAATTTAAATTTGACTGTGGTTGAGTTTGGAAATAAGAGAAATAAGAATAACGCTCTGGCTCGTGTTTTTTTAGCGAAGGACATAGCAGATTTTCTTACAGAATATTTCCATTCGTCTTTGGCTGAGCACCTTAGCATCACCTCCTCCTGCTGCATATTATTAATATCACGGAAATCGAGTAAATTGCATCTGTTCAGGAAGCGCCTGCGATGTTTTATACATGAGCCCTTATTTTAAGGGGAAAAATAAGAAAAATTCATGAAAGAGTGACAAGAATCCAGAAAGCAGCTCCGTGGAACCGCATCTCCTCCTCCTGAATGGATAGGCAGATGGAAAGTCTTCCTGCAGCTTCATTTGCCAAATTGTCTTCTCTGGTGGGCCAAAATGCAACCTAGCATCCCATCCTCCCCTCCGCCCGTTGGGTCTCTCTTTCACCTCCTTTTCTGCCCGCGCCTAGTGCCCGTTCTTTCTTGGCCCTGGTCTTGAGTCGGCGGTGCTTCATTTCTGCCTCTCGAGCTACGGCGCCGTGACTTAATTTAATCTCTATCTCATAGAGCAAATGCAGCGGGGCAGAATTCTCATTTCCAAGGTGCGCAGAATGGAGCTGTTCCTGATAACACGGTTGGCACAGACTGAGAATTGTTCGATTTATCCAGGACCCGCATCACAAGTAGCTGCTTCCATTTTTCCAGCAGCCAACAGTTATCTTCCCTCTTAAAGGGGAATGGTTGCAATTCAGGGTTGAAAATGAGGAGACCTTGGTGCTCTCTGAACTTGGCTGTTTTCTTGCAGGCGTTTCATGACCCAGCTAGGTAACATCATCAGTGCGAGGAAGGAGTAGGATTTGCAGAAAGGAGGAGGAGGGGGAGGAGAAAGGACTGTGGGATCCTTGGTGCTCTCTGAGCTTGGTTGCATTCTTACAGATGTTTTATGACCCACCTAGGTAACATCATCAGTGCGAGGAGGGAGTGGGATTTGCAGAATGATGGAGGAGGATGAGGACTGTGGGATTCTTGGTGCCCTTCAAGCTTGGTTGCTTTCTTGCAAAGGTTTCATTACCAAACTGAGTAACACCATCCGTGCTAGTAGGAAGTGGGGTTTACTCTCATTTTGTACATTATTTATAAATATAAACTATTGTACAGTAGCATATAAAATGAGAGTAAACCCCACTTCCTATTAGCATTGATGATGTTACCTGGATGGGTAATGAAACATCTGCAGGAAGAAAACTAAGCTTGGAGAGCACCAAGGACCCCACAATCCTTCTATTCCTCCTCCTCTTCCTCACACTCCTCGCCTCCTCCTCCTCCCTGCAAACCCCACTTCCTTCTAGCACCGATGATGTTACCTAGTTGGGTCATGAAACCTCTGAAAGAAGCACAACCAAGTCCAGAGACCCCCAAGGGCCCCTCTCTTCCTCCCTCCTTCTCTGCCTTGTTTCCAAAAGGATTTTCCCTGCTAAACCTAAGGCGTCGTGTATCCAGCTTCCCAATTCTTTTGGTCTTCCCCTGATTCCTTATCGTGGCTTCTCGTGTGCCGGTTCCTTCAGTAGCTCTTCCTCTTCCACCCTGCCCCCTTTACTACAACTTTATGTGCTCCGCTTCGTTCCATTGTGTTGTCTTGTCTCCTGTTTATAGACTTAACTTGTTTCGGTGGCAGTCAATTAGAACAGCGGTGAAGCTTCAGAAAAGAGGGATGCCGGAGAGAATGTATTAGTTGAGTTGCCTGTTCCTGGGGAGTTGGATTGATCATTGATGTCAAGCCCTTGCAGCGCATTTAACATTCCCTTATCCTTTGTTGATTTTGAAATACATTTCCATATATTTTTATATACAGAGAGAGAGAGAGAGAGAGAGAGAGAGAGAGAGAGAGAGAGAGAGAGAGAGAGAGAGAGAGAGAGTATTTGGATTCTTCCCATGCAGTTCAGAATGTAGATGTCTCAATAAACCAAACCTCTCCTCCATAAATGTCATTTTTTCCCCCTCCTCTCTCTCTCTCTGTGTAGATATTAAAATGAAAAAGCTTCCATCAAAATCTTGGGGTGGGTTTTCTGTTCGTCTTAGAAGGGTATTTCCTGCTTTTAGTCTTGAGCTTATAAATATAAACTAGCTGTCAACATCCAGCCTTAGTATCCAAATAAATGTCCAGGATCATTTGATTTCTGAAAAGCATACTGTTTATTGAATGCACAGCATGGCAGTGGCGTCGTAAAACTAACTCTGAAACTCCAAGGCATCAGAACATAGTCTTTAACAACGATTTTTCCCAGCCAACCTCCCACCCTACCCCAAGGCTGCTAAGCAGCTCATGAAAACAAATTTTCTTTCTTAGGGGAACCATCTGCCTTCTTCTTCACACCTGTTGAAATGTCCTTGAAAGGTTTCCAGACTCTCACAAGCTTCAGTGAGACTGGAGGAGTTTTGTTTCTCCAACTAACCCATTCGTAATCAAGACTCCCGCATGCCTCCTCCCCAGTTGTTAAGTAGGTAACATGGTTTGTTAAGCAAATCTGGCTTCCCCAATGTGCTGACCCAAACCTGGTTCCAAGAGAGTAAACACAAGACAAAGGTACCAGCACAACCTTTGACTGTTTCATTCACAAATCCTGTTTCTGCACAGATAAAAGGCTGCTTCCAACTAATTAGCTCCGATAAGAAAGAGCCTTGCCAAGTTTTTATAAGGCTGCCAAGAACAACAGATAAAGTTACTAAACAATAAATCAAAGAGTCTCCAAACACCAACGCGGATATTCTAATGTCTACCAGGCTCAAGTATCAAACTTCTTTGCCTTCTGCAAAGAACTGCAATTTCTCAGCTGGCTTTTATCTTCTATGGGAGGGGCCATTACCTTGCAGCCTTACTCCCAAGTCACCCATGCTGCTGCAGCTGCTCTTTCCTTCGAACAGCCCTGCACGCATGCACATTGGACACAGGCTCCTCAGGCTCCTCTTCATCACTGCTGGCAACCTCCACAATCTCCAAAGGCAGCATTCCACTCTGATGGTCCTGGCCCCATCCCTGCATCATACACAGGACCCTCATTGGAGTCCTCACTCTCCAAGACCACAGCCATCCACACCTGCCGGCGAATCAAAACGCCCATTGACTTTACTTGTCAGACAGTCACAAAAGGGGGTCATGTGGACACTGCAACCGTCGCAAATATGAGTCAGTTGCCAAATACCTGAATTTTGATCATGTGACCATGGGGGATGCTACAACAACTATCATAAGTGTGGGATCAGGGTTCCAGTTAACACACCTGTCAACTAAAAAATACTTATTTGGTCTTTTTCATTGCCAGCAGAAAGGGAGTTGTGGGGAAAGCAGTGCATTCCGTAAATGCTTCAGATAATCGCCTTGGCAACCGAAGCTGCTGGCGCACAAGATTGTTACTGGAGAGCATGATTGATGACTCTTGGTTGTGGATGTGTCTCATTGGAGAATATACATCCAGGGGGTGGGGGAAGACCAAGTTCAAGGTTAAAATGAATGATGTGTCTCGGAGTTGGCTGAAACCGGGAAATGCCGACATGTTAACTCCTAATAAGTCAGTCTTTTTTACTCTGAGAGATGCGGCTAGAGACTTTATGATTTGAATGGGGGTAGATGTTGGAGCCCTGACAACATCCAACGGAATCAAAATTCCAAGGCAGGCATCTTCCTTCAAGTGTAGATTTATTAGGCATGTCATATTCGCATGTCTGAGAAAACCCAACTCTCCCCTCCCCCCTTGCATCTCTCTCCCCCCCCAGTTAAAGATAAAATTTTAACTTCCCCTGCCCCATGCAACCTATCATGTGATCCAATCAGGTCACAGTCCAAGGGTCACTTGGCCTTAGATCCCACCTCCGCAGCACCTGATGGGAAAGTCCTTGGTTCCCAGAGAAAAGAATTTTGTTTTGGCTACAGTCCCCCTGCTATCTCTGCCTATCCCCCCCCCCCTTGCCATTCCCACAGCTTGACCCTTCTCTGCTGTGGCAACCCCGAAGGTGCCAGGGGGAAATGGCTTCAGGGTTGATCACTAAGTGGCTTCTTTTTCCAATGCCATCATAGCTTGGAACGGACAGTACACAAACAGTTGCAAGTCAAGGACTTGGCATCCTTCAGTCTCAAGAGACGGAGGTATCATGCTATGAAACCTTCCCGTCTTGTTTCCATGTTGCATGCAAAGCTGGAGTTTCCACTCCAGAGCACGAGGCCTGGGTAATTTAATATGGGGGGTAAACTCTTACCCAAGCAGCAGATCCCCCGCTCTCCACATCATTGAAGTTGACACTAATGGAACAGCAGAGCCGATACGATGAATTCCAGCTGCGTCACAGGAGTTACCGGAACGTGATTGTACACAGTCACGAACTCCTTCCGGGACTCCGACTCCAGCTTTTGCCTCGCAGTTGACTCCTGAAGCCTTTTCCAATAACAGATATAGCCACAAGGCAGTGGAGCAGTGGTGGGATTCAAATATTTTTGCCACCGGTTCGGCGGGCGTGGCTTGGTGGGCGCGCTTTGCATGCGCGCACAAACTTTGTGTGCACACGTGCACCAGACACACACTTTGTACAGGCGCAGAGGCATTTGCAGAAGCGCAGAGGCATTCTAACTCGCCTCCTGCAAGCCTGCACTCTCCCGGTCGCTTCAGCGGCTGCCACATGGCACACTATTCTGTGCCGCGCAGAGCAGCTGCACTTCAAATTCAGAGGATAAAGGTGAGTATATGGGAGCCCAGAAGGGCGAATGGGCCCAACAGCAGAGCAGTGGCGAGAACTGGTTTGACCTCCGCTGCTCCTCAGTGCTACCGGCTCACCAGAACCGAGCTGAACTGGTAGAATACCACCACTGCAATGGAGGTTTTGAACCCAGGGTTTCTGTTCTGCTTATTAACAGCCTCATGGTAGCAGCTCTACCCCCTGCCTCTACGATATGGGATGAAAGAGATAACCATCTTTCTGCTGTTCTGCTTATTAATGTCTGGATGGCATAGAGCAGACGAGTAACTCCACAAAGCATACATACAAAGTTTTTTTTTATTGGTTCATCAGGCATCCTATCAACTCACATTTATGATGAGGTTCTTCTTAATGTCCAATCCTTTGCATATCTGAATTGTGGTGTAGAAAGATAATAAACTCTCATCCCCATGATGATGATTGAAGCGACTGCATGGTAATGGATTCAGGCCAGTGTGAGGGAGCCTCCCCTAACCCAACAAGGGTCAATTTAGTGACCGATCAAGATTACAGATGTGGCCACATGACATTTCCCAGGATACCTTAACTACATTTACCATGATGCATTCCCTGAAGGGGACAGCTCTCAAATCCTAACTAACTATCCCAATCCCATTAACTCTAAACTGTCTGGACAGCACAGTTTCCCTTCTCCTAGCAGATGGTTCCACCGTTTTATCTGCCGTTGGGGCAACAAGCCCTCTTCTGCCTTCAAAAACTGTTGGCCATCTTCTTCTGCAACCCTGGAAAGGGGCCCTTACAAAGTGCTACCACCCAAGCCAGCTGGACCAAGGTTTTTTTTTCAAGGGGTATTACTCCTCTGGCACTCCTCTTCACTCCAGGATGCCCAGCTTGGCACCATTTGCCAAGTCAAGGGCTACCTGTTTAATAAATGCGGATTCTAAACAGCCCCAGACGGGTTTGGCGAGGGAAGCAATTCTGCTAATTTCATTGGAATGTCTTCTGGTGTGATTGGCTGGGGAATTGTTACCCAATTCCCCACCACCACACACTCTTTGTAATCGGAAATTGTGTTTTGCTCACCTCTCTTCCAGGCAAGTCAGCCAAACACACGCAGCGACGAGACCTGGGCTGGTCTATTGAAGCGAGTTCTATAAACATACCGTTACTCCCCACCTCGAGGAAGTATCTGAGAAAAAAGATTGCAAAAAAGACGTTGTCAGGAACAAACATCCATTGGTTAGCCATACCTGGAGGGCAGCCTATAATTACATAGCAGTTTCGCAGAGCTGATTAGGTTTTATGCACCCTGCCCTTTTATTAGATGTTACAGATCCCGTCTCTGATTTTGACTAGAAGCAACAGCTCAGGTATGAAATGCTGCCCTGCTCTGAAATGATTGGTTATTTAAACGTGGAAAGGAGATTTTTATAAAGTAATTGCAACCCATCTGATCCTTTTCTCTTTCAATTCTTCCATCCCAGAGGTGGAAATGACATGCTTTAGCTAGTGGATGAAATGATCATAGAAGGAAGGAGCCTGCCGGAATAATAGAACAAACCTCACCTGCCTTTAACATGGGTAGGATGAAAAAGTATTAAGACAAATGTTGAGACCTGAGTTTTGAAAGGCTACTAAGGTAGAATTTAAAATGTGGCCCGAAGGTGCATTTTCAAGAGGCAATGGAATTTTGTTTTTCTTTGAAGAAATTTCGCTTCTCATCAGAGAAACTTCATCATTTCTGGCGGAAGTTCTGCCCAGAGCTGATGAAGCTACTTGGATGAGAAGCGAAACAACTGTTACTACTTTCTTCTTCTTCTTCTTCTTCTTCTTCTTCTTCTTCTTCTTCTTCT
>BLBF01000067.1:11127983-11159660 GCA_015471245.1 Laticauda colubrina
TCCTTCCTTCCTTCCTTCCTTCCTTCCTTCCTTCCTTCCTTCCTTCCATCCATCCATCCATCCCTCCTTCCCACTCACCCATTGAGAAGGCCATGGGACATCAGTTGCAGAGGATAGTAGACAAAGTGGATCAACTAACACACCCCTGTTGTATCTTGGGACATGGACCTAGGACAGAGAGGGAATTGCTAGCCTCCAAACCTTCCCCATTACCTCTGCTAAAGCCTTCCCACCTCCTCTACCGTTGTGTTAAAAACAGACTACATTGTAAATGTTAACATAAACTCCTGTTGCCCAATTAATTGGAGTTGACTTATTAATTGCTGTTAAAGGCTATGAGTTGATTGCTCTGATTACAGAACACCGTCAGCCTTCACCTCTTAGAAACGCTTAGCAAACAAGCTGTGAGTGCTTCTATTTAAAACGGATGGGTCTACGGTGGCTCACGCAGCATCCTTATTCCTACGCTCATGTGAAATACTGAATGGGTGAGTCACCGGTGCCAGGTGAAAAGCGGGGTGCAGGTGGCAGATTTACCAAATCCCAGGCAGCTCAGAGCACCCAAAACCACCCCCCATCGAAGGGTAACAGGGTAACACCGAATTAAACTGACACTTGTGTGTTTCTCAGCGCACGATTCAATTACTTGCCTGTGAAAGTCAGTTTTCCACTGGAAAGGAAAAAACAAAACAAAATAAAATATGAAAAGGAGAGAAATTTAAACAGCTTCAGCTAATTGCAGTTGACAAGACAAAGGCAGTTTGACTTTCCAGTATTAATTAGCAAACCCATGCTAATTCGCTTGTATAAGCACAATTTACGCATCTTTCTCTAGATGCAATTAATTGTGCAACCGCGACGTCTTTGGGATGTGCCACCCGTATCATTAACATACTTCATCCTAATTAAGCATGGGCAACAGCGGCTGGAGAGATGTGTTTGTGATTATAGCCATTCAGGAGATCCTTTGATATTTTGGATCCCTTTATGAACTTGAGCTGGGCTTTTATTTTCGAGTTTGCGGGAAGTTAACCTCTATCAGCCCTATTTTCTCTAGAATTGCTCTGGGTGAAAAAAAAATTCTTTCCTGAATTTCAGAGGAGAGGCATTTCAATTCTTGCAAGGGACGATATTCCTGAGAAGTATTAAAATATAAAGCAGTTGCCAAAACAAAGCAATAAAAGATGATTAGGGGACTGGAGGCGAAAGCATACGAAGAACGATTGCAGGAATTGGGTATGTCCTGCCTTCAGGTGCTTTGGAGAATAGCTTGACCCCCTCTTCTTTGTGGCAGCCCTTCAAATATTGGAAGGCTGCTATCCTGTCACCCCTGGTCCTTCTTTTCATTAAACTAGACATCCATTCTTCATATATTTTAGCCTCCAGTCCTCTCGTGGTTGACATCCATGTGGCCTGCAATCTCTATTCAAGTCACTTCCTATTTATCCTTACCCTGTAAAATCAGTTTTCAAGGAGGTTTCGATTCTGAACATTCATTATCAGTTCTACTTTTTAAAAGTTTACAGTAGACTTGTCTGCTAAGTTTTTTATGACAGACTCCCTTGCTTTAAAGCAAAGCATGCTTTTACTTGGTTGACTGGAGATTTTGTAAAGGAGCGAAAAGACGTAGCTGTTTCCTGTACACTGCAGCAAATTATCCTCTCAAGCAACCCCAACGGATCCAAAGTCTAACATTATGTATTTATTAGATAATTACACTGCCTTTTAGAGAATAGAATAGAATAGAATAGAATAGAATAGAATAGAATAGAATGGAATAGAATGAAGTAGAAAATAGAATAGAAAGTATATTATAGAATAGAATAGATAGAAGCTATAATATAGAAAATAGAATAGATAGAATGTATAATATAGAATATAGAGAATAAAATAGAATATAGAATAGAATGTAGAATAGAATAGAATAGAATAGAATAGAATAGAATAGAATAGAATATAGAATTTATAATATAGAAAATAGAATATAATATAGAGAATAAAATAATGGGATAGGATAGGATAAAGCAGAGTTGGAAGAGATCTGGGAGGTCTTCTAGTCCAACCCCCTTAGGCAGAAAATGCTATACCATCGTTGATAACAAATAGTTGGTACCAAAATGGCTCACATCAAACTGTTGGGCTTTGAGAGAAAAACTTAGACATGGGAAAAAAACTCTGCTAAGATTATAAGTTACAAGTGTTTAATATTTATGCACATTTCCGCCTAGGAGATTCCCTCATTTTCATTGTTACTCGGGTAGCACAGGGTACGATCCTTCTTAGTAAAGGATGGGCTAATTTGCATTTTTCCAGTCCTGGGACAAGGAGAAAAATAAAAGATGGACCATCCATCTTTTGGAGAAGTGCAAAGCCCGCTGCAATTGCAGCGGATGTACGAGCTAGTCTAGACCTTCTGCTAGCCAAGATAATAATGAACGGGCAAAATATGGCTCCAGTTCTCGCCAGACCTTTGGCAAGAAGGCACTGGGGGAAAAAAATAAAAATAAAACTAAACAGCAGCCATTAAATCGCAGCCAAAGCTGCTTTAGCATAAATCTCCTTTCCTTTGTCTTGACTACCTTAACATTGGTTTCAATTAATGGACAGTTTTAAGTGAAAGGAAGGCCTGCCCAAAAATAATGTACAATTCCTTTCCTACCCTAGTGCAGGCAGTACTTTCAACCCCCAATTGAGCCCCACATGTATGTTGCTCGTGAGACATTTATGAAGTGGGGTTTGCCTCATTTTACGACCTTTTTCACCACAGTTGTTAAGTGAATCACTGTGACTGATAACTTAGTCACCCAGTCGCTAAGTGAATCAGGCTTCCCCACAGACTTCGCCGGTCTGAAGGTCGCAAGGGGATGATGTGACCCCCCCCAGGACAACACAACTGTCATAAATGTGAGTCAGCTGTCAAGCATCCTGATGTAAATCACACGATGTGATGCTGCAAAGGTTGTGTAAAGGAAAAACTGTCGTAAGTCACTTTTTTCGGTGCTGTTGCAACTTCAAATGGACAGTTTGAAGTCCAGATATCAGCATTCCAGAAAACTTCCACTCGAACAAATAACTCTGAGGCAAACATCGTCTCCAAAGTTATTTTATTTGGGTCATAAACTGGCACAACTGGGGAATCCCAAATCTGAAAGTTCCGGCTTTCCTTGCAATAAGTAAAAAATTACAAATCCACTCCGTGCACCCATCATTGCCTTACATGCCCCAGTTGCCATCCATCCCAACTTGAAGTTCTGACCAAGGCTTCCGAGACCCTAATTAAACACAGGCTTATTTTAAAAACAAGTCTTGTTTTATTGCAATGCTGGAAATTGTTGTCATTCCCAGCTGGCAATGAATCTCAATGAATCTCAAACAGTCCCTCGAGATAAGCACCCACCTTTCTTCCCTGTGAAGTGCTGCCAATAACTGAAGTGTCAAATGAACTAGAAAGAAATCCAACCGAAGAAGAGAGTTTTAAGAATGAATCTGAATGAACGACTTTGCTTCCTGCAAAGGTTTCATCATCTTGGCCTGACTTTTATTCCTTGTGGGAGATGCAATCAGCTCCCAGCCCTTTTCCCAAGTCACCCCATTTGTTTCAGCTGCTCTCTCTTTCTAGCAGATCTGCATACTGGGAACAGGCTCTCCTGGTTCCTCTGCCTCACTGCAGACTCTGGAGGCAGCACATAACTCCCAGATGGTTCTGGCCTCATCTCTGCATCGGACACAGGACTCTCATCCGAGTCCTCCCCAGATTCCTGGACTGGTCCCCATTCTTCCCCACTCTCCAATTCTGCTGCTATTTGCACCGTCTGCTGGCGAACCACAACACTTGACGCATCCTCTCTACCAGGTGCAGAAATAACTTGACCTTGACTTAGAAGAAGAATGCTAATATGTCCAACTACATGCACTCCAAGAAATTCCCCCCTCCTATTTTCCCAGGCTCAAGAATATGGCAGTGTAGAAGCGTCTGGTGCTAATATGGCTTCCAAAGCTGACACCAGAACTCCCTGGACATCCAGCAAAGCACCATGAATCTGGAAAATAAAAAATAAAAACCCAACCCAAATTAGATTTTATTTTGCAGTGTTGGAGGAAGATTTAGAGCCACACAGCAACACTCCCGCGCCAGTGAGGAGAGAATTGTTAAATATTTATCGCGGCCGAGAACTTGCCGTTAATATATCTATATATACATATATTGTCTGAATTAGATACTTGCATCCAGGTAGCGCAGTTGCTGACTTCAGCTGATTTCAGCTGTAGTGTGGAGTTTTTATTGAGTTTCCCACCTGCACCCCTCCTTCCTAGTGCAATTTTTCAAGTTAATGCCAGATGTCATTCTATTTCGTTTCCAAATATAATCTCTGGGAAGAGAAGGTTCCCCTACTTCCTTATTTTCAATCTCGGAAGTTAATGGATGAATTTATATTCCTTTCTCCCACTTGGGCCCCTAAATTAAGAGCCGAAGTTATGAGAGGCCGCTCAGTGGAAAGGAATAGATACAGATTGGAAGGGACCGGGTAGGTCATCTAATTCAAAGCCCCCCCCCCCCCAAAAAAAGCAGGAGACCCTACACCATTTCTGATAAATGGCAACCCAGTCTCTTCTTGAAAGGCTTCAGGGATGAGTACGTGGGATGAATAGAGTCCGAAGGGAGGGTGGAGAGTTGCCCTGATGACAGCTGCTTTCCCCTTACTGGGGCCCCCATTCCTTTTGCTCTCTCCAAAGACACCCCCTCCCCCATGAAGTGTTTCTGGGGTTCCCATTAACGGCTTTTGCTCATGCCGATCATCAAGAGGCAGTTTTCTGTGTGTCGTGGGAGCCGTAAAAATGGCATGGGTTTTGCACAGAACTCCCCTCTGACAGCAGGGCTCGCTCTTTTTCTTAACCGTTGGGGTGTCTGGAGAAGGGGCTAGCAATGAAACCCCCTCCCTTGCATACGTAAAAGCAGCCCGTGACTTAGGACCACAATAGAAGCCCAAATTTCAGTTGCTAAGCGAGACGTTTGCACCATGAAGCAGTGTGTATAATCTTGAGTGCTATGGCTACTCCTTGGTGAGACCCATTTAAAAATCTTTTCCAGCAGTTCTGAAAATGCTGCCAGCGGCAGGTCAGAACACTTCACCTTGCTTGGAGCATGGCGGAGGAGAACATCAATCTTGAACATACCCTTAGTCACGTCCGAAGGTCCTTGGTGGATGTAAAGGATGCGCATTGCCTGTAACGGCTTTTAGGACATCAGATCCGGTGAGATCTGAGACTGTGTTAAGTGGCTCATCAAGCTATCCTCAAGATGAATCAAATATTCATCAATATTTGAGGGGTTCCTACAAAGATAAGGGGAGGAGGGGGTGTCAAACTATTTCCCAAAGCATTAAAAGGAAGAAAACAAGGGTTGGAAACCAGGAAGAGAAGCAATCTAGAACTCAGGAGAAATTTCCTAACAGGGAGAGCAATGAATCAATGGAATAGTTTTTGCCTTCTGTTCTTGCAGGGGGTTGGACTAGAAAGACCTTCAAGGACCCTTCCCACTGTTGCTATTTTGTATTCTAAGTCCCTGAGACCTACAAGTAGTCTTCAAATTTACAACAGTTCATTTCGTGACCATTCAGAGTTACAACGGCCACTGGAAAAAAAGTGAAGTACGATCGTTTTGCATTATTCTGCAAAACACCAAGCCAACTTTGCATTTCACAGAGATTCACAGCTCCCCAGGAACATTTCTCCAGCTGTCCGACAGATCTCCAAATTGCAACCAAGTCTGTAAGCAGTTGTTTGATCAACAAAGGAGCATTCTAACCAGGGGTGGGCTTCTGGGGGCTCATAGGGGCTTGGGAGAGCCCTTCGCTAAGACTCTGCGGAGCTCGAAAAGCCCTCAATCCCTTCAGAAAGGCAAGCAACAAGGGAAAGCTCTTAATAGGCTTAATTGAACTTCTGGGCATTCAGCCAAGAGCATTTTACACCTGGTAAAAGTGTGGCAAACTGGATAAACAATCTACTCAGTGCTTGCAGGGGAGAGCCATTGGGAAAATCAGATAACATAGCCACTAGTCACATAACTCGCCAGAAACTCCACTAAGACTCCAAGATCCCTCTCACAGTCACTGCCCTTATTTCACCCAGCCTTTTATTTAAGCATTAAATTAAATTCACGAAATAATAAACAAGTTTTTGGTATATATCTTTTTTTAGGTAATTAGGGCAAAGAAGTGATGTGGAGTTGGCCACACCCACCCAGCCAGTCACGAGGGCAGAGAAAAATTGCTAAAAAATTTGAAGCCCACCCCTCGCCCTAACGCATTTAGCCGTACAACCTCTCTCTCTTGTCGCACAGTTTGCCTGCATGGGCTTCCTAAACCCAATTCGGCTTCTCTCCCTGCTATCCAGGCACAATTGCAGGGCCCTGGCAATCTATTATGAACCCCCAGGCCTCCTTTCTCCAGAGGGAACGGTTGGCAATTTATCTGCCGGTGTCAAGAGAACAGGCGGCAGCCGGACACTCATGGCCTTCAGTCCGCTTATCCCATGATAAATGGGCTCTTTACTGGGGCTTGTTCTTGGGATCTGCACAGACCATCTCCGAACTATAATAACAAACCTCACTGCAACCTTCAGCTGGAAAGCAAAGGCATGGGGCGTGATAAATGGCTTTTTTGTGGGAAGGATGGGGTGGAATTGAAAATCTCCTGCTAGATGTCCTGGTGTCCCCCCGCAGATACCCCATCCCCTGGAATTATCTTCGGCAACAGTTTGAACCAGGCCATCTATGATGGGTTGAGCTGGAAAAACAAAAACCGAGAAACCAGGCAATCATAAAATTGAGGACACAGTATTTCTCACTGTGATCATCTCACCAGCCAACCAATATGAATTATGGGGCCTTTTTTCTCTCCCTCCCTCCCTCCTTCCTTCCTTCCTTTCATCAATAGGAGAATGCAGGTCAGGATAGATTTAGGAGGCAGTCAGGAGCTGAGTTTTCAATCCCCTTTAAGGTTCTCTTTGAAGAATTTCTGGATCTTCTTAGAGAACCATCACACTACAATGCTTTCAAAGAAAGGAGATCAGGCCAAAGGACAGAGATAAATGGAGGGGCTCGGGAAGGGGCTAAACCAGGGTCTCCAACCTTGGCAACTTTAAGGCTTGTGGACTTCACCTCCCAGAATTCCCCAGCCAGCCATGCTGGGGTCCACATTCTGTAAGAAGACCCAGAAATTCTTCAAATAAGATTGTTCCCACACTTTAAGGTAGGAGAATCATTAAGAGAGTTCAGGATTTAAATCCTATTAAGGGCCTACAGCAAAGGCTTATGAAGATCTCTCCCAGTAGGGCTGCTATCAAGAAAAGCTGATTTCTCATGGCTCCCCAGCTTCATGAGACTTGCTGATGGAATCACTTTAAAAATGGAGAAGGATGTAGGAGTGTACGTGGCCCATCAGAAGATGGGCCTTCCTCCAACCCTTGCTCCTTTTCTCCGTTTCCTGTGCTCAGTGAGATCCAGGTTGGCCATCTGTATCCCAGGCTCCATTCAGTTGGTGGTGGGCCTCCATTTCCCAGATTACCCCTCCAACATCCAGCCCCAAGTTTGGCCCCCTGTGCATCCTTTAAGGTTCAGAATGCTGATTTAAATGATAGTGCCTGCCATTCGTCCCTGGTTTGTTGCTATTTTCTCCTGTCATGACCCCTCGTGCGGCTTGGGGGTCTTCATCCAGGAAGGTGGGTGGGAAATAAAATGGTGTCTGGAACATGATGGCTCAGTGGTTAAAGACACTGAATTTGTCTGCTGGAAAGTTGACAGATGGGTTTGAAACCCGAGCGCCACACAATGGAGTGAGCTCCTGTTCTTGGCTGTAGCTCCTGCCCACCTAGCAGTTCAAAAGGATGCAAATGAGAGTAGATAAATAGGTACCATTTCGATGGGAAAGTAACTGCGTTCCATGCACCTTGGCACACAGCCATGCTGGCCACGTGTTCACAGAAGTGTTTTTGGAGAACATTGGCTCCCTCGGCCAAGAAACAAGTGATGACCCTCATGCCCTAGATTTGGACATGACTGGGGAAACTTTACTCTTAGCAAAACCTTGTCCTTTCCTTGTTGAGGTGGCAGAATCAAATCATTTTATTTATTTTATTTATTTTGTCAAGCAATTATAAGATAACAGATATAAGTATAAACATAGTTATGAATATATGAAATGGATAACATATAAGAAAAATAAATAAACAATAGGACAGGGACGGTAGGCACGTTGGTGTGCTTATGCATGCCCCCTACAGGCCTCTTAGGAAGGGGGTGAAGGCAATAGTAGACAGTCTAAGGTTAAGGTTTTTTGGGGTTTGGGGAAGAAACCACAGAGTCAGATAGAGTATTCCAGGCATTGATCGCTCTGTTGCTGAAGTCGTATTTTCTGCAATCAAGTTTGGTGCGGTTAACCTTGAGTTTGTATCTATTGTGTCTTCTCAATATCTATAATAACACAGTGTTGCTTCTCCTCTTCCCATACTTGGATAGCCTACCTTGGCTAACCTTCAGCTGTTCCTGTAGTTCCACTTCCAAGTGGTTGCTAATCCAAGCGTGGTTCCTTGTTGGTCGACAAGCTGCCATTTCCTGCGGGCTCTGTCCATGGTGTCAAATACACATATATATTAGTGCTGCAGCCACCCTCCCTGCCTTTGGCCCCCATCCTGCAGTGTGGAATTAAGATGCTGCAGAGAGTCTCCATCGTCTTGCTGAAGGATATTGTATGCTAATTCTTTATTTCCCCTGGGGCCCTAGCCAGAGACTTCAGGGTGTGTTCTTGGGTTTGCATCTCTAATTAAAGGCCCTTTATTTGTTTGTTTGTTTTTCCACTTGGGGAGAAAGTGCTGCATTGTTACCCTGCTTTTTTTGTTCTTGTTTCAAGAAATGGAAAAGTAGAGAAGGCTAATTTGGCAGGATCTATTCTGGCTCCATCATCAGGACCAGAAGTTTTGTCTTCCGAGCCTTTGTAACTCATGCTGGAGCCCAGCTTTGGGGAACTTATCTCTGGCAGACTGCGTGCTTTGGGCTAGACTTTGTGTGGCATTTATACGGTGCCCTTTGCGTGTGGCTTTTTAATCATTGATTGGGATGCTGATGGGTGGGTATTAAATTGTTGGCTGTTGACAAACATTCAATTTTGCAGTAACTAAGATTGTTTGACGAGCAGGCACAAAAACAGCCAGGGATGCATAAGCAAGCAACAGCCAACAACAGATTGGGGTGTTGAAGACTAACCATTAAATCATTGGCTGTTGTTTCCTTGTGCTGCCAAGCCCTTGTCTCCTAAGTACTTGTTAGGCTGGGAGTAAATCAGCATTCTTGTTGAATGGCGAGAGGCTCGTTTCCCAGGCTTCAACTGGTTCCCTGGCTGTTTTTGTGTCTGCTCATCCAACAATCTTGGTAGTTGCAAAATTGAATGTGTGTCCTTGTTCGTTGTGATGAGAGACCGCCAAGGACAAAAACACTATTTTTTGTCACGGTTGGCTGGGATGAGAAGGCTGGTTGGAGTTAAGGCATGACATTGAAGGAATTTGTAACTTTTAATAGGAATAACCTAAAGTTTGGTGTAAAACCTGCCTCGGCTCAAAGATCCTAACCCCATCAGTATTTGTAGAGGCAAGACCTCTTTAAAAATCATTCCAGGAGAGGCATACTTAATCCTTCAGAAAGGAACAGCTGAAACTCTTATTATCTTCTCCAAATGTGTCTTCCACAGTTGATGATTCATTGAAAAGCAGGGAAATCTGTGCCTTGCATCTCACTTTACAATCCAAAGGTAAGTCAGATCAAACAGCTTGGCGGATTCCCATAGGTGCCTGACAAAAATCATGGCAGTATCAAAAAAGTATCATGTGAATCACAACATCATCAGGGCAAATTGCAGCTGACACACATTACATGGTTTGCTCCTCCTTTTCTCAACTCTCCCCAGACACCCACAAGGAACTCTATTCGCACCTAAAGCAGGAACCTCTTGATTTTGGAGCCGGGCTCTGGAATCTTGCTCTTCCTTTTGAGTTTCCTGAATTATTTTAATGAGGTTGCTCTTTGCTGTTGAACGTTACTCTCTGAAGGGATAAGTGTGGTTCCTGGCACTGAAGAAAAAGAAGAAAGCTTTGGCCCTCTGGAACTCTTAATTTCATTCAGTGATTTCATATAATTTATCTGTGACGGTATGGGCTAAGCGTACTGTCAACGCATAAAATATTTCTCTGGTCTTTTTAGAGTTGCCATCAGAAAGGGAGAGGGGAACAGTGCAACAGCTTGCAAAACCAAAACTGCATTCCATAAATGTTTTCAAAGATAGTAACTAGGTGACTGAAGTTTCTGGTGTGCAAATATCTAACTGGAGAGCATGATTGACGACACTTGGCTATGGATGTGTCCTATTGGAGAATATGAATTACAAGACACCCAGGGGGTGGGGGAATACCAGAGTCAAGGGTGACAATGTATTATGTGTCTCAGAGCCATCTACACCCAGGCAATGCTGGACATGTTAACTCCCAATAAATCCTTTTGAAGTTTTGGAAGTTTGGCTCAAGACTCCTTATTTAATTGGGGTAACTGATGGAATCCTGATACGTACATTTTGACCAAGAAGTCATTTCTCTAATTTTCAAGGTCCCAATTTAATAGTAGAGATTCATGAAGGTCTATCACCTGTTAAGGTAAGCCATAATAATAGTGTTTATTGGTTGCTATTGTCCCCAAAGTGCTTTTTTTTCAAGAGGCAACTGGACTTTCTGGTTTTTCTTTGAAAAACATTTTGCTTCTCATCCGAGAAGCTCCTCCATCACTCTTGGATGAGAAGCAAAACATCTTCAAAAAAACCCAGGAAGTCCAGTTGCCTCTTGAAAAAGCACCTTTGGGACAACCAATGACTTGGATGACTGGGAATCTCCAAGGGCATTGGTTATTGTTTATTTAGCAGGAGGCATCAACCCAGCTGCAATAGCTCAGAATAATGCGTAAACCAAAACATGATGGCTTGTTTTACAAACTATGGGCCATATAAATCCCATAATACAAGTTTGCAATCTGTTTCACTTTAAACCATGCAACCGGCCATCACATTGTCTTCATCTTATGCTTCATGGGTATGTAAGGCTTATTTGTGTCTCGGTGTTTGGTGACCACACCAAACAAAGCTAATTTTCTACCTGTTCTCTTTATTTTGTAGCTGGAGGCAGAACTTCAGATGCTGAAGGGTCAAATGTCCGCCATAGAGCCCAGCAACTTCTTTGCCAAAGAAGAGCTGGATATACTGAGGTGAATGTCCTGCCTTCTATTCATAGTGATGGAGCTGAGGAGAAGAGATGGAGTTAAATCTCTTCCAACTCCATAACTGCTCCTAGAAGAACTTCTGCCCCAACCTGGGCAGTATAACATCACTATGTCAGATACTGATGATGATTACAGTAATGATGATAACCAACTTTCAGGGCTTCGTAACTTTCCTCACTGCTGTGGTATTAATAGACAAAACCACATCTTGCAGAACATCAGTTATGTGTTGTGAACATCTAAAAAAAATGCCACTGTCAGCTTTGGAAGCCTTACTGAGACCAGGTGCTCCCACACTGCAATATTTTGAGCCTGGAAAAATGGGAGGGGGGAATTTTTGGAGTGTATGTCGTTAGCCATAACAACATTCTTTTTCTAAGTCAAGGTCATGTTATTTCTGCACCTGAGTGAGAGGAAGTCTCAAGTTGGGAGGGATGGTGATTGGGGCATGTGATGTGATGGTGGGTGCAGTGGGGTGGATTTGTAGTTTTTACTTATTGCAAGGAAGCCTGGAACTTTCAGATTCGAGATTCCCCAGATGTGCCAATTTACTATCCAAAATAAAAGAAACTTTTGAGAAGATGTCTGCCTCAGAGTTATTGGTTGGAGTGGAAGTTTCCTGGAATGCTGACAGCCACAGGATCCCACCCAGGATAACGCCCCCACCCCAAATTAGGAAGGATCCCAGACCAAAGCCATGATTAATTACTTTGGAAGAGAGAGAGAGAGGAGAGAGAGGGGGGGGGAGAGAGAGAGAGGGGAGGGAGAGAGAGAAAGAGAGAGAGAGAGAGAGAGAGAGAGAGAGAGAGAGAGAGAGAGAGAGAGAGAGAGAGAAGAAGTCTTACCGAATCCTTGAGCATTTGTCTTTTCAAGTTTTGCCATCCACTAATTAGATGAACTCGGATGCCACTTATAGATGATGGATTACTTTTTCAATTTATAGTGTGCCAAGCTGACAGGTAGATTACCTCTTGAAATAAAATTATCCGGCTTTCATTTTTGAGAGGTAGTAGTAGGGCGAGGACCTGAAGCAGCAGGAGTTCGGTGGAAATGTATACAATTTACACTGCTGACATTTTAAACTTGGCAATAGTGGCAGATGTCTATAGCTCAGGTGTAGGATGAGGATGAAGGTTCATTCTCCAAGCTCGTGGGTTGCTTTCCTCCCCTGTTGTAACCTCCTCATCATGAGACCCATCACAAGACCATCACCGATGACTCACACCTGACCCCTCACAAAACCACTGACCACATGAAGCCCATGTAAGCCGAAGAACACAGACACTGACATCCCCTAAACTCCACTGAAGATGTTACTCAACCTGGTAACGAAACATTTGGAAACCAGCCCATAAGCTTAGAAAACGAACCTTCACCCTTATGTTAAACTTTCACAGCAGGTTTGGCTTGTTGCATTTTGCTCAAGATGGAGGGTTTCTCTTTCCTTCTGACCCACCGCAACAGCAGCAGCTACATCTATGTTTGGGTCAGGAGAGACCTGGTTGTTCAGAGTCATTTGGTGAAGTGTCTGGTTATCAAGAAGCTTGAACCTGGTATCAGATGCAAAAGAGTGGGACTGTACGTTATGTTGCAATTTAGAAGGATCTATTGCTCAGCCAGTACTCAGGAATCCAGTCAACTAAAGTTCAAATTTTAATCCATGCCAGATCAAGGTGAACAGAATTCAAAGGGTGTTGGATGTGGGTTGCTTTTGGCAATGCAAGGACTCCAAGCTTCTGACATGTTTAACTCCATCCTCCAGCTTTGCCTGCCCTTCTACACTTGAGTTTTCACAGTGCAAATCCAACAGCTCCTACACTTTACTAGCAGATGTTCTCCAAGCTACTTCATATTTCTAAAGAGGAAAATAGCCTTCTCTCCCAATATTAAAGGAAAGAAATTTTTGTAAATTCACCTGTTTGGTACTCAAAGAGCTATCTCCACTGACGTTTCGCACAGTTTACATTCAGGGCAAGGGAGTTGATTGATGATTTAAAGGCCAAACAATTCATCGCTCATCAACTCTCAGACATGCTTTGTGCTTTCGTGCTGTAAGACCTGAAGAGGAATTAAAATGCAAGCCCAACCAGCTCATATACATTACCATTTGTGGTTTTGGCATCACATGTGACATCTCAATGTGCAGCCACTGGGGGACATGACCCACCTGGTGTCTTCCCCACTCACCCTTTTCTTTCTGGTTCAAAAACTAGAAGTTTTCCATTCTCTGCTGGTTGGCATTGATTGACTTCTTCAGGTGGTCTTATCTGTCTCCTTGTGTTAGGCTATCAGCCTTCCTGGCTGATGGTTGTTTGTTTACTTATTATTTTTACTGGATGCCTTTTGACCAGAGATAATAAGGAAGCACAGTGTCATGCTCCTGTCGGAATCTGATTTGGAGGGGGAGGCCGAGCAGTTGACAGGGAGTGGGAGTGTGGCTCCATTGGCTGTGGAAGAAACTGGGGGAGGGCAAAGGCCAGCTGGGCAGAGCAGGGGAGAGGTAGTGCAAGGGAGAGGGAATTCAGAGGAGGCCCACCCCCTCTTCATCCTAGGGCACACAGGGAGGAACGGAGAAAGGAGCAACGTGAGTTGCATGGCTTACGGGGGAGGAAAGGGCCCTGATTCCCTTCATTAGCTGCAGCTGGGAATACAGTTGATAAGAAAAGCAGGGTGCATGCGACAGGCTGCTGGGGGCAAACATGAATTTCTCTGGTATCATCATAGCTTATCTGTGTTCCTGACATCTTCCCAACTGTGTGTGTTTTTCTCGCCTTTCAAGTCTGTAATTCCTTCTCCTGCCCTGTCAAGTTAAATTATTGTAGTGTGGTTTGTGTGGATTTTTATTTACAGTTTGTATGTACTTTGTTTTCGGACTGAATTTCCTCCACTTAAAGGCTGTTCTTGGGAGAGTTTTTTTCTCCAGCTGAAGGTAACCTGGTCATTGGGGGAAAAGTTGGAGGTACTAAAGGGACACTTCTTGCTTATTTGACTGTGTTGCCTTTGTGCCACACCCCGGGTCATCACACACAGATAAGGAATGGCTTGAGATCTGTTGGTAGCATTGGTGAGATTTCAGCAGGAAAGCGGGATCTCTTATATCGTGTGCTGTTCTTCAATAAGGGAGAAATGATAAAACAGAGTTTCAAAAATGGGTACATAAACTCTCATAAAAGCTATGGCAGAATTTGATAATTCTTCTGAAGGCACATAGTCGAACCCATAATCTAAAGCAGTGTTTTTCAACCTCAGGAGCTATAAAATAGGTAGACTTCAAATCCAGAATTCCCCATCCAGCATGCTTTGCTTAAATTCCCCAGCAAGAATAAAATATCAAAACTGGCCATGAAAATGTTCCCATATGGTTGCATCCAAGCCAGCTTGTCCTTCCAACTAAACCCAAAATCCAGATCCTCTTCCCTCTGGGTTGTGTAGTCCCAAGCAACAGACAGTTGAAGCCAAATGTTTTATTCCAGTGTCTGAAGTTGCTCCTCCCTTAATTACTGGACAAAGTTGGAGACCAACCTCTTGCCATGATGATCTTCCTTCCATCAAGACTTGGTTTCCCGGATGCTTAGGAAAATTAATATTGTCTTGCCTTCCAAGATTAGTGGGGGGTTTCTGCAGGATACCTTTGGACTCTGCCCATATCCTAGACCCATTGCGAGAAGACATCAATTCAACCTCTCCCAATAATTGAAATGCACCAGCTGTTACCAGCAGGCATAATAGAGCTTAAGACCATCTATTGTTTATCCATTTCATCTTCCATCCATGGTTCCACCAGAGACTCCTTCTGATGAAAAGTAGGGCAAAAGAGGATGCACGCTTAGAAATTGCTGTTGGGAAACTGGAGGGAGGAGTCAAGCAAAGGCCTAGCTTACAGTCTGCGTAGTTGCAAAAGGCATAAAAGTGATTCTCCCCAAGATCCAAGAAGCCCTACCTGGTTGTTCCCAGGGGAAGGAGAGCAAACTGGGGGGAGCTTCTTGTAACATACGCAGTAAGCAATGAAGTGACTGATTTCATCTATTCACAAGTGATTCTGGTTGTTTGCACCTGACACTTGGGGAGGGTTCTGGAAGTAGTTTTTTCCTGCCCACTGTCCTGATGCCCAGTTCCTTCTCTGGTCTCTGCCAACTTCCCCTTGCTGAAAAAAAATCTTACTTGGACCAGAGAGGTAGGTACACATCAAACTAGGGTCAAACTTTTAGCTGCCTATCTCCATGAACATTAAAATCACATACAGACACACACACACAGACACACACACACAACTCACCCCCATGATGCAGCCCCTGTAGAATTCAGGCATCCGGGTTAATTTCCACCACCACCCCAAAAAAACAAATTTGTATTCCCATCCTATGCACCAGAAGTTTCCACCACCACCCCAAAAAAACAAATTTGTATTCCCATCCTATGCACCAGAAGTATTTATTTATATATATATATATAACTACAATGACGTGGGATAATACCCGAAGGAAGCTAAACAGCACGCACGCGCACACACACACACACACACACACACACACACACACACACACACACACATATATATATATATATATATATATATATATATATATATATATATATGGTATTCAGCTTTTTTTGGGTATTTTGCCACATCATCATAGTTGTGCTTTTAAAGTTGTAGCAATGTTTTGGCAGAATATATATATATATATTAAAGAGAAAAATATATCTTTTGTCTTCTCTTCCTTTTAATATGCAAAATAAATTACCTCCAGGAATCTTAAAAGACAGTTATCTATATCTCTGCCCCCCCCCCAACCTCCCCCCTCCCACTCCACCTCCCAATCCGGCTTCAGAGAACAAAACACTTTTTTAATCAGACTTTTTTCTTTATAGCGTTTATAAGTGAAAATTCTCTTTCCCGACATTATTACTTCTGAGGAAACAACGCAAAGTAATATTAACGCTGCCAGTCCTTCACCTAAGCCTGGCCTCCCATAAATCACATTAGCCCCATTTGGTGATCCTTCCTAGCCAGGGGCCGCTTCGGCCTTTGATAGCGTAACAGGTTGTTTCACCCAGGAGAATGAAAAACCGTTATGTTGGTGTTTTTTTAAAAATTTGCTGGAAGTTAAAGGAACATTTTGAACTGGAATAAATAAAAAACACTTTTTCCCCCCACCAGTGACTTCAGTAAATCCTCCATGTCAGCTATGGATTTGGAAAATGGATGGTTTTGACTAAGAATAGAATAAAGTTGGAAGAGACCTTGGAGATCTCCTAGTCCAGCCCCCCACCCAAGCAAGGGACCATATACTATTTCAGATAAGTGACTGTCCAGAATCTTCTTAAAAGCCTCCAGTGATGGAGTACCTACAGTTTCTGAAGGCACGCCGTTCCACTGATCAGTTGTTCTCACTGTCAGGAAGTTTCTCCTCATTCCAGGTTGCTTCTCTCCTTGATTAATTTCCATCCATTGTTTCTTGTCCTGCCCTATGGTGCTTTGGAGAATAGTTTGACCCACCTCTTCATTGTGGCAGCCCCTCAAATACTGAAATACTGCTATCATGTTCTATCAAATTATTTGTAGTTGCAGCCAAGGAGATTGTAACTATCTCCACTTGATTATCATTGGATAGATAGTACATGGGCTAGGTGTCATCCATCATGTTCTCCAATTAAAGTTTTTCTGGGCAAAAGCTCCAGTAGCTTAGCTACAATCTTTTTAAAGATAAGGTTGGAATGTGCTTCTAAGTTCATTTGCGATATGCTTCTCCAGTCTTTCTCTCCCCCAGCCCCCTCTTTCTTATGGCAACTTGGAAACAAGTGTAGGAATGTTTTACAAGTCGACACTGTTTATACAGCCAAGCCAATGATTGTATTAGCTTTTTTGGCTGCTGCGGAGCTGATCAGAAAGTCACATTCTTGTTCTAGTTGATGAGCCACTTTTAGTGGCCCTTGCTCAGTTCTTGGTTTCTCCCTCTTGATGTTCTTCAGAGCTCCAGAAAGGCTCCGTCAGAGAGTCACAGATGGATCCTGGGAACCGAGTAAAGCCAGTGCCATTAAATGTAGATTGGATTGGACTTCATCCTATCTCATAGGGCCTTTCCTGTGTTTTCATAAATAAACCTTCATTAGCTTAATTAGACCTCTTGAGGCTTAGAGGAGACACATTACTTCAGCAATGTGACAGGGCTGCATAAATCACCACGTGAACGCAGGTAACTTGAGCTTTCAGGAGGATTTTCAGCTTGAGGGTCTCACTCAACTTCTGGAAAGCCTACTTCATCCCACTTGGGTGACAAACCCAGGAGGTTAAAAGGAACAAACATGATTCCAAGTTAACCACAATACGTAGATTCGCAAGGAAAGACAGAAAAAGAAAGAAAGAAAGAAAGAAAGAAAGAAAGAGAGAGAGAGAGAGAGAAAGAAAGAAAGAAAGAAAGAAAGAAAGAAAGAAAGAAAGAAAGAGTTAAAGGCTATCCAGGTAATGTTGAATCTTTTTCTTCCAGGTTAAAGATTGAGGAATTGGAAACTGAGCGAAGCCAGTTAGAAGAGAAAAACAACTCCCTGGAAGCAAAGCTGGAACAAGCTATGGTTCAGGTAATGTCTTAGGATGCATGATTTCTCTGGACGAGAGGGACCGAAAAGTTTTGTCCATATTTTATGCTCTTTTGTGGGGGGGGGGGGGTGTGTGGAATTCCTCCTGAGATTAATTTCAAGAAGCCGAGTCTTATCTCATGCTATTGGTTCTTTTATTACAAGAGTTTGTCAGGCATCTCTTAGGAAATTGAACGCTCCAAAGAGTCTTTGAATATTTTTCGTTGTTTGTATAAATGGACACTTTAGTGTTCAGAGGTCCGTCAACTTGTTTCTAATGTCTAAGATGGAGTCAAATGGATGGAGAGCCTCTGCGGATGCCGCTGGGAGCAGCATCCTATAATTTGTTTCCAGAATCTGCCTTGGGCAGGCTGTGAAGACTTAATCATGGGGTTTGGGTTTTAAAAAGTAGAATTACAGGTTCCTGCTTCTAAGAAAATTTGCTTTGTCTGTGGATGGTCACACAACACGTTTTGTAAGTGACAAAGAGAGCTGTAAGTCAGATACAAAGCAAATGACTGGGTTTGCATAATTGACTAGGTTTTGGTTAGTTTTAATTTTGGTTAGTTGGTTTTTTTGTGTGTGTGGAGTTTTTTTGGTGCATACTATCTTATATGAACTCAGACCAATTAGTTTGTGACTCAATGTACTTTGCAAACCCAGAATGTGAGTTAATGCAGTACCCATGTTAGGCCTGTTGGGTGAACCCAATTTTAGAGCACAGAAAAAAAAATAAATTTTAAATTTTTTAAAATATTTTAAAATATATTTTACTAGGTATATTGACAGCAACAAGAATAATATACACACAATGCTGGAAACAAAATAATATGTCCTCAGAGGAATTAGTAATTCAAAAAATTCT
Organism: Laticauda colubrina; assembly: GCA_015471245.1. NCBI lineage: Eukaryota > Metazoa > Chordata > Lepidosauria > Squamata > Elapidae > Laticauda > Laticauda colubrina. Next base: position 11,146,736 of record BLBF01000067.1, read on the forward strand.
AGATTGTGCTGAAATGGATAAATTGATGTTAAAATTAAAAGATGAAGAGTTGGAGTATTATGAAATTTGGGAGAATTGATATAAATGGTTCAACAATAGAAATAAGGATAATGGAGATAAGTAAATAAGAGATAAATGTATATGAATGTATATAAATGTAGATATTTACATGAGATTGATTTATATAATAATGAGATAAAGTACTGTTAATATTAAGGTTAAAAGGTGAAAAAGAACAATAAAAATTATTGAACAAATTTAGAGCACAGAAACTACATGCACTTCTGCCTCTTACTTTCCAGAATATTCTTGAACAAAGTTGCCCCATCTTTCCTGGTTTTCGCTTGAAAATATCTTAAATCCCTACACCCAATCTGTACCTTATACATTAACACTCCTTCACTCCAGGAGTCTCTAAATGTGGCAAAAATCTGGGAATTCTGGGAGTTGAAATCCACAAGTCTTAAAAAGTTGCCAGGTCTGGAGACTCCTGATCTACTTCCGTAACACTTTTATTCAACTTGTTTAAAAGCTCATTTTTATAACAAATGGATCTATATCCCCACCATATCGAGCTGTCTGGAATATCAGAGGGTAATATTGGCATCAACCCATGCCATTATTCCCATAAAAGATAGCAGTGCCCAGGAAAGTGCAGTGCCCAGGAAGATACAATGGGATTCAAGGTCTTCTGAATTTCTAACCTTCTTGCCGCTGCTACTTACGTCTTGTAAGAATACCTCCTCAGAAGTCTTACTGGGTCTCACTAAATCTCATCTTCCTAACCTGCTTACTCTTCCTCTTGTAGACCCATGGACATAGTCTTGTTCCCATGTCCAGAAAGAAATCAGGCTAGTTTTCACCCTTAACCATCAGAACTTGGTCGCCACAATGTAAAAAAGATACTGAGACTCTAGAAAGTATGCAGAGAAGAGCAACAAAGAGGGTTAGGGGACTGGAGGCGAAAACATATGAAGAATGGTTGCTAGAACTGGGCCTGGCTAGTCAAGGGAAGAGAAGAATCAGGGGTGACATGATAGCCGTATTCCAGTATTTGAGAGGCTGCCCCAAAGAGGAGGGAGTCAAGCTATTCTCCAAAGCACCTGAGGGCAGGTAAAGAAGCAATGGGTGGAAACTGATCAAGGAGAGAAGCAACTTTGAACTAAGGAGAAATTTCCTGACAGTTAGAACAATTAATCAGTGGAGCATCTTGATTCCAGAAGTTGTAAATGCTCCAACACTGGAAGGTTTTAAGAGGAGATTGGACAGCCATTTGTCTGAAGTGGGTGTAGGTGTCCTGCCTAACCAGGGGTTGGACTAGAAGACCTCCAAGGTCCCTTCCAACTCTTATTCTATAATGATAGCACTGACTTCCATGTCATCCCAGTAGCTTACAGAACAAATGCTGATTATCCACAGCCCTTTTGTGCTGCCTACAGTTGTCACATGTCAAGATTTGGAGGTGGCCTGTGGCCATGCGGAAGGGCTTTCTGTTCTGGTTTGTCACAGCTTGCCTTTGTTGAGCATCTCTTCTTGTCTTCCAGCAGATCTTTGATCATCTTGTCCGTATTGGTGGCCCCAGCAGCCATCCATGCACAGGGATGCTCGTCTCTGCTCCAAGCGCGACTTTTATCTCAGGTCTGCTGGAGTTAAGCGAACATCCTCCAATTTGTCTGTTCTGGATGAGCGACTGTATATATTCCTTCTTGGCCAAGTGTAATTTTTGTAAACCATGTATTTTTTTTTCGGGCTAAGAAATCCTTCAACCATTAAACCTCTTTTTGTGAAGATGGATATCATGCTTTTGATTGTGCCTTTTGGCCTTTTCTCTACTTCTTCCTTTATGTAGCTCAAATAATACAATGTCTCCTATATAACGGGGGAGAACGGGGCATTGTAAACGTTGGAAACATCTTAAGTTTTACTCCTCTAAGTTTTTGTATCAACTTCAGACCACCGAGCTCGGTTTCCAGAACTGTGAGTCTGTATCTTCCTTTCATTCAAAAAAAAAACACAACACCATTATTTCCCATTTCTGTTTGATGTGATTTATTTCCAAAATCTGGCTCTGTAGTAGAGGATGGCTGCTCATAAGTCAAGGGCACCAAGTGTTTTGCTAAACATAACTCATTCCCAGTTCCATCAGGCCGACAAGGGAGGTCACAGTTATTCCCATTTTGCAGGTGGGGATCTCAGCTTGAGAAGACAAATGACTTGTTTGCGGTCAGTGGGTGGATCTCTTGGCCAACCTGGAATTTGAACTCTGTTCTTCAAGTGCAGATACAACTGCTTTCCTCCAATCCCTCTGGAGATAGAATGGATGCTGGCCGCTCACCCAGATCACATCACTAAGGGACAATCCTACCCTAGGGACAGGTCTGCAATGACTCCAGTTCTTTAACTCTTCATTCAGAACGAGAACTGAGATGACTGTTTCCATAATTCCATTTGAGCAAGTGGATACTTCAAGATGTGTCTTATTATTACACAAAAATTTGGACATCTCCATGTCAATCAGTTTGACTTGATAGCACCAGAAAGGGTGTGTGGGACTGCTCTGAAGTGTTGCCAAAGTGCATCTTAAAGACCTGAACATTGTCAAGCAGTCAAGCAGGAGAGCATCCAACATCATACAGGTGGTGGACGGTGTGGAGCTTGGGGGCCAAAGTGTTGTGTTGTGAGAGTCTTTATATCTGCCCTCCACCACATTAAAATACAAAATTTGTGATGGTCTCATCTAGCAGGAGAGCTTGTAAGATCCAGGTGCCATGTTTATTTTTTCTCAGATGCTTAAATAATGTCCTATTGTTTCTTTTATATTTTTTTTTATTTTTCTTATATGTATCCATGTATTCATAACTATGTTTTTACTTGTACCTATTATCTTGTAAGCAATTGACAAATAAAAATAAACTCCCAAATGGAATGAATGCTTCAGTGGTTCTACCACTTTTCCTACTGTTTCAGTGATTGTGCACCAAATGTGCGCACACAGCTTCCCAAACACCAGCTGATGCTCTGCCACGCCCATCAGATGAGTGTCAAGGCTCCAATGTGCACCCCCATTCAAATCATAAAGTCTCTAGCCTCATCTCTCAGAGTAAAAAAGATTGATTTATTAGGAGTGGCCATGTTGGTGTTTCCTGGGTGCAGCCAACACTAAAATACATCATTCATCCCTGACCTTGGTCTTCCACCATCCCCTGGATGTATATTCTCCAATGGGACACATCCATAGCCAAGAGTCATCAATCATGCTCTCCAGTAATAATCTTGCATGCCAGAAGCTTAGGCTACCTAGCAATTATCTGAAGCATTTAAGGAATGCACTTCTTTCCCCCACTCCTTTTCTGCTGGCAACTAAAAAGACCAAAGAAGTATTTTTTACACTGAGAGGATAAAGAACAGAAAAGCATAGGGGCGGGTAGGAAGGCCGATCCTGCACTTTTCTCTCCTTTCTCCTCTCAGCTGATTGTCAGAGCTTTTTTTTTTACCACTGACTGGGATCAACCGGTAGCAATTTTTCCTACCAATTCAGCCAAAGCAGGCCGAACCGATAGCATTTCACCATTGAAATGCTTGGCTCTTTTCATGGAGGAGAGAATGAAGGGGGATGAGCCAGCTACACAAACCACAAATGCACATACAAAACTCACAGTGTTTGTGCTTTACTCGATCTTTAGTTTAGTTTAGTTTATTATCATTGCACCTCATAGAATGAAATCAAATACCATCTTCAGTGCACATCATGACCATGAAAATAAACACAAACACACATTCTTCACAACCCACACATTGAATTGAAAACCCCCAACATTGCATGAATATTGCACTACACATTCAACAGAGCTACTGCCCTGGTATAGAAGCTCTTTTTCAGCCTGTTTGTCCTTGTTTTTATGATTACCCTGCACCGTCTGCCAGAGGGTAATAGTTCAAAAAAAGGGTGCCCAGGATGAGATGGATCTTGGAGAATGTTTTGAACTTTCTTAAGGCAGCGGGAGCTATAAAGCTCTTCCAAAGAGGGGAGAGGGCAACCCATGATCTTCTGGGTAATGACATAAACCCCCTGGAGTGCTGTCCTATCTGCCCCTTTGCAATTGGCAAACCCTACAGAGGTGCAGTGAGTTAAGATACTCTCTATGGTGCAGCGGTAGAAGGTCACCAGCAGTAGTATAATCTCTGCTGGGCCCTTTTGACCAGGGCTGCAATGTGGACACCCCAGGTCAGGCCCTCTTTTAGGGTAACACCCAGAAACTTAAAACAGGCCCCTTGCTTCCCTCAATGTCCATTGATAAGCAAGGGCTGGAGGTCTGATCTGTTCCTTCGATAGTCCACTATGAGCTCCTTGGTCTTATTGGTGTTGAGGACCAAGTTATTGTCTTTGTAACAACTGCTTTCATATTGAGAACCCCGGTCTGCTTTGCATTGAACCCAACCTTGTTCTGTTCAGAAGGGCCTGGTCTCTCTTCTTTCTCCCCGATGTGCCAAATATAGAATCCTAGAGCTGGAAAGGGAACTCAAGAGGTCTTCCAGCCCAACCTTACATACCATCCCAGACAAATGGGTCTGCAGTCTATTTTTGAAAACCCCCAACACTTGAGTGCTTACTATTCCCCTGGGACATTTGCAACTGGAATTGTCCAAAGAGAGGCACTTGGACTACACTGAGAAGGGAACGTGGACTTCTCAAGCAGCATTTGTCAAAGACCTTGGCTGTCTGATATAAAACATTCTCTAGCTGAAGGGCACTCCAACGCTAGCAGGCTCCATATATCCACCTTAGTCAACAGGCAGAAGTGGGTATTAAAGGCACCAAGGCTAGCTCACTCAAAGAAGTTGTTACAGGTTACTCCTTGACTTACAATGGTTCATTTAGTGATGGTTCAAAGTTACAATGGCCCTGAAAAAAATGTGACTTAACAACCGGTTTTCGCACTACCTCTGCTGCATCCCCAGGGCCACGTGAACAAAATCCAGGTGCTTGCCAGCCAGTTCATATTCATGACGGTCGTAGTGTCCCAGGAGTCATGTGATCAATTAATGGGGAGTCCACATTCACTTCACAACCATTTTGATTAACTTAACAAGCGCAATAATTCCCTTATCAAGGCCTCTGGTGAGAAAAGCCATACAAACGCTCTTCACCAATGTTTCACTTAGTGGCATGAATTTTGGGCTCCCTTGCGGCCATATGTTGAGGACTAGCTGTATACCTCTAGCATATAAAACCAGAGACAAAATAGAAGAAAATCCAAACTGCTTTTCAATTTGGGCATGGCGATATATGTAAAACAAGAGACAAATAACTGGAGGAACTACTTATATTGGTTACTCCTCGACGTAAGACACAACACTGTGGTTGCATGTTGGCTTTGTAATTTCATTCCATTCCTCCCTCCCTCCCTTTCCTTCCTCTTTCTTTGTCTTCCCTCCTTCCCTTCCTTCCTCCCTCCCTCCCTCTCCCCCCTCCCCCTCTTCTCCAAGATGGCTTCATTTGAAATTACCCAGATTTCAGACACGGCATTGATTTTTATCTTGACACCTATTAGAATCAAATTTTTCTTTTATTGCCAATTCCCAGAGATTGGGGGAGGGGGGAGAAGGAAAGGGTGGGGAGGGGGGGGAACAAGGGATGACAGCTCTGCTCAAACAGGGAATCAAGTGCTCCAGAGTGCTTTTACCAAGCAACAGCTTACCAATGAAGCCTGTCACCTGTTCCTCCTTTAATTGGGTTGCTGTCTTCAGAAGGGAGATGAAAGTTGCAGGTTTGATGTTTTGATGCCCATGTCTCCAAGGACTATTTTAGAACAGCTCCTCATTGCTCCACAGGTTACAGGCTCATTTGTTTCACGTTTCATGTCACGTCTGTGATGGGAGGAGGACCAGTGTACTCAAGATCTGCACAAGGTTGTGGTTTTCTCTGGGCGATTTGGAAAGGGTTGAGCCATTTGTAATTGGCAGAAGATACGGCATTAGCTCATCCCTGAAGAAACCAGACAAGTCACTCCAAAAGACACCGGTGGCATCTGCCTCTCGATGGAGGAGGTACAAACCTCCCTGCTTTTATTTTAATTGCTCGATTCTGCTGGCCTCTTTGGAGGCTATGCACTATAAAAAAATGATGTTGAGACTCTAGAAAAGAGTGCAGAGAAGAGCAACCAGGATGATGAGGGGACAGGAGACTAAAACATACCAAGAACGGTGGCAGAACTGGGCATGGCTAGTCTAATGAAGAGAAAGGACCAGGGGAGACAGGAGAGCATCTTCCAATATCTGAGGGGCTGCCATAGAGAGGAGGAAGGGGTCAAGGTATTTTCTAAAGCACCTGAAGGCCAGACAAGGAATAATGGATGGAAACTGACCAAGGAGAGATTTAACCTAGAAATAAGGAGGAATTTTCTGACAGTGAGGACAATCAATCCATGGAACAGAAGTTGCTTTCGGAGGTTGTGGGAGCTTCATCCCTGGAGGCTTTCAAGAAGAGACTGGACTGCCATTTGTCAGGCATGGTGCAGGGTCTCCTGATTGGGTGAGGGGTTGGACTAGATGACCTACAAGGTCCCTTCTAGCTCTGTTAATCCAATCTAATCGAAGGGAAGGAACCCGAGATCACATGTCTGCTCTTTGCTGGTCAAACTCTCTTGAATCTTGGAAGCGTCAAGCCACCCAGGAAAATAGGACAGAGACATCTTACAACGGCTCCGTGGTGCTCTCTGAACTCAGCCTTCCAGGCTTGTATTTTTATTTTTAATGACTTGGAGTGTGCAACATCTATGCAGGAAGAGAGTCCATTGTTGAAATTAGCAAATCTATTCACAGGAAGTCCTCCAAGGTTCATATTGTGACCGTCCCAATATTATGATGGCCCTGGAAACAAGTTTTTTCCCGACCATTTTTTTTCCAGAATCCCCAGAGTCACGTGATCCAAATCCAGAGGCTTGGCTCATAGTTACGACCATCGCTGCATCCCAAGGACACATGGGCCCCTTTATTGCAACTGTTTGCAACGAGTAAAATCAGTGGGGAAGCTGGATTTGCTTAAAAACCGTATTGTTTTCTGTATAACAGCTGCAATTCTCTTAAGAGGCGTGGTGAGAAAGGTGGTAAAACGGGGCAAAATGCGCTTAGTGTCTCACTGAACGACTCAAATGTTGAGCGGAATGGGGGTCGTTGAGGACTCCTGCATTTGGGCTCTAAAGGCAATAAGATTGCAATGCCTGTTATCAAGGCAGCCCATTTTTCTAACTGTTTGTCTGTTGTGACATACACACACACCCTCCTGATGACTTCCTGGTCCGCAGAGAAGGAGAGAGAATAAGAAGAAGCTGCCATGATTTAACCTGGCTTTTGAATTAATCACAAGCTAGCAGCCATCCAGAAAGAGGGTGCAGGAAAGACTCAAATTGGCCCTTCAGGGCTCGTAGCTTCATTTCATTTCATTCCTTTTATTTCATTTCTTGTTTGTATCCCTCCCATCATCTAATTGACTCACGGCACTTCATTTGCTCCAGAGGAACCTAATTCAAGATCCATATTCACTCCTACATAAAATAAAAATGTTCCTTATTTATTTTTTTCCCCCCTGAATCATCCAGAGGCTTGTTGGTTGAAATAAAGCTCACTGCCGACACCTCGAAGCCTTTTTCCCCAATACGAAATATCTCATTCTGGTCTCACCTGCGACTTCGGCATCTTATGCGGCCAGGAATCGACGTAGGCACTCACCTTGCTAAAAATAATCACCAGTGGAATTTTGTGGCTCTGGGATAGGTGTGGAGGGGAATATTAATCTCAGGAGTTGAGGAAGGCAGCGGATGTACAGGGAATGAAGCTGGTTGGAGAGGCCTGTTGAGGTTCCTCAGGATTTAGATCCTGCATAAAGTTGGCTTGCCCTCAGAGGTTATGGCTGATCCATCACTGGAGGGTTTTAAGAAGAGACTAGGCAGCCTCTTGTCTGGAATGGCAGGGGTGTCAGGGCTGCCTCGGCTCAATCCCTGGAAAAGGAAAACTCTGGATTCCATAGATGTAGAGGAAAGGTACTTTTACTAGGAAAGAAATGAATGCAGCAAAGGTCAGGCAAGATCTGAAGCAAAATGTGTGCAAAAAAAACCACATTGAGATAAACCCCAGAGCTCACCCTCCTCTAGTGAGGTACCCAGAGTTCAATCATTGGCCTGGAAGATGATGGAAGAAAGTCTCCATGCTCCTCTTCCATACATGCCAATCCTGGGAGGGTTGGCCTTGAAGATGGTAAACAACCCAAGCTGGCCTCCTCAGCGCTTCTCAGAAATTCCATTTCCACCTCCTGCATGCTCCCCTTCCCAAATATTCAATGCTTCCTTCCCCACACACACCCCTTCCATGGCAGCTGGCAGCAAGCTTGAAAGAAAGTGAAAATGCAGGCTGACAGTAGGGTCTTATGCTCAAGCAGGGGGTTAGTCTAGAAGATCTTCAAGGTCCCTTCCAAACTGTGTTATTCTGTTATCTTTACGTGTCCTGCTAAGGTTATGGAATGATCTCAAATTCAGTACCTTCACAAGTCTGGGTTGAGTTGAAGATTTAAAAAATAGTTGGGCAGTTGGAAGAATTAGTGGTCCAGTGTTTGTTTCTCCTTCTGTCTGGTTCCAAACTTGGTATTAGCAAGTGATGAAACCAATATTGATGTTGTTTGAGAGCAAGTCTGTATAACACTAGATTGCCTTCAGACTCTTGGCTTGTGAGAGACAGCTTAAATTATGGTTGGGGGCTCCGTCCACGTCCTCTTCCCCCAATCTCTTGCCACCCGCTTGGCTACTGACACCTTACTGCAGGCAGCATTGATTTTTCCTTCATCCCTATAAAAGTTTGTCACATGGATATTACTCACCGCTCAGATCTTTACAGCTCATAAAAAAAAATAATCTCAGGTTACAGAAAGACCCAAACTTTTAGGAGTTCCTGGGTGGTGGCACCTTATGCACCCTAACACTCTGTCCACTTTGGGAGAATTGAAAACCACGGAGCGTAAGAGGGGAAGAGGAAGTTTAAATGATTGAAACCATAGGGGACTGTAGGAAAAGAGCAGGCAAAGCTGGAGGAAGGAGTCAAATGTGTCATTAGTTTACAATCCTTGCATTGCCATAAATGATCTAGGTCCAGCTCCCTTTAATTCTGTGGACTTTCCAACTTTAATTGACTTGGTTCTTATTTGGAAGCTTGAGCAATGCACCCTTCTGAATTGCAACTTAGCATATGGTCTTGATCTGGGGGCCATGTTCTCGCATATTCTTTCCCTGTCTCCATTTAAGGTTCAATGGAGTAGCATCAATGCAATGGTTGGCTTTTCTTTGCTTGGGTCTTGGGTCCCGAGAGCATGCCATTGTCCTCCAGCCTAGACCTTTCTTGAAATTGCTTGGCTGAGCCATATCCTGCCAACTTTCTCCTTCCCTGCTCATCCCTCCTCGAATGGAATCAGGAACTTGAATTCTGGATGGAAAGGAGCAATCAAATCATGACTGCTCAACCAAGCAAGAAGCAAACGCTTCTCAAGAGTGCTCAATTAGTCCTCATTTCTTCAAGCAGTCCTTGTGTGTACAAGGCCAACGATGGCTGGTGAAGTAATTTGCTACGCAAACTCAGCCCGCCTTCCTGCACTCATTCGCTCTTCAGAGAGGGAGGTAGAATTGAGATCCTTCAGGTCCCACGGCTGCTTCAAGGAAGATTTGTTTTGAAACCAGAGGCTCTTTGATGTAATGGTCTTCATATACTTCCGAAGGAACTTGGTGTGGTTGTGTGATGCCCCTGTTGAAATTTGACTCAGAGGGAGAGGCTGAGCAGCTGGCAGGGAGTGGGAGTATGGCTCCGTTGGCTGTGGAAGAAACTGGGGAAGGGCAAAGTCCAGTTGGGCAGAGCAGGGGAGAGGTAGAGCAAGATAGAGGGGATTCAGAGGAAGATCCAGGCCCACCCCTTCTTCATCCTAGGGCACACAAGGAGGAACGGAGAAGAGAGCAACATAGTTGCACGGCTTCCGGGGGAGGAAAGGGCCCTGATTCCCTTCATTAGCTGCAGGTGGGAACAGTGTTTAAAAAAGACAAGCTGCATGCAACAAGTTGTTGGAAGCAAACATGAATTTATCTTGTATCATCGTGGCTTATCTGGGTTCCTGGCGTCTTCCCAACTGTGTGAGTTTTGCTGTGCTTTCAAGTCTGCAATTCTTTCTCCTGCCCTGCCAAGTTAATTACTGCAGCGTAATTTGTGTGGATTTTTAGTTACAGTTTGTATGTGCTTTGTTTTTGGACTGAACTTCCTCCACTTAAAGGCTGTTCTCAGGAGAGTTTTTTCTCCAGCCAAAGGTAATTTGGGCACTGGGAGCAAAGTTGTTTGATTGTGTTGCCTTTGTGCCACGCCCTGGGTCATCACAGGTTGGGACAACTTCTAGTGTGCTTACAACTGGTTGATGGAGTGAAGAACTCTGGTAACTGCTCAAAAACATCAGTCTGTATGAAATGGCAGGGAAAGTAAGCAACTTGGCCTTAAAAATTTCCAAAATTACGAACATTAAATGATGTACAATAATTTACTTCACCATTGCAAGATGCTTCTCTTTAGTAGACCCCATGACATTTCCGAAAATATTATCTTAGCTGGAGACAATTGCCTTCCTCCTCTTTATCACACCTGTTAGAGAAGGTTGCAAAAACCGTACAGTACTGCATATTATTAGGATTTTCTCTGATCCCAGATTGAAAATACGCTTCTGGGGATTGCTTGCACTCTTCTTTGTTTGTCTGGTACAAGATATTTTTTATGACTTTTCTCTTTTCTCTTTTATGCTTTTCAAATCCATCAAGATTGTTTTGCAAGGAGCTGTAGATTCCAATCCGAGTAAGATGCTGAAAGAACAGGTTGCTTTTTTTTAACAAAATAATTCCTGTATTTCAGTTTTCAAACACTTAGGACCCTGGTTGAAAGATTATTTCCTGCAATAACTTTACGGCAGGAGTGTCTTAGGCTTGGCAACTTTGAAGATGCTGGCTAGGGAATTCTGGGAGTTGAAGTCGGCAAGTTTTAACATTGCCAAGCTTGCACTCCTCTGCTTTAGTGTCTCAGGTGATAGATTAGAATGGACAAAACACACGGCACCATTCCCTATGCTAATGTAATAGACTATTGCCGTGATGGCAAACCCATGGCAAGCATGCCACAGGTGGCATGCAGAGCCATTTGTGTACGAATGCAAGCCCCAGTCAAATTTACCTGTACTCTACATGCATATGCCTCCCAGCTGATTTTCAGACCATTTGAGGCTGTTTTCGCCCTCCCAGAGGCTCAAGGGAAGCCTCTGCAGCCTCAGGAGGCTGAAAAACGGGCCTTCTGGAAATACCCGGTGCCGAAACGGGCCCATTTTTCGGCCTCCCAAGACTGCAGAGGCTTCCCTCAAGCCTCTGGGAGAGCGAAAATGGCCTCAAATGGCCTGAAAATTAGCTGCAAGGACGTGCATGCACAGTGCAGGTAAAGGGGTGGGGCGGGGGTGTTGCATGCACATGCACGGGGGTGTGGGGCACATTGCATTGTGGGTACCAGCATGCATGCACTTTCGGCACACCACAACAAAAAGGTTCACCATCATTGGACTATTGTAAGGCAGTCCTTGATTTACAACAAGAGCTCATTTAGCAACCGAAATTACAATGGCACTGAAAAAAAGTGATTTATGACCGTTTTACACACAACCTGTGCAGCATCCTCCAAAATCCAGACATTCAGACAAACTGACTCATATTTATGATGGTCCTTAAGTCGCTGCGATCCCCTTTTGCGACCTCCAGATGAGCAAAAAAGTCTATGGGGTCTATATTTTGTCAATACCGTCTGACAAAACGCCTTCACAACTTTTAACAACCGCAGGGATTCCCATAACCGGTGTGGCAAGGAAGGTCGTAAAACAAGGTGAAAAATGCACTTTCACAAAGGGTCTCGCTTGGTCACCGGAATGTCAGGTTCCGTTGTGGTTTTTGCACACCTGCAACGAAATTTCATCCTTTCAAGGTGTCCTTCCGGTCAGCCAATCTACACTTATCCCATGTGTGTCTCTCCCTCCCTCCCTCTCTCTCTCTCTCTCTCACACACACACACACACACAGAGCAGCTGAACAAGCCATCCTCTCTCCAGCTTTGAGAATTAAAACAGGCTGCATGGCAACAAGGGCTGGGCTCAATCAGTATGCACTGATGCAAACAGGCAGGCAGGCGGTTGGAACGAAAGCGCCTTGGCTAAAAGATTAGGTTGATGAGGACTAATTACAAATTATCAGAAGCTAAAAATACCCAGCAGGGGATCAGAGGATTGTTAGAGGGGTTTAGGGGTGTGTGTGTGTGTGTGTGTGTGTGTTCATTTTAAAGAAGAAATATAAACAGAGGCACAAGCAAGGCAGGGAGATGCCTCTCTGCAGACTCTTCCAAGGCAAGGGTTTGTTTTGATGGACGCATTGAGGTCTGCGTGTTTGTCCTTTCAATGCCTTGGTACGTTTTATTTGAGGGGCTGCCACAAAGAGGGGGCGTGTGTCAAATTATTCTCCAAAGCACCAGACAAGAAACAACAGATGGAAACTAACCAAAGAGAGAAGCAACCTGGAATTAAGGAGAAACTTTCTAACAGTGAGGACAATTAACCAATGGAACAGCTTGCCACCAAAAATTGTGGATGCTCCATCAGTGGATGTTTTTAAGAAGAGACTGGATGGTCATTTACCATCCAGTAAACCCTCTCCTGCTTGAGCAGAGGGTTGGACTAGAAGACCTCCAAGGTCCCTTCCAATCCTATTCTATTCTACTCTCCTGTACTGTACTCTACTTTATTCTACTCTATACTGTACTCTACTCTACTCTACTCTACTCTACTCTACTCTACTCTACTCTACTCTACTCTACTCTACTCTACTCT
>BLBF01000067.1:11161990-11183335 GCA_015471245.1 Laticauda colubrina
AGAGAGAGAGAGAGAGAGAGAGAGAGAGAGAGAGAGAGAGAGAGAGATTTATTTCTTTTTTTCTTTAAAAGCCAACCTCGGGATTTGAGAAAATGATTACTCAGACACCAGTTTGTTTATGGGTAGTTTTCCCATCCCGGTTTTGGATTGGGTTCTTCTACCGGTGCTTCTCACCATTGTTAAAAGATCCTGTACGACTGAATACAGGTAGTTCTTGACTTATGACCACAATTGAGCACAACATTTAGGTTGCTAAGTGAGAAACTTGTTAAGTGAGTTTTGCCCCATTTTAAGACTTCTCTTGAGGCATTTGTTAAGCGAGTCACTGTAGCTGGCCTTCAGAAGTTGTGGATGCTTCATCCCTGGAAGCTTTCAAGAAATGTGATGAGCCGGGGCATGGCACAAAAATAACAAAGTCATCAAGGTAGAATAAATTCCCTTTAATGCCTCCAACTTGTCTCCCAATGTCCAATAATCCTTGACTAGAGATCAAACTCTTTAAAAAACAGTCTACAAATAGAGTAAATGCAGTCCGAACCCAAAGTAAAGATAATTAGAAATAAAAAAAACCAAGACAAACCACACTGAAGTAATTAACATGGCAGACCAGGATGATAAATTGCAGACTTCCAACAGATAACGCAGCACCCACAGTTGGGAGGACGTCAAAACCCAGATAAGCCTCGACAAAGTTAATGCACGCTTTGCTTCCAGCAACTTTGCCACAGTCTTCCCAGCTGCTGCCCATGAAGGGAATCCGGGCCCTTTCCTCTCCCTTAAGTCACGTTGCTCCCTTCTCTGTTCCTTCCTGTGTGCCCTAGGATAAAGAGGGGGTGGGCCTAGGTTTTCCTCTGAATGCCCAGCTGGACTGTGCCCTTCCCCAGTTTCCTCCACAGCCACCAAAGCCACACTCCCACTCCCTGTCAACTCCTCAATCTCTACCTCAGAATCGGACTCCAAGAAGGGCATGACAAGAAGAGACTGGACAGCCACTTGTCAAAAATAGCGTAGGGTCTGCTTGGGCAGGGAGGTTGGACTATTTGACCTACAAGGTCCCTTCCAACTATTCTATTCTTATTCTTATTCTATTCGTTAAATTAGTGACACTGTTTTTAAGTGAGCCTGGCTTCCCCATTGACTTTGCTTGTCAGAAGGTCGCAAAAGGAGATCATGTGATTCCAGGACATTGAAACTGTCATCGCTACAAGTCAGTTACCAAGGGTCTGAATTTTGATCACATGACCATGGGGATACTACAATGGTCGTACGTATGCAAAATGGTCATAAGCCTCTTGTCAGCTGAAGGCTACCTGTATTTGTGTCCCAGGATAATTATCATAGGATCCCATCTGAATTGGTCACCAGTCCCAAAAGGTTATTCTTCCAAGCTTTCTGGACTCGTTCTGTGGTGATGGGCTCTAGCACAAGCTCAAAAGCTTTGCTTCCAAGTGTCCATCTCAGATTGGATCCCACAAGATCCTTCCATTGCAAAAGCACAATGGAGAAGGCCGTTCCCCTATTTTCATCAAGTCTTCTCAAGATGAAGGGCTGTCCTCTTGTGGTTGAGAGAAGATGAAGTCTTCTGTCCCTTGTTGGGAAGAAATGGAGCATGGGAAGTCTGCTAAACCTACACCAGTCTCACTAATCTGTGAGAGGGATCTTGGAGTCTTAGTGGACAACCAGCTAAATAGGAGCCAGCCATGTGCAGCAGCAGCAGCCAAAAAAGCCAATGCAATCCTCAGTTGCATTAACAGAGGGATACAATCGAGATCAAGTGAGGTACTAAGACCACTTTATGGTCTTAGGCTTTATAAGGCCTTAGTAAGGCCACACCTAGAGTACTGCATCCAGTTTTGGTCACCACATTATAAAAAAGATGTTGAGACTCCAGAAAAAGTGCAGTGAAGAGCAACCAAGATGATTAGGGGACTGGAGGCTGAAACATATTATGATGAACGGTTGCGGAACGGGGCCTGGCTAGTCTCGTGAAGAGAGGGACCAGGGGAGACAGGAGAGCATCTTCCAGTATTTGAGGGGCTGCCCCAGGGAGGAGGAAGCGGGTCAAGCTATTTTCTGAAGCACCTGTAGGCCAGACAAGCAATAATGGATGGAAACTGAACAAGGAGAGATTCAACCTAGAAATAAAGAGAATTTTTCTGATGGTGAGAACAATCAACCAATGGAACAGAAGTTGCCTTCAGAAGTTGTGGGAGCTTCATCCCTGGAGGCTTTCAAGAAGAAATTGGACTGCCATTTGTCAGAAATGATGTAGGGTCTCCCACTTGGGCTGGGGGATTAGACTAGATGACCTATAAGATCCCTTCCAACTCTGATTATCTGTATCTGTATCTTATCCCTGAAGCCCTGTGTTGCCCAATTCTTGGTGAGAAAGCCCACTCTGGCATAGTCTTCTTTCACTAATTCAGATTTTGGTGGCCTTAAATGCTTATCCTATTGGTTCTGAGAACTGGATCGTTTGGTGTTTTGTTTTTTTTAATCCAGCCTTGATTACTTTTATAAGTAACTCAAGGGGGTGGGTGTATCTGATACTCCCTTCCTCTCCTACTTGTTCCCATAAAAGTAACTCTGTGAAGTGGGTCAGCTGAGAGAACAACTGGTTAGTTAGAACTGTCAGGAAGTTTCTCCTCAGTTCCAGGTTGCTTCTTTCCTTGGTTAGTTTCCATCCGTTGTTTCTTGTCTTGCTTTCTGGTGATTAGGAGAATAGCTTGACTCCCTCTTCTTTGGGGCAGCCCCCGAGATATTTGGATACTACTCTCATTTCCCCCCTAGTCCTTCTTTACTCCAGACCAGCCAAACCCAAATCCTGCAACTATTCTTCCTACGTTTTAGTCTCCAGGCCTTTAATCATCTTAGTTGTTCTTCTCTGCACTTTTTCCAAAGTCTCAACATCTTTTTTTGTAATTTGTGATGGCCAAAACTGGACAGGCAACCCATTTCTTAGGGCCCACTGGAAGAAAAAAATTAGCGTGCTGGAGAAAGATTTAGCCGTGCCTCTTCCAGCCTCTTCCTCTTTTTTTTCCCCCTCCGATCCAAACCAGGCGTTACTTCTGCGCGGCCTGGAATTAAACATTGCAGGGTGGAATTAATGGGTTGGTCATGTCCTACTGCAGCAATAGAAGAACGAGCAAAAAAAAGAAACAAAAAAAAAAAAAACCAGAATTGTAGTCACGCTCCGATGCGGTGCCTGCATGTCCAGCCCATGGAGGGTGGTTTATATTTCCTGGATTATTTTGTGTATCTTCTTGAAATCGCCCTCCGATGAAATTCTGGCACTTCAACCCATCCCTCCAGGCTATCAGCACACAGTAATTTTGGTCCCCAGAGGAGGAAAATGTGTGTCCTGGCATACAAAACAGACGCTGAGAAGCAAGGAGGCACGCAGCTCCTGACGACGAGCTAAGATAAGGGCAGGAAAAGAAATAAAACGACAACAGAATCTGCCTAAGTGAGATGCATTGGTAGTCAGACCCAATAAGGCTAAAGAGATGTAAAGTTTGAGATCAGAGGCCTCTGAAGCAGTTGACCTCACCAGGTCCTTTCTGATGCAAAATCAAGATGGAGGTAAACGGAAATAATCTGACCGTCCTTTCTGCTCCTCCAGCCCATTTGCAAACTTCTTAGCAGCCCACTGATCATCTCTAAGAGGCTTTGGATCAGTGGATATCAAACTAAAGTCACAAGGAAGAGAACCATGGCTTGGATACTGATGGAGATCAAAGGTCAGCCACATTCGAAGGCACAGATTTGGTCTGGAAAGATCTGGTGGTGGGAAGGAGGGATCTTAAAGAATGTATTTTCGGGAGGAAGAACCAGCCCTGGGCCTTTTTATCAGCTTGTTGTCTTGTCCAAGGGGCTTTGGCCTTGAACTGTGGCAGGAGAGACTCACAGCTTTGAGCATCGATTGAAATAAAAAATCAATATTCAACGGCAAAGACTAGATCTTGAAGGACCCGATGGTGGGAAGGAAGGATCTTGAAGAAGGTGCTTTTGGGAAGGAGAAGGACCAGAACTGGATCCTATTTATGACTTCTTTTAAGCATGGTGGCACAGTGGTCAGAGTGCAGTACTGCAGGCTCCTTCTGCTGACTGCCAGCTGATTGCAATTTGCCAGTTCGAATCTCACCAGGCTCAAGGTTGACTCAGCCTTCCGTCCTTCCAAGGGGGGTAAAATGAGGACCTTTGGTTCTGGCTTCTGCCCATTGTGGCCCCTGCCCACCACCATTTCTGTTTTTAAATTTTTATTATAGTATACATTACAAGAGCAAATAGAAGGACAAAGAAGGGAAGGGAAGAATAAAGCATTAACCTCAACTTTTTACTTTTTCATAATAGTATAAACCAGTCATTTCTATGATGACAAATCAATCTAATTGGGAAAACTCAAAATCATCATTTTTGTTTCCTCCCCCCACCTCAAGCACAAAGTCCAGGTGCAGTTTCCAAGTAGATGTTCTGACCTAGGCTTCCCAAAAACATGAAGCAGACTCCTCATCCCAATAAAACCCCTTTTATTTCGGTTAAAGGGAATTCCCCTCCAGCAAAGTCCTGGCCAACAGTCTTCCAAGAGATTTCACGACTACAGACCTTTATCAGGTCTTGGAGAGCTGCCAGGCCGATACCTTCCAAACACCATGCTGTAGCAGACAATACTTGGCAAGGAGTCAGGAACAGATCTTCACTCTAATGAATTGAACTAATTGTCTCCTGCAAACCCCATTCCCCTTTCTTTCCTCTTTTATTCCCTATGGGAGGGGCCATTCACCATCCACCTGTGGCTTTACTCCCAAGTTGACCCTTGTTCCTTAACTGTTCCCTTTGTCTGGCAGCTCTGTGCATGCGCACATTGGGAACGGGCTCCAGCTGTTCTTCTTCCCCACTAATCTCAGACTCTAAAGGCAGCTGATGACTGTCAGACTTCCTGGCCCCATCTCTGCCTCTGATGCAGAGTCCTTATCAGAGCTTTCCTCAGACACCAAGGCTGGCCCATGTTCCTCCCCAACCTCCTTACTGTCCGAGTCTGCTGCCAGCTCCACTGGCTGCTGGCAGGCCACAACAGTAGAAACAAAAGTACATATGTTCTTTTCTTTGATCCAAACGGTCAATTTAGCCATCTCTGCCAACCCCCGGATCTTCTGGCACTGAAGGAGCCTCTGTCTAGTCCACAACGTGGCTCCTCCGAAGCCAAGAGTTCCTTTAAGTGCTTGTTATGTTGTGCCTCTCATCTGCTTCACGCACAAGACCTGATTTTGAAAATGGCAGGTCCCTGAAGAGCCGCTGAATCTCCACGAGCCCATGACCCAGTTTTGTAGGTTCTCTTGCGAGCTGCTTGGGGTAAATGTCATCCATGTCAGACAAGCCTGTTCTGGAAGCTACTCTAGGAATATTTAATTACGGGGGGAGGTCGAAGGTGCCCAGTCCTCTGAGCCAAGCTATGTAAATGGCTTTTCTCTTAACTGTCCCAAAACTGCTTTTTTTCAAGAGGCAACTGGACTTTCTGGTTTTTATTTGAGGGCATTTCGCTTCTCATCCAAGAAGCTTCTTCAGCTCTCTTTTAAATGTCTATGGAGATGCTCAGTCCTCCAGGTCATGGTTGTCCCAAAGAAGCTTTTTCAAGAGGCAATTGGACTTTCTGGTTTTTCCTTGAAGACTCATCCCAGAAGCTTCTTCTGTTCAGAAAGATTTACATTTCCCACCATTCTGTCAAAGCTGAAGAAGCTTCTTGGAGGAGAAGCAAAACATCTTCAAAGAAAAACAAAGAAGTCCAGTTGGAAGTCCGGAATTTACCCCATGTCCTATCAGGCTACCACCAGACCAGTTGACCGCTGAAAGCTGAAATTCTCTAGTGAACATTTCCAGAATTGTTTTTCTCCTCATCATCTCTTGGTTGATAGCGATAGTCAGTAGCCTTCAGGCACAGATTTCTCCCCTGTCTCACTTCTCTGGAAGAGAACTGCTTTTCCATGTGTGAAAACGCTCCTTCCCACAAGTTGGCATTTTTCACAGCTTTAAAGGAGCATCTCAAGAACCTTCTTCCTTTAAATATCCTCTAAGCTTCGTCCAACAGCTGGAAGCACAGAAGACTGCTGTGGCCGAATCAGCCAGGCGTGTGCTGCAGCATTTCTCTGTGAGTTGGACATCTGCAAAGATAATCATCTGGTGATGTACCAGTTGCGTTGCCCAGAGGTTCTGCAGACCATCTTGTTTTCCTCTTGCTGTGAATCAGGAAGGGTGGGTGGGTGGGTTTTGAAAGGGAAGTGATGAATCTGGCCTTTTTTGTGAGATGTTCATTGTTAGTCATGGAGCCTTTGAAATCTAGGCTTAAATATTTCTTTCCTGCACAATCCCATTATCTTTCTCCTAAAACCATTCAGTTTCCTTTGTTACACAAAACCCAGAAGTCTTGGCATGAGTCAGGTTGTCTGTTCAATCTTGAACCCTTCAGCTCTATATGATCCCTGGTTTCATGCTTTGGAGAGCTCTCATCTGGATGTGAACGCTGCTTTTTATTCGTACAACAAAGGCTATGATGATCGTAAATGAGTAAAAATATCTATATCCCTTAGCAAGAGAAGGGTGAATGCCAGCTATATTGTAAGAAGGAAGCTATTTCTCATCTTGCGTTGTTTTGAGAATGTCTGATGTTCACGAAGTAACAGGATCCAGCCTAGGACCTACTTGGAATGTCCACCTACCTTCCTCCCATCACTGCTAGAAACGTGGAAGACACAGTAGAGTGCTACAATTCAATCCCACAAAGCATTTCCAGGCACAGTTTTTGAGGTTCAGATGAGACTCTGGTGACCTCTTGACTGAGCACTATGCCCTAGGATGTTCCTTCTGACGCTTTTGATCTGACAATGACTTGTAGTTGTAGCAACGTTTCGGCAGAATCTCATCTGCCATCATCAGGCTTCTGTATTGTGTTCGTCTGTGAGTCAAGCTATCACAGCTGTTTCAGTTTAAAAAAATTTTTAAACGGCAGATGAGATTCTGCCGAAACGTTGCTGCACCTTTAAAAGCACAACTATAATGACATGGGAAAATACCCAAACAACAGGGTTTCTAACCTATGTTCTTTGAAACGTCAGGGCTGCTGCAGAAGATGAGAAATGATTAGTCAGGGGTTTGGTTCATCTCTTCCTTAGCTTGATTATTGCTCGGTTCTCTGAACCACATGGAGGGGCAAGTGCTCCAGATCTCATTTCCAATAATGGGATCTGACTGTGACTTTCTAAGAAAACCATTTTGGAGTTACTCTGAACTTCTCAGTGAAAACAACAGCCGAGAGATGGAGAAAGGATAACTTGGATGGTTAATACAAATGATCACCTAATCAATCAAGCCTTCATAGACCACCATCTGGTGGGAGGCTAATGGAGACGGTGCCAGGAACACACCTGGAGCAAGATGTTTCAAAGCATGGGGACCATAACAGAGAACCTCTTCTTGGCCTTGAATTCTCACAAGGATGTGCCTCTCAGCATGTCTTCCCTCCATGAGGGCACATTGTGGAGATCCAACCTGGAGAAGACGCTCTCCAAAATTTCTTAAATTGGTGTTTCTCAACGTTGATGACTTTAAAATATATGGACTTCAACTTCCAGAATTCCCTAGTCAGGAGAATGTCTTCCTCTTGGGGTGAAGATGCTAGTGTTAACAAACATCTGGTAGCTTGTAGACTTGCCAATAACTGGCCAAGGTTCTCTTCCTAAGCTGTGTCCCAATCAAAGGCCTTAAAAGTATCTCGATTGTCCTCTGTTAAAGACATAAAGGAATATGTTGGTGAAAATTTTCAGTCATCCAGGTCATGGTTGTCCCAAGGGTGCTTTTTAAAGAGGCAACTGGATTTTCTTGATTTTCTTTGAAGATGTTTCACTTCTTATCCAAGAAGATTCTTCAGCTCTTCCATTTCCCCATCATCCAATCAGAGCTCAAGAAACTTCTTGGATGAGAAACGAAATGTCTTCAGAGAAAAACAATAAACGGCCAGTTGCCTCTTGGAAAAAGCACCTTTGGGATTTCGAAGAAATATTTAACCCTCCAAAATGGTTCTTTCTTCATCCAACTTCTAAAATACAAAATAACTCATTCCAAAAGTTTGTGACCAAAGAGTGAAAACCACAGCAAAATCCCAGATAAGATTTGAGTCCCCCCCCCCCTTTTTTTTTTTGCATATGCTGACGATTTTGCTTCCAAATTTATCATGACCTCCTAGGAACTGGAGATCTTAGCTGCCAGAATTAGACGGGTGAAAATTTACCTGGCTCTGTTTGAAGAGAGTGGGTTGGTTTTCTGCTGTCAGTCCTGATGGACGACAGCCTGTTATCTGACAACTAGTTATCAAAAATCCGTCTTTGTCACTCGAATCTCCTTGGCAGGTCCTCTTCTATGTGTGGAGGCACCAATTAAGAGGCACCAATCTCCAGAGCAGAGGCCATAAGTTAGCTGCGACCCCTTTGGCACTTATGTCACTTCTGCTGTCATGTCTGTCTCTCTCCTTTCCATCCTAATTCTTTAGAGCCCTGAGTAGTGTGCTCTAATATTTATCCCTCCCTTCTTCATTAAGACTGAATTTTGGCTTGATTTTCAACAGGGGCCTACATGTCTATTTACAGTTTATAATACTGGCTTCAGTTAATCTGTATTGAATGTCCTTTGGCCTACAGGGCAAACTAAAGTCCCTGTGGACAATAGGAATAGATTTGGATTCATCTTCTGATGACCTTCCTTCTTTTCATAAAATGAGAATCAGAGTTGGGACCTTGGAGGCCTTTTAGTCCAACCCCTGTCAAGCAGGTGATCTATATTGTTTCAGACCAATAGCTGTCAAAAAAAACCTCCAGTGATGGAGCACCCACAGTTTCTGAAGGCAGTTGGTTCCACTGGTTAATTCTTCTCACAGTCAGGAAATTTCTTCTTAATTCTAGGTTGGTTCTATTCTTGATTCGTTTCCATCTGTTGCTTCCTGTCCTGCCTTTGGGTCCTTTGGAGAATAGGTTGACTCCCCACCCCTCTCCTCTGTGGCAGCCCCTTAGATATTGGAACACTGCTAGTCCTTCTTTGCATTAAACTAGACAGTTAACCTCTTCCTACTCAATACTTAAGCCAATGCTGGCTTTGAAAAACCTCTTCCAGAGTTCAAATATTGGGTAATAGACCAAGGTCTTCAGGAGAACCCAAAGCTTCAACCCTGAATTGTATCTTCAAGCTTAGTTGGAAGACTTTTGTGACAGCATCCCTTTTCTTGGTAAAACCGGGATTTCCTACCAGTTAACCCTGACCAAGTTGTTGGGCAAGCTAGTTTACGTATTTGCCTAGAATTGAGGCAACCCAGTTAATTGTTCAGCCCCCACAATGTTGTCTTCAGACATTCTCTTTTCTTCTGAATGCCATAACGAAGTGATGCGATCATAAATACTGTCAATGAGTCATTAACAACCAGAAAACTCGAGCTTGTGAATTTTCTGTGACTCACCAGGCCCAATTTTCAAGTAATGGCTGGAAATAAATGATTGGATGTAATCAGATCATTACGATAGTTTTTTTTTTTTTTAAGCGAAGACGATGGAACAACTCCATTAAAAATAATCATCTGGGGCTCATTTGAAGAAAGATTCCTGAGGATCAAACAGTCACTTCAAAGGAACTTTTGCCAAAGGAGAAAGTGTTACGCAAGTTTGATTATACAGCGAGAGATTTGGCTGCCGGTGATATCGCAATGTTTTGTGTTTTGATGATGGCATTAAGCTGTTTTTCCAGGTCAGCTCACAGTTTTCCTGCATCTTCTGCTTAATTCAAGAGCTGTCTCTCTTCATTATGGGCACGTGCCTCCAGAAGTCCAAGATCAATTGCCCGTTATGCGGTTTAAATGGTGAAAATGAAAAATACTTGTAGGGGCAGCTACAATTCTCATAGAATAAATTCTGGACTACAGGTCTTATAGCTCAGAATTGGTAACTCTAGGAAGACATTGATGTAAATGGGTTGGTCATCTATGGATCCAGCCCTTCTAATGAATCCAGCAGAACTTGAAAAATAAAAAGATGTAGAGTAGAAACGGATCAACCGATAAAGGAGAATATCTGTAGCTGAAGGTTAAACTCGGGGTCAACAAAATAATATCACACAGACCGATGTCAAGATTTCTTGAGGTCAACAGTTCTTATGGCCCAGAATTGGATTCAACTCTTTGGATGAATCCAGTAGACCTTGAAAAATAAAAAGGTATACAACTAATAAAGAAGAATATTTATAGCTCAGGGTTGAACTTGGGATCAACCAAGTAATATCACACAGACCTACGTCAAGATTTCTAGAGTTCAACAGTTCTTCTAGACCAGAATTGGCAACTGTAGGAAGACCTTCGCCTACATTGGTTGGCCAACTATGGATTCAATTCTTTGGATGAATCCAGTTACAATGGCACTGAAAAAAAGCTACTTACAATTGGTCCTCCCATTCATGACCATCATAGCATCTCCATAATCACATGATCAAAAGTTGGGTGTTTGGCAACCAATAGCATCCTGGGGTCATGTGATCACCATTCAAGTCCTTCACAGCCAGTTTCCGACAAGCACAATCAGTGGAGGAAGCCAGATTCTCTTAATGACCACATGATTAACTCAACAACAGCTGTAATTCGATTCGCAACCAAAGAAAAAAAAAAAGTCATAAAATTGCACATGGCTCACTTTCCATGGCTTGGCAATGGAAATTCCAGTCCCAATTCTGGTCGTAAGGGAAGGATTCTCTGTTGTTCATAAACCGGGGGATTTCAAAGTCTAAAATAATTCAGTGGTGGTGATCACCTAAAAGTCTGGCTAAATAAATACAAAACAGATGGAAGTTTCTTGGGAACTATGGAACATTTCCATCTATTTGGTTACTTTGTTTACATTTGTGGTCTCGGATTGATGCTCAGAGAAAGAGGAATGTTAAGTTAGGGTTTTGATTTGTTTCTTTTCACATTCAAAGGAACCTTTAGATATTGACGCTTCGTCAAAGATCCTTTTATAGTTTGCTGCAGCCGCCTAGATGGGGGTGATGTGGCAGCTGAAAATCGGAAGTGAAAATCTGTGTTGAGATACATTTAGACAGTGTGTCAAAACTTTACCTGTACTACAAGAATCTTCCCTAGATGGTTCACCAAGAGAAGGTGAACCAAGAGAAGGTGAATCTAGGGAAGACAAAACCTTCTAGGCAGACAAGGTTCCATGGAACTTAGAGCAGTTCGGTCACCACTTTCCCACGGCCGCATGATGACTCAAGACTAGTTCCCTGCTGGACTCCTCCTTCCAGCTTGGCTGGCATTTCCCCAACACCTAGGGCTGAGGTCTCCAAAGTTGGCAACTTGAAGACTTGTGTCAGTTTTAGAAGCCATGTTGAGACTAGATTGAGACTACACTGCCACATTTTGAGCCTGGGAAAGTGGGAGGGGGGAATTTCTTGGAGTGTATGTAGTTAGCCATAACAATATTCTTTTTCTAAGTCAAGGTCATGTTATTTCTGCACCTGAGTGAAAGGAAGTCTCAAGTTGGGGTGGATGGTGATTGGGGCATGTGATGTGATGGTGGGTGCAGGGGGTGGATTTGTAGTTTTTACTTATTGCAAGGAACCCCAGAACTTTCAGATTCAGGTTTTCCCAGATGTGCCAGTTTACTATCCAAAATAAAGGGAAGTTTTGAGAAGATGTCTGTGCCACAATGTTGAACCCAGCCTCGTTTAACCACGTTCCGTCCTTTAAGCAATACCCAGTGAGATGTCCTTCTGTCTCCTGCCATCCCATTTTTTAAAATTCTTTTCTAAACACATACATGTTCTCCCATGAAGCTGCCAAAGTAGCCCATCTAAAGCAGGGCCCCCCACCCCACCCAGTCCATGGCATGCCAGAAACCGGTCCACACAAACAAGAGAAACTCCCATCTGTGGGATGCAGGCAGCACATGAAACCATGCCCCTTCCAGTCCACAAAAAAAACCTCTCTCCATGGAATCTGTCCCCAGAAGAGTTTGGGATGGTGCTGATTCTAAAGGAGTGGTCTCCAAGCATTAGTCTGCAAGAAAATTTTGGTGATCCGCAGAGAAATGTCACCCCAAAAGCAATTAATCCAGGCTGTGCAGGAACACAAGGCTGCACCACCCACATGGTCCATGGGAGCACAAGACTTGCATTGCTTGCATTGTGAACAACACAAAGTAGTGAGGGGAGGGGGGGAAAGGGCAGAGGTGGGGAACTTGCCCCACACCCCCCATGCACCTAGCTTGGCCACCGGGCTGCTTCTTTCCACTTCTTTCTTCTTTTCCTTTTGGCTTCACGAAAGGAAAGCAGCAGAAGTCTTTTTTTCTCTCCCCCAAACTCCGCCACAATTGAGTCTTTGGGACCCTGCAAGGCCTCCTGCTGCAAGAGGCTGTGCCAGCAAATACTCATTTCTGGTGGAGTTTGCGGGAGAAAAAGAAAGACTTCTGCTGCTCCTGCTGCTTTCCTTGCATGAAGCCAAAAGTCTCTCTCTCTCTCTCCCTCTCTCTCCCTCTCTCTCTCTCTCCCTCCCTCTCTCTCTCTCTCTCTCTCTCTCTCTCTCTCTCTCTCTGTCTCTCTCTGTCTCTCTCTGTCTCTGTCTCTCTCTTCCACCACCCCCCCCCGGAGAATGGAGCTGTAGATGGTATCCTGTGATCCCAAATAAAGAATGATCAATCAGTAGGAAAACAGGGTGGGGGATTTTCCTGCAGACTTTTTGGGGATTTTTCCAGGGTCTCTGTTCTGCGGGGTTTAAAATTATGAGTTTGGTGGTCCCTGAGATCCAAAAGGTTGACAACCCCTGTTCTAAAGGACCCATGCAGAGATATTCTTCCAGGGTCTCTCTGCAAAAAAAAAAAAGAAGCCCCTCCCCCCACTAAATGTAACCATGCCGCGTTAGTGGCTCTTTCTTTCCTGAGCTACATTAATGGACGAGGGGAAGGCTATTGATTTAGCTTGGCTTCTGTGTTGCTTATAAATATGCATGAGGCTTCGGGGTTGTTTAACTGTGCTTTTTAATTCCCCTTGCATTGCTGACTCTCCTCTCTCTCTCTCTCTCTCTCTCTCTCTCTCTCTCTCTTTCTCTCTCTCTCTCTTTTGCCAGCGCTGCACTTGCATAGCAAGAGGCCGGGTGAAGACACACACACACACCCATGCTGGCAGCTTGGGACGCTTCCAGGGAGGGGGATTAATCCGAAGTCTGAAAAGGACTTCGATTTCTTTGCAGCCTGTAAGCGGTAAAGTGGCGTTAAGGGCAGCCGGCCCTTCTGCCTTGCTGGAACAGCCCTCGCTTAGCAATCGGCAACTGGGTCGCGATGTGGAAAAACATACAGACAAGAATAATGAGGCATTTTTTGCCTTGTTGGAATGACAAGGAGTGCACTCGCTTAGCCACCAAGTTTGGCATCGACAGCTTGGTCGCTAAGTGCAAAAGCAGGCGGCCAAGGCTTACGTTATGGGCATCGGGAAGTTTTGCCTGGCTGGAATGACAGGCAGTCCTCACTTAGGGACCACGCTTGGGATCAGCAACTCAGTCACTAAGTGGAAGATCTGCAACCTTTACAATTTTCCTTCTGCCTTCCTTGCATTCACTCCACATCGCAAGCAAAAAAATGCACGTTGTTTGCGGAGGGGATGCGGCAACCATCAATTAGGCAAGCACTTGCCTGAAATGGTATGCTTGAGCAGGGGGTTGGACTAGAAGACTTCCAAGGTCGGGTCCAACTCTTGTCACTCACGAATGCAAGGATTGGACACAACGCTGGGGTTTTTGTTTTAGCACTTCCATAACTTCCTTCACTAAACAAGGCAGTCGGTAAGTGAGGACTGCCTGCCAGTGGATCCCTGGGAAACTGTTCTTAAGGTTTCGGGAAGAAAAAGAAAAAGAAAGAAACAGTCAATCAGGATTAAAAGTCTGACCAGATATTAAGCCTTATCTGGCCTTCCTTTGTAAACCTTGCTTGGATTTATCCTGCTCATCTGAAGTGAAGTCTCAGGAGGTCGAACTCAGACCGGTTGCAGAAGTGCAGCAGGGAGCATGTTATCTCAAGCAGCCTCTTTGTGCGTAGCCAGGCGTAACACCTGTCCAGATGCTGATAACGGGTTTCATTGCAAGAAGATTCTTTTCTGAAGTTGCAAAGTTTTGGGGACTCGGGCAGACACCCTCCTTCCCTCTAATCCCAAAACGTGCCCTTTGCTGTTTCTGAGCCACTCACCATAATAAGCTTTCAACAATTATTCTGAGAGGAGATTTGTTATGCTGGGACAGTGACGGCGAACCTTTTTGTTGTGGTGTGCCGAAAGTGCGTTGCGCACGCAATAGCCAGCAGCCACAATGCAATGCACCCCACACACACCCCCGTGCATGTGCATGCATCCCCTCCCCTTACCTGCACTGCATATACAGTGCATATATACTGCATATATCTGGTTGATTTTGCTGATTTTGGGTCCATTTGAGGCCTTTTTCACCCTCCCTGGGGCTTGAGGGAAACCTCTGCAGCCTTTGGAGGCCGAAAAACAGGCCCGTTTCGGCAATTCTGGTTTCTACTATTTCCGGATGTCGAAAGTTGCCATCCCAGCTATCTCTTTCTTAAAAGCACCAGATTGGAGAAGCCTGCCCAAATGCATTTCGCAAATTAGCAAAATTATCTATTCATAAGGATATGTTTTCCTTGAGGAAAGAAGAAGAGGAGGAAAAATTTAAAACAAACAAAAAAGAAAAAAGGCCACGCGGGCAGTTTGGTATGTTAAACAGCGGCGCTCATTAATGTGGAGATGGGTTTTGTTTTAAATCTTATGTTTTATTGAAACCGAGATGGCTTTGCATTGTTAAGCATTGAGCTTCATGAAAGATGCAGAATTAAATCTGACATGAAAGGAAGACACACAGCTGGGAGTTGGGGTGGTTAAAAGTCCCTGGTTTGGAAGGGGGAAAGGGGATCATGTAGGGTCAATGGGATTTTGGCCGATGTCTCCGTAGTTCACTGTTCCCGGGCATTAGGCTTAGAATCCTAAAGCCGGAAGGGACCCTGGAGGTCTTCTAGTCCAACCCCCCGCTCAATCATAGAATCCTAGGGCTGGAAGGGACCTCGGAGGTCTTCTAGTTCGACCCCCTACTCAATCATAGACTTATTATGTTGGAAGGGACCCTGGAGGTCTTCTATTCTGACTCCCTGCTCAATCATAGGCTTATTGTGTTGGAAGGGACCCTGGGGGTCTTCTAGTCTGACCCTCTGCTCAAGGCAGGAAATCCTATACTGTTTCAGAACAGTTTCCAAGAGATATTTTTATCCCCAAGTGTGGGGCAGTGACATGCCTTAGTCGGCAGTTGAACTGGTGATCCATAAGTCATGGCTGAATTCTCAGAAGGCCTAGTTAGAAGAACATCAACCCAGAGAAGAAGAGCGTAGGTCTTCTCTTGCCGAACAATGCTCATCTCCCTTGCCCTGATCAAGGAAGATAGACCAGGACTCAAGGAAATTGGCCTGTTTGGGGAGGGGGCATAAAATTGTCCCAAGGGCCCTGCCAGTTTTCTCCACTTCACTCTCTTCCCCATGGTCCCCCAGACCCTTACCCACAATTACCTCCTTAGGAAAGCACATCAGCCTCTCTTATCGCTTGACATACCTTGACGCTGTCAGGGTTCCGAACCAAGTTTCCAAAGAAATCCAATTATTTATTTGGAGCAACATGTCAGCACTTTCCCAAGTGCAGCTGGCTCTGCCCCACTGTTTTTCCCCCTCCTCCCAGGGTGTGTCATAAATCACATTCTCCAACCGAATTTCCCGGGCTGTAGAAAACACCTCTCCGGCTGGCTCTGGTAACCTGGGACACAATCTGGAGGAAGGTATGCAAGGAATGTGCTTCTGATCCTAGCAAACAAAGTGCTCCATCAGATCTCCCCACCCCCATCCTTCTTATGGAGCAAGCCAGGAAAGCTTTATGAGTTGACAGACACACATTTTATAAAGATGCATTTCCGAAAAGATTGCAGTGAGGAAATGTACAAGACGAACGATCAAAGAGGGCCACTTTTTCAGGCCAGGCGTGGGTGGGTCTCTGTGTTTTCCTTGCATCGTTGTGGGAAGCCATTTCGGCATGACAGCACGCCATCGTTCAGAGGGCTTTAAGAGGGTCCCCTGGGCTGGTTGTCCTACCTAATGATTGGAATTGGGGGTTTGGTCAGCACGCTTGCCTGCCATACGCCTGGACCCCAGGGGAACTGTTTGGAAGCATTTCATGGTTGTTTTTTCCTCTAATCACTTTAACAAGCCTTGAGTAAGGAAGCAGAAGGAAGGCGCAGCCATTCCTTTCAACTGTCTTTCGGGGAGAGGGTTGTTTTCCCCTTGGAAATGCTGCATGATGGGTAAAAAAGAATAGGGTTCTTCCAGTGCCTTGTCTTTTGAGAATCAAAGGCTGACTCCACCAAAATAATCTCATTGCAGTTCCAGATCAGAATAACACGATAACAGTGTCAGAAGGGGCTGGGGAGATCTTCTAGTCCAACCCCCCAGCTCAAGCAGAAGACTCTGGACAAACAGGTGTCCAATCTCTTCTACTTTCTGGAGCATCCACAAATTCTGGATGCAAGTTGTTCCACTGATCAATTGTTCCCATTCTCCTTAGTTCTAGGTTGCTTTTCTCCTTGATTAATTTTCATCCGATGCTTCTTGCCCTGCCTTCTGTGATGGCCCAGAGTGTAACACAAGCATAACAAAATCCAAAATGTAAATAAATGTCCTTTAATGCCTCCAATTTGGCCCCACTGTTCAATCATACTCAGTTGGAGATAAAATGTACTCAAAAATAGTCTTCAAAAGAAAGCAATACAGACCAAACTTAATGAGCAGATAGAGGTGAAATAAAAAATGAAACAAACTACAATGATGAAATTTCCGCAACAGAATTGGAAAAATATTTACTAAATTCAAGGAGATAACAAGGCAGAGTCTGTTGGAAGGATGCCAACCAAGATAACTTCAGATTCAAGATTTATTTTTATTCAAAATAAAACACGCTTTATTTCCATCATTTGCCAGTACGCAGGTCCAAACTCTTATGCAGTTCTCATAGCTGCAGCCCATGAAGAGGATCAGGGCCTTCTCCTCCCCAGTAGACCATGTCTCTCCCTTATCCTCTCCTCCCTGTGTGCCCTAGGATGGAAAGGGGATGGGCCTGGGTCCTCCTCTGGCTGCCCAGCCAGCCTCTGCCCTTCCCCAGCCTCCTCCACAACTTCGGGAGCCACACTTCCACTCCCTGTTGGCTGTTCCTCCTCTGACTCAGTCAGTTTCCACCAGGGGCATGACACCTTCAGGTGCTTTTGAGAATAAGTTGACTCCCCCCCTTCTCTGTGGTAGCCCCACAAATATTGGAAGACTACTGTCATGTCTACCCTGCTTCTTCTTTTCACTCAACTAGACATGCCCAATTCCTAAAATCATTCATTGTATGTTTCAGCCTCCAGTCTTCTAATCATCTTTGTTGCTCTTCTCTGTCTCCTTTCTAGAATCTCAACATCCTTGACTGCCTCTCCCTCTCCTTCTCCCTCCCCCACCCACCCATCTACCCCCCCACCCACACTCATACACAACATTTGGGAGAACCTTCTTCATATTTTGGAGATCCCTCTTCTCCTCCATTCTCCCTGGAGTCAAATTAATGCAAGGCAGTTTGGATGCCCTAAGAGAACACAAGTCCTTAGAACAATAAAATCCACAATGCCTAAGCCTATACCCAGGCAACCCCAAGATCTCCACAGTAGGGACAACACAATGAAATAAGCCACTTGTTCATTTCCACCTCCATTTGTGGGCCCAGGTCTTCAAGACATCTGTCAGGATTCCAACAATTGCACTAATTAAATCATGATTCTCGAGCCAACCTTCGAAAAACTTCAAAGGATTCATTAGAGGCAACCTACTGGCACTGACCTGTATGAAGCCAACTCATTTCAGTCCCCTGTGACCCTGTTTCCCCCCTCCCCCCTTGGGTGTGTCATAAATCAGAATCTCCAATTGAGTACTTTCAGGGCTGGGTGTCATCATTCACATTCTCCAATTAAATATATTCATGGGCAAAAGCTCTGGTAGTTTAGTTACACTCTTTTAAAGATAAAGAGTTGGAATGTACTTTTACTTTGCTGCTGTGCTCTTCCAGATTCCTTCCTCCCCAATTGTATCTCAAGGGGAATGGTCTTTGGTAGAGAAGGAGGCCACCACCAAGAAGAACTTTTTTTTCATGGTCCCACCAGAGAATCATCTGGGTGGATATGATGCAGTGAGAAGCAGCCCTCTGTCTAAATCTATCTACATTTCCTAAATCGATCTGCATTTTCCTTCAATCCAAATCTCTCAATTTAGATCAGTTTTTCTAAATCCAAATCTGTAGTTTCACATTTTTTTAAATTGCTGTCCTGAAAAAAAAAAAAAAAAAAAAAAAAACAACGAAGCAGGAAGACTTTGCCACTAAGGGTCTGCCTGGGGATGAAGACAGCAAGGAATCCTAATGCAGCTAATAAGACAGATTTAAAAAAAATCAGATAGCTGGCTTGAAGCTCTCGAAAAACACTTCGGTTTCCTGCTTGTTAGGTACAACATTGAGAAGAGAAAAAGAGAGAGAGGGGAAAAAGGAAAAGTGGTTGAGAATCTCCTGCCTGTTATATTTTTTTTCCTCGCTTTTGATCTGCATCTTGAGCCAGCTAAAGCTGCCCTCCTGAACCGCTCTATTCCCCCAGCGCTGTATAACACATCCTTAAATAGCAATTGCCATCGCACTTAGACTTATGTTGTATACCGCTTAACAGGGCTTTTACATTCCTCCCTAAGCGGTTTACAGAGGCAGCCTCTTGCCCCCCACAATCTGGGTCCTCCTCGTTTTACCCAGCTCAGAAGGATGGAAGGCTGAGTGGACCTTGAAGAAATGCAAGCAGTTTCTCTTATGCTACAGTTCCAAAGCAAAAAAAGCCTCTTAGTGGTCTTTTGTAGACAAGGATCCCCTTCTCCCACCCACTTTTTCATAGTTTTCGGACAGCGGCTGCTACTGCAAGACCTCAACCCTCGCCTCTTGTGGATAGCTTCAAAGAATTTAAAAAAAAAAAAAAATGCCAGCCAGGCAGGCTAAACTCCTTTGCTACTAACCGTCTTTTCCATAGCCAGGTTCCTTTGTCTAACCAGGATGAGGGGCTAGAGATGAGACACTAGAGGGCACTGAACACAGCTGGGAAAGCTTTAATCTCCAGGCTTCTGGGGTTGTGCTATGCCAGCTCAGGAAAGGTAGAGCGAAGAAGACTCTCTTACCGGTCTGCCATTTGCTTGTTCTAGCAGCTGCTGTGTGAAATCAGAAGCCGAATGCTAAGCTTGCATTGCTGGCTAGAAAGGCGATGGAGCATCAGTGTTTACTTGGGGTTTAGCCCCTGGCTTGTTCCCTGAAGAAAGGACCAAAATATAAACTCTGTGTGTGGGTGTGCGCGCGCGCGCACGCGTGCGCGTCCTTCCTTCTGGTTAGAATGCAATATTGCAGGTTAACTCACTGCCCACTGCCAGCATTTTGACTCTGACCAGCTCAAGGCTGACTCATCCTTCCATCCTTCCATGGTGGTAAAATGAGGACCCAGATTGTTGGGGGTAAGAGGCTGACTCTGTAAAACTGCTTAGAGAGGGTTGTAAAGCACTACAAAGTGGTACATAAGTCTCAGTGCCATTGCTATTAATCCTGGAGCTGAAAAAGCCTTTGAGGTCAGGAGTTCCAACCACAGGTTTGATGGAGAAATGCAGATCAAGGTATCTTCCAACTGAAGGCTATCTAGTCTAGGGTTGCTCAACCTTAGCAACTTGAAGATGTATGGACTTCAGCTCTCAGAGTCCAGAATTCTGGCAGTTGAAGCCCAACACGCCTTCAAGTTGCCAAGGGGGAGAAAGGCTTGGATTCTTCCTGAGTACGTTCAGTTGAAAGGATTTCACCACCTTCCCAGATAATTGAAAGAAGTTGAGTTGGTTTTAGGAGTCAACATCCAGTAGGGATTTGGTCTCCTGAAACCTGAGGACCATAACACCATGTCCTGCTGATGGAGACGTGTCCTTGACATCTGTGTGACACATCTTCCTAAGGTAAAGGTTATAAGGTTCCTTGGAAGGCTCCATAAGGTTCTTTCCTCCCCTCGCACATACGTGCTAGTCATTTCCGGCTCTAAGGGGTGGTGCTCATCTCTGTTACAAATCTGAAAAGCCAGTGCTGTCCAAAGACGTCTCTGTGGTCATGCGACTGGCATGACTAAACATCGAAGGCGCACGGAACGCTGTTCCCTTCCCACCAAAGTGGTCCCTATTTTTCTATTTGCATTTTTTACGTGCTTTCGAACTGCAAGGTTGGCAGAAGCTGGGACGAGGAACAGGAGCTCACTCCGTTATGCGGCGCTAAGGATTCGAACCACTGAACTGCCAGCCTTTCTGATTGACAAACTCAGTGTCTTAGCCACTGAACCACTCTGTCCCCGTACTACTTATGCCACACTTCTCCATGCTACTTGATTAAATGCTATCAGATACTCATTAACATTTTTCCTCAGGCCAAACACTTCTCTGCTTCTCCTTGTGAGACTTACTTAGCTCTCAGTCTCCTCCTCCTCCTCCTCCTCTGAACATGGAGATAACACAAATGGCATAAACTAGGCGTAAAGTAACCATCTCCTGGACGGGCTGGTGCATTTTGCCTTTCCTCTTCACTTGCAGCTGGTCCTTTCCACCGGCACAGTTCAAGCAAGCTTGGCTTCCAATTCTTCGCTACTTGTCCATCCTCACAAGCTGTTCCCCCCCTCCTGCTTTTCTGCCTTGCAGGGTGGTCACAATCCTAGTCGAACCAAAGTACTCCATTTCTCCATGAACCCCGCCAGCCTGGCCAAGCAACAGCGTCAAGAGCAGATGGGGAATCTGCGGGAGGAATGTGAACGTCTCCGCGAGAGGATCAGAATTTTAGAAGGTGGAGATGGGGAAGGAACCAGCAGCACCAGCAGCAAACTGGAGGGTGGCGTAAATCTCCAGTCCCACCCTGAAATCGCTGGTAAGTACCTAATTCTGCAATCAGAGCAGCTTCACAGTTTTTGGAAGAGCCATTTGGTCCAGTGCCAAATGCAGGACTTTCCAATGTGCTGTCAGCCTAATTCACCCCTTGTGTGGTTTTGATAGCCATCCAACTGAGACTTTCACAACCTTGGCAACTTCAAGAAGGGTTGACTTCAACACCCAGGATTCCCCAACCATCTACTTTCCTTCCTTCCTTCCTTCCTTCCTTCCTTCCTTCCTTCCTTCCTTC
>BLBF01000067.1:11183345-11209706 GCA_015471245.1 Laticauda colubrina
TCCTTCCTTCCTTCCTTCCTTCCTTCCTTCCTTCCTTCCTTCCTTCCCTCCCTCCCTCCCTCCCTCCCTTTCTTGCTCTGTCCGAGGTTGTGTTTTTCCAATGCACTCCTCCTCCACCCAGTCTTTAATTGATTTGAGCTACTGTGTCGTGTTAGCAGTTTTCAGTTTTATTATGCATTTTTAACCTCTTCTGCTGGACAGTGCAAAAATGCAATTCATATAGTCGGATGCTGAAGCACACTCCAGCAATTGAGTGGCAAATGGTGGCGTGTGTACCAGGCAAGTCAAGGACTACTTGACCAGTGAAATGGTATGAAGAATGTTGTGGTTTCTTTTAATTGATGTGTAAGTTGCTCCTCAGATTTCTGAGTGGAGAATAACATTTTTCAGCTCCGCTGCAGCCAGAGAGGCCCAAGCTTTTATTATGCCCGAGATATTTGTTGTAATCCAGAGCAGTTCAAAATTTAAGGCTCAGCGGATTATAATTACAGCAACAGAACAATAATTAAGAAGATACTAAGGACGGCGGTGCCAATGGGTTGGCGTCATAATTCCTTGGCCACTATTTAAACCTTGGATCCTATCCTTGGATAGGATTGTGACATATCGTGGCTAAAAGGAGTTCCAGCTTGTGGGTTAGGTAATAAGGATGCTTTAATGGGGGTGCCAGAGTCCATTAAATGTGACTCCACACAACAGAGTGATCCTAAGCACCAAATATCTTTCAAAGCACCAACTGGAGATTGTCCTGCAGTTTTGGCCAAGTGCCACCAAGCTTCTTGATGCTTCTTCTCATTTGCTTTCTGATTGTCCCCATTAAAGTGGACGGTGGTGTTTTTTTTTTTTTTTGAGGGGCAGTTCTTCTTCTGGTCTTCTTTGGTATGAAAATGACAATTTGGAGAAGGGGACTTGTGAATGGGGCAGAATTTCAGCAGCTTCATTCTCTAGGTGGGCCATGACCCTCAAGACTCGGATTCAGTGATGATCACTTACCCAGCTGGGGCAAACATTTTCAAACTTGACAACTTGAAGCTGGGTAGACTTCAAATCCCAGAATTCCCCAGCTGGCATGCTTCTTAAGGTTGGCTCTGTTGCATTGCTGATTCCTTTAGGTGGTGATG
The DNA here is from genome assembly GCA_015471245.1 of Laticauda colubrina. Classification (NCBI taxonomy): domain Eukaryota; kingdom Metazoa; phylum Chordata; class Lepidosauria; order Squamata; family Elapidae; genus Laticauda; species Laticauda colubrina. The sequence goes on from BLBF01000067.1 coordinate 11,184,467, forward strand.
AAAAAGAGCCATATCTACCTAAGACAGTGGGAAATCTTTGGTTGATAGTTGTGGGTCTACATGCTTGTTCCCAAACCAAGAATGTCATGTTTAGTCTAGTTCTAAGACACAACTGTGTGGGGGTGGGGAGGGTTGTGGTCTAGTGTTAGTCTAAGCCAGGGGTCTTCAAACTTGACAGCTTTAAGACTTGTGGATTTCAACTCCCAGAATTCCTCCTCCAGTCATGTTAGCTGAGGAATTCTGGGAGTTGAAGTCCACAAATCTTAAACTTGACAAGTTTGAAGACCCTTGGTCTAAGCCAGTGATGGCTAACCTTCTTGGGTTCCTATGCCAAAAATTGTGCGTGCACTTGCATGCCCGTGCTCATGTGCCAGCATCCAGAAGGCAATGCACATCCCCCCCACCTCTTGTGCACGTGCATGCAATCCCACTACCCCTTTACCTTCACTGTGCCTCACAGCTGATTTTTCGGCTGGTTTGAGGCCTTTTTTGGCCTCCCAGAAGCTTGAAAAAAGCCTCTGCAGGCTTTGCAGGCCAAATAATAGGCCCATTTCATCACTTCTGGTATTACAGAAGTGCAGTGAGGTAAGTTTGCCTGCAGCTCGCATGCCAGCACAAATGGCTCTGCATGCCACCTGTGGCACACGTGCCATAGGTTTGCCATCATGGATCTAAGCCATAAGTTGACAAGGCTGGATTCATACAACATCCCACATCAAGTCCCGAAAACCACATGAGATTTGGCTGCAATCTAAAAGCTAAGGAAACTCTACAACATTTTTAAGCGATTGTTCTTATTCCACCCTCCCTTGAAAAATAATATATTGCTCATCCAATAAAATTGACAATGTAGGCCCATGATAGAACAGAGTTGGGTTCCCTCCCTCCCCCGTTTTCCTTGTATCATCTTCTCCGTTGTAGACAATTTTGATATGACTATATAATTATTGTGAGTTGTATCATAAGTGTTTGGGTTTTTGTCTTTTAATTTTATAATGGAGCCTTTTGTTCTCCATTGTGGCATTCTGTTCTGGGGAAAGAGATTATTATTAGAGATAGTAATAACACTGGAAGAAAGTTCAGATGGGGAAGAAAATATCCTGAAGAGGAAAATAATTGAATAGATCCAACTTGCAGTCAAAGTCTCCTTATGCTGACCTACACGACTGCAGAAGTCTTCTCTGAGGTCCGTTTTAGGAGATCCATTTCATTTTTCATTTATTTATTTATTTTATTTATTTTGATTTGTCAATCGCTTACAAGATAATAGGTATAAGTATATACATACTTATGAATACATGAAATGGATACATATAAGAAAAATAAAAGAAACAATAGGACAGGGACGGTAGGCACATTGGTGCGCTTATGCACACCCCCTACAGGAAGGGTGTGAGGTCAATAGTAGACAGTCTAAAGTTAAAGTTTTTGGGGTTTGGGGAAGAAACCACAGAGTCAGGTAGAGTATTCCAGGCATTGACCACTCTGTTGCTGAAGTCGAATTTCCTGCAATCCAGTTTGGTGCAATTAACCTTGAGTTTGTGTCTATTGCGTGCTCTTGGTAGTGTTATGATTGAAGCTGAAGTATTCATTGACAGGTAAGTCATTGCAAAGTATGATTTTATATACCATACTTAGATCAGACTGAAGACGGCGTAATTCAAGATTTTCTAGGTCTAGAATTTCAAGTGTGGTGGCATAAGGTCTTCTACAACAAGTAGAGGAGTGGAGAACTCTTCTTGTGAAATATTTCCGGACTTTCTCAACTGTACTAATACCAGATACGTAATGTGGGTTCCAGACTGATGAGCTGTATCCGAGGATTGGTCTAGCAAATGTTTTGTATGCTCTAGTTGGTCGTGTGATATTACCAGAGAAAAAGCTACGTAGGATTAGATAAACAACTCTTAATGCCTTTTTGGCTATGTAGTTACAGTGGGCTCTAGCACGTAGATCATTAGAGATGAGTACTCCAAGATCCTTGACAGAGCTTGGAGCATCAACAAGGTCTTGACTATTCAGCTTGTATGTTATTTTCTGATTTTTTTTACCAGTATGTAAGACAGAGCATTTATTTGTTGAGATTTGAAGTTGCCATTTGTTTGGCCATTCTGATACATAGTCAAGATCTTTTTGAAGGGTAGCAATATTTTCTGTGGTGTTGAATAGCTTTACATCATCAGCGAAAAGAACACAGTTGCTCTGAATATGATCACAGAGGTCATTTATTTATCTCATAGAACTCTTCTTCATTTTTTTAGAAGGGGAAGCATTTTGATCATTCCCTAAGAAAGTTGAATGAACTCTAATGCCTGCTGAAAGATCCACTGGATTTTAAAAATAATGGAATCGCTCAACTAAATCTTTGAAGGGAAACTGAATCTGCTTGTTGGCTGGACAACCAGTGAGTAGCATAAGCAACGATTATCCAGAGAATTGGTTCCAGTTGGCATTCAACGGTGGGGCACTTATCTTTTCATCCAAGAACAAAAGATCAACCGATTTTTGTTGTTCCAGGTGTGGAATTAGCAAATGGACCATATCAAAAAACAAACAAACCTGGCCTACTTATAATAAAAAGATAGTTATTGCTATTTCAGATCTTTCTCTTTATTCCCCCCCCCCCCCCCCCAACATTGCCTTATCTCCTTGGTCTGAAAGAACGTCAAAGTGCATTTATAAAACCCCAGGCTACATTTCTTCTAAAACATACGTTGCCATCCCTCCAGGCATCAAAAGATGAAAGGGATCTTGAAATTCAGTCTGAACTTTGGCGGCTCCTCAGGAAAGGCTAACAGAGAAAAAAGGGAGAGCAGGTAATGAAAAGAAGTTCAAAACCTAAAGAATGCTGAAGAGACAGAGAAGAGAACAGGAAGGATATAAATACTGAGTCAATTGCAAAAAAAAGGCTCAGATGGATTTCTAAAACAAATTCAGGGTTTGGAGAGACAACAACAATCAGCAGTTAGTGGTAGGAGCTATTCTACCTGATCATGTTTACGTCAACACTTCTGAGAACATTCAAAGGAATTCATTGACATTTCTTAATAGAACAGCAGAATAACTGAGTTGGAAGGGACCTTGGAGGTCTTCTAATCCAACCCCTTGCTCAAACAGGGGACCCTAAACCATTTCGGAGAAATAGTTGTCCAGTCTGTCCTTAAAACCTCCAGTGTTGGAGCACCCACAACTTTTAGAGGCAACCCATTCCACCAATTAATTGTTTTAATAACTACAAGGAAATTTCTCCTTAGTTCTAGGTTAGATCTCTCCTTGGTAAGTTTCCATCCGTTGCTTCTTGTTCTGCCTCTGGTGCTTTGGAGAATAGCGTGACTGCCCCCTCTTCTTTGTGGCAGCCCCTGAGATATTGGAATGTGCTAAAACAATCCAGCCAAAGTTGAGTACTATATTTACTTGCATCCTATAGACAGAATCTTGCCAGATTTAATCTATACCACTCTTTTCCCAATAGATATACCTGGGAGATTCTGGGAAGTGTCTATCCTAATTTGAATTTGAATTTGAATTTGAATTTTATCTATATTATCATTGCATTCCAAAAATACAATGAAATTTGAAAGCTACTCCACCACAGTGCTCCAAGCACCACATCATAATCACACTACAAGTATTTAAAAATTAAAATAATCAAAATAATAATAATGATAATTAAAAACCTAGTCTAAAACCTATCTAAAACATTTAGTAAGTTAAATAGTTTTAAAATGCCACTAAATACATAGGACTACATCAGAAATGCCCTGTTTGATTCAAGACAATTATTGCCTTGGAAAAGAAACTGTTTCTCAGTCTATATTAGTCCTCAATTTAGGACACCTATAACGCCTCCCTGATGGTAACAGTTCAAAATATGAATGACCAGGATGAGAACAGTCTGTGGAGATTTTTATTGCTCTAGAGAGAAGTCTGGTCTTCGCAATCTCTTCCAAAGAAGAAAGAGAGCAACTGATGATTTTTTTGTGCTGTGTTTATAATTCTCTGGAGCATCTTCTTATTCACTATAGAGCATCCAGCATTCAAATAATTTCAAATAAAATTCAAATTCACAGTAAAGCTTAACTCCAAATTTGCAGCTCAGTGCAGGATATCCCAAGCTTAACAACTTGAAGGTGGGTGGCCTTCAACTCCCAGCATTCCCATGGCTGGAATACCTGGCTGGGGAATGCTGGACGTTGAAGTCCACCCACCTTCAAATTACAAAGCTTGAGAAACACCGGCTTAGCGTCCTAACTCTTGCAGGGGTGAAGGTTCCTGTTTCTATATTTGTCGCTTGTTCAACCATTGTGTAGAGGCAAAGCACGAAAGGTTGGTTCAAGACGTAGAAAGGCAAAAGGTTGTATGTCTCTTGGATCACAAGGGGGAGAAAGAGAGTGGAGTTGGCACCAGCAGCAAAGCCACAAAATGTTTCTGACCATTTTCTTGACTCCTCCAGGATGGAGGGTAGCTTTCATTCCTGTCTTCCAACTGCAACAAGAACCAAAAGAATGTTTGTGTTTGGGGATCACAGTGGGTTAGAAAAAGGCAAAGGTAAAAAGAGAGAAATGTTCTTTAGAGCTGTCATGCCAATCCTCCTGGGCTGGCTGAAGATAGTTTCTTAGCCCAAGGTGGTTTTACCTTCAGGAGGAGAAAGAATAACGAGCAGTTAAGGGACCTAAAACCTTCTTTTGTTTGGGTCCAATGAACTGACATCAGTGGAGCCCCGTTTTCTAGTCTTTGCCTTCGCAGACTCTTAACTAAGAGTGACTTTTGGACAGAAGCAGGCTGCCGCTATGATTCATATGTTTTGTCTTTTCTGAACTTGAATCTCACTGACCTGCAAGCCTGTTGGGATACAAGGGCATGAGGTTTTCTCTACATTCAGGCCCTACAAACCCTTGGGTAGATGTTCCTCAACCTCCCCAATGCAGTGAAGAATCTCAAGGCTTGGAATGGCTCAGAAGTATGTCTACCCACTCTAAGATTTTCAATGAGACTCCCAACCAGAAATTGTGAGTTGGTCCACCCATTTCTTTTCACTTCCCAGGAATTTATAGCAGGTCCTCCTATCTAGATAATATCATTCAGATTAAAGACCTACAGGACTCAAGTAGGCCTTGTAAATCTACTGGTTTGGTGAAATATCTTCAGGATAGTCACATGAAAGTATTTCTACCAAACTACAGACAGAGGTGTCCAACCTTGGCAACTTCAACTTGTGGACTTCAACTCCCAGAATTCTCCAGCCATTCAAAGAAGTCTGGGTGTCAGGGTTCCAAAGATTGCCCTAATTAAATCAAGAGCTTCAAGCCAAGCTTCAAAAGAATCTAAAATATTTATTAGGAACAACATGTTGGCATTGACCCACATGAAGCCAACTCTGACACACGTGATTTACAATCACCTGTGACCCTGTTTCCCTCCTCTGCCCTGGGCGTATCACAAATCAGATTCTCCAACAAAGCACATTCATGGGCTGGGTGTCATCCATCACATTCTCCAATGAAGGATTTTTGGGGGCAGAAGATCTGGTAGCCTAGCTACAACCTTTGTAAGATAAGTGTGGAATGTACCTCTGGTTTTAATTTCCATACCGCTCCTTCAGGCTTTACCCTCCTCCTGCTTATGGCAACTCGGAAACAAGCATAGGAATGTTTTACAAGTTGACACTGGGAATTGAAGTCCACAATTCTTAAAAGTTGCCATGGCTGGACACCCCTACTGTAGGTCAAATTGGGTCTATCGTAAGATGACATGTCATGCAAAGAATATGTTCTTACTCTGCACAGGGGTACAAACTGAATATTATGCATCACAATAAATACCCCTTTGTTTGGGGAACGTGCCTCCCATTTCAGATTAAGTGTCACCCTTATTTGTCCTGGGTTATGACAGGGCTCCTGTGAGGTGATAGTGGATTGATCACCATCCATGCTGTGTGGGGGACTAGCGTAGTAGTGGTAAAAAAACAGGAAATGAGATTTATCTGCATCAATTCCAAGAAGTCTCCCCTCACCCATTTGCATCACTCAGGTGACTCTTGAGGACACAGACAAACCTTCAAGTGGCCTCAACGGCTCTCTAAAAGGATGCAAATGACCACCTGTCTGCAAGGAATATGAATCCTTCCCCACCATCCAGTCAGAGCTGAAGAAGCTTCTTGGATGAGAAGCGAAACATCTTCAAAGAAAAACCAGAAAGTCCAGTTGCCTTTTGAAAAAAAAGCACCTTTGGGAAGACTTCCTTTGAGAGGCAAGGATGCTTTGACCGGCCCCTCTGCCTCTTTACTCCCAGATCTCCAAAACTGCTGCAAAGAGAGAGCAATTCTGCAGCAATGTGGGCAAAGCCCATTGGAGCACAACCCTCGGCTTCTTGCCTGGTCTCAGCTATCCTTATCTAGGAAAGGGCTGGCTTCTGAAGGCAATGGGCCTCTTTCATTCAAAGGGGAAGGTAGTCCCATTCCTGCAAAGCCAACCACGAAGTGACGGCCTTGCCAATTAATGAAAGGACCACATTCAAAGCTCCCAAAAGTTGTCAAGCGGTGCGTTGCATGACTCCTGATATGCTGAGTTGTCACTTAAAATGTGAATGTGGTGACAGCAGGAGCAACAATTCCCTCTCCAATCAAGTAAACAGAGTAACACATCTTCCAAGCAGTGGGATACTGGAGGCTAATTTCCATATTAAACGAGGAGAGGCGACATCAATCCTACAGTTAGATTGATATTTTAATCAGAGAAAGAGAGATACATTGGCGGGCAGCTCCCGGGGCGGGGGGAAAATGAGCGAATTGCCCCCAAGAGCTCAGCCTTCCAGGCTCTGTGTGTATGTATGTGTGTGTGTGTGTGTGTGAGAGAGAGAGAGAGACACTTGGGGTACACAACATCTATGCAGGAAGACAGTCGACTACTGGCAGGTGCCTTAAGGAGCAACGTCAGCTGAGTTATGAAGGCGGATGGAGAGTTCGTCATTTTATTTGCGCTCCTGGAGTCCGGAGAATGAAGGCTGCAGGCCTGTTCCCCGACATCAGGAGAAGTGGCAGACAGAAAGAATAGACTGGCTGTGGGGGGTCCTTAGTGCTCTCTGAGCCTGGCATTTCCTTGCAGGCCTTTCCTGACCCAAGTAGGTAACATCATCAGTGCTAGAAGGGAGTGTGGTTTGTGAATGGGAGAGGAGGGGGAGGACTGTGGGGTCCGTGGTTGTTCTCTTGCAAATGTTTCATGACCCAACTAGGTAACACCATCAGTGCTAGAAGGGAGGGTGTTCTATGGAGTGGAGGAGAAGGAATTGGAGGTCTATGAGATCCTTGTTGCTCCCTGAGCTTTGTTGCTTTCTTGCAGACATTTCATAACCCAACTAGGTAACATCATCAGAGCTCATGCAAGCAGGATTGATGATGTCACCCAGTTGGGTGATGGAACATCTGCAAGAAAAACCACCAAGCACAGAGAACATCAAAGACCCCAGAGTGCAACCTTGAGCTACAAGTATTCACTCTATTTATAAACTCATTTTATCACTTCTCGGGTCTTTGTAGACTATTTGGCTTGTCAAAGCAACACTGAAACTGCCCAGCCTCAAGTTGCAACCAATGGCATGCTCTTAACAAAAAGCCTTCAGCTTTGAGATAAATAAATTCCTTGAAGTCTGTCTCTTCTTGAGCTCTTTTAAGTATTTTTAAAGTCTGGCCTGTCTGGAGAAAAACCCAATTTGAAGGTGCTCCTTTGGTCCACTTCCTGTGTCTAGTGATGCAATGCTGACAAGCTACAAAATTCACAAACTCATCAATAAAAGCCTCCTCCTTCCTTTCTACTTTAGATCTCAGCAGCTGCTTTCCCTGTTCTGGGACTGAGTATGTTAAGCCTTTGATTTAATGAGTAGATAGAATAGATGCATAAACGGATCCAAACAGATTTTATTTTGTGACAGAAATAAACGACAAAAGGAATGTCTAAATCAAAATGATTTGGAATGAAATTAGAGCCTTTTCATTGTCTTTCATGTAAGCCAAACAAACCCAGAACAGCATAAATTAAAAATTCTTTCCTAGAATCCTTTTTTTTAAATAAATTGCCTAACTGACTGCTCCAACTTTTTTTTTTTCTGTTTTCCTTCTAAGAAAGCAAAAATAGCAAAGGAAGTCTAGCAAAAGATTTAAATAGAGGCAAAGGCTGATCCAAAATGATCTATTAATATGACCGAGATGTTAATGACACAGTGTTAGGGATTTGTCTATATAGCCTACAAATGTTTATGTCCCAATTTTGGTGGTGTAAATTCTTCCAAAGCCAAATACTGTGTAAACATATGTCAAAATGCTTTTCCAGGGCAGATGACCCATGGGGGCAGAGTTGTCCCATGAGTGGCAGTTTGTGTGGCAGTTTTTACATGTGAAACTTTCAAATGACCTTGTGGAGAAGGAGATCAAGGTAATGTCAACTCATAAAATATTTCTTGGGTCTTTTTAGAGTTGCCAACAGAAAGGGAGGGGGGGAGCAGTGCAGCCGCTTGCAAACCAAAACTGCATTCCATAAATGTTTTCAAAGATAGTAACTAGGTGACTGAAGTTTCTGCCATGCACAATTCTAACTGGAGAGCATGATTGATGACTCTGAGCTATGGATGTGTCCCATTGGAGAATATGAATTACAATACGCCCAGGGGGTGGTGGAAAACTAGGGTCAAGGGTGACAATGGATGATGTGTCTTAGAGTTGGCTACACCCAGGCAGTGCAGCACCTTTTAACTCTCAATAAATCCTTTTGAAGTTTTGGAAGTTTGGATCAAGACTCATGATTTAAATGGGGTTAAGTGCCGGAATCCTAACAGGTATCTCCTCTTCCAGGAGAGGAGGGCAGTGGGGAGGAAATACTATAGTCGCAAATTCAGTTGAGCGCATGGAGAAAAATGTCCATCTTTTTAAAGATACATGGAGAAGGAGGATGACTTAGGATGACTCTTTTCTCCTTTGCTTTCCCACTGATGATGGAGAAAGGAGAAAGAAAAATGGCTGTGGTTGAAATGTCATGAGATAAGAAAAATAACAAGCCTGGAGGGAAAGAAAAAGGATTTGGTTCTTGGTTCTTCAGTTGTGAAACCATTATGAGATGTCCACATGGCTACAAATAAAACTACAAAAGCAATCCTATCAAACGTGAACAGAGGGAATACATCAAGTTGTTAAAACCATAGTATTGGCCTGTTTCCCCGAAAATACAACCTACCCTGAAAATAAGCTTGATTTTTACATGTGCACCCAATATAAGCCCTACCCCCAAAATAAGCCCTAATTAAGATCCCGCCCATTCCAGAGTGGACAGGTAAAAATTAAGCTAGTGTGGGGATTGGGGGGGGGGATGGAACTGCCATATTACTTACCTTTGGAAAGTTGTAGCCAGGCCTCACGCAACCTGACACCTGCCTTGCCGGCTCATTTCTTCTGCAGCCAGCAAGGCTGGCAAGGCTTTCCTGAAGGCCTCTGGAGCTGATAACAAGGTTCTGGATCAATCCAGAGCTCTGTTATCAGCTGCAGAGGCCTTGGGAAAGCCTTGCTGGCCACAGAAGAAGGAGTTCCTGAAGGCTTCTGACAGTGAAAAGGAGGCTGGTGGTGACGTGTTCAAGTGAGGTTAATCAGTGAATGGCATCCCCTGAAAATAAGACCTGGTGCCCTTTTTGGTGGCAAAAAATATAAGGCAGGGTCTTATTTTCAGGGAAAGTCTGGGAGAAGATGACTCCAAAGATGTGATAGAAGGCCTGGGCACGTGGAAAGATCTTTCTTGATCCAAGATTGAGCAAGAAATGTAGATGAAGGACCAAGCAGGAATACCTCCTGAAGCATGGGAAACTCCCCCTTCCCGCAGGCTTTCCAAATGTAGCATGAAGAAGACCAGCTTAAATGGGAGATAAATAACCTTGCTAATTATTGAGGGCGTAAAGAGGCTCTTCGTTTATTTAATCTTAAAAATGTCAAGCCATAAAGGACATCTTCATGCATGTTAACCATCCCGTTTTTCAGCAGGCAAGGAACTCCAGGAAAACCCTCCAGGGTGCTGTTTTCCGTCGTGCTGTTCGTTGCTCCCCGAGTCCGTCATTAGTGTTTACGGCACATTTGTGGGTCTCTTTCACAGTTTTCTTTGCTCCATTTGCTTAAATCTCCAAATGTGAGTGGAGATACCTTTTTGCTTCCCAGCACACAGTGAGTTGGTCCTTGGCTCTCTTCTGTTTTATTGCTGATATACCCAGAAATTAACAAGAGGACGTGCAAATATTGGCTAAATATGGGCTGGAGACCTGCTGAACTCTGTGAACAGAGGAGTATAGAATAGAGTAGAGTAGCATAAGAGTAAGAATTAGAATTGGATTTGGAATTGGAATAGGAATAAAATAGGAATATAAATGTTTATTGTCACTATAAATGTATTCTAATCAGCTTACATTAAAATGAAATGTCATTGCATTCAGCTCTCAAATCTTTTTACAAACACATACATGCACACAGAGAAACAGTCTAATTTGAATGTATACATATACATGGTGAAAAAAATAATGCTGCGAGTTTACTAGTCAGGTGGCATAAGGAACAAAGCTGTCCCAGAATTTAGTAGTCCTTCTATAGATATTTCAAAATCTCCTCCCAGAGGGGAATGACAAAAGCAGGCCATGGAGTGGTGGTGTGGGGTCTCTCAGAATGCTTCAAGTTGTACGCACTTATAGCGCTTAAAAGTAGCATCCTGAATAATGGGAAGTGAGCTTCCTATAATCTTCTCTGCTGTCCTCACCACTCTCTGTAGGGACTTTCTATCTGAGGCGCTTGCTGCTGCCACCAAACCAAGCAGGGTGTCAGGATTCCGGCACTTAATCCCATTTAAATCATGAGTCTCAAGCCAAACTACCAAAACTTCAAAAAGGATTTATTGGGAGTTAAAAGGCCTGGCATTGCCTGGGTGTATTGTAATTCATATTCTCCAATGTGACACATCCATAGCCCAGAGTCATCAGTCATGCTCTCCAATTAGAATTTTGCGAGACAGAAACTTCAGTCACCTAGTTACTATCTTTGAAAACATTTATGGAATGCAGTTTCGGTTTTGCAAGCTGATGCACTGCTCCCCCCTCCCTTTCTGTTGGCAACTTTAAAAAGACCAGAGAAATATTGTATGGGTTGACACGGGGATGCAGTTTGTTAAAATGCTCTCCATTGTTCTCAGAAGGAGAAAGATCTCATCTCACGCAGGAAATGCAAACCCTGGTTTGCCCTCTTCTCTAAAGATAATGTAGGAAGAGACCAAAGTCAGGTTGTTAATTAATATGCATCTCCAGATACTTAATATGATTGACGCACCTCCACAGCTGCAGCCTTGATGCAATGTGGAGTATCATCTTCTCATACTTGGGTTCCAAAGAGGTACCTATGCAGGGCAGAGACATCTATAGTCCTCAACAGTCATCTGATGATACATGTTGTGGTTCACCGCCAGCCGGTACAGCTGGCAGTGGAATCAGACTGTGGAGATGAATAGGGAACAGTCCAGGAATCTGGGGAGGACTCAGATGAAGGTCCTGCATCTGATGCAGAGATGGGGCCAGGACCATCTGGGAATGGTGTGCTGACTCTGGAACCTCCATCTGGGAGTGGAGTGTTGACTGTGGCAGCAGCAGGGCAGAGGAACAAGGTGAGCCTGTTCCCAGCATGCATGTGGGCAGTGCTGCTACAAGACAAAAACAGCTAAGGCAAAAGGGGTTACTCGGGAGAAAGGCTGGAAGGTGATTGCCCCTCCCATAAGGGATAAAAGTTAGGCAAAGGTGAAGAAACCTTTGCAGGAAGCAACATCATTCGCTCTGTTCGGATTAAACCTTGAAACTCTGTGTGGACTTTGTACTTCGGTTGATTTTTTTACAGTTCATTTGGCACTTTGGTTGTTGGCGGCCATTCAAAGGAGAGAAAGGTGGGTGCTTATCTCGATGGACTATTTATGACTCATTATGAGCTGGGAATGAACATAATTCCCAGTGTTGAAATAAAACAAGAATTGTTTGGACTAAGCATGTGCTTAATTACAGTCTCGGGAAGCCTTGGTCAGAACAATATATCTCAGGTCAGCTTTCTTGAACATTCTCCAATTCACACCCTCACACCAACTCTTCATCTTGGCACAGTCACAAGCTCCTAAGATACAGTTTGCAGAGCATGTGCCATTAGTCAGCAGGCCAGCTTAAGGAGAGGGAGAAGCACATGAATCAGTGTACCATCGGTGGTGGAGGCTGCGACGAAAGCCAGAAGAGAGAGAGAGAGAGAGAGATGAGAGAGAGAGAGATGAATGGTGCTAAAGGCAGAGAAAGCAGCAGTGAGTAAAACTTGTCATTTTGAAAGTCATTAGTGTCCGTGAAATAATGTTAATCTCTTTAACACTAATACATTTTGTTCGCCTTGCACCCTTATTGAAAATTTCCTTCTGTCGGTGATCCTTGGCTGCTTTCTAGCAGATACTGTTCACAAAAAGAAATTGCTGCAGAAGCGTTTAAGCAGCCAGTTTTACTTTATCATAGCTGGAGTTCTCCTTTAAGGTGCATCCAGGCATTGGCTGCTCTTGTTGTTGAGTCTGAAGATCTGGAAGCGAAGCCAATATATGGCATAGGGAGCCATTGTTGATCTTCCTGCTGGTCTCCTTTGAACCCATTTCCAGCTGCAGTTATTCCTTCTACTAATTTATCAATTATTTTTGTACTCTTAAATTTTTTTTGTCAGGCTTCAGACATGGTGATTCTTCCAAGCAGATTTCTTCACCCGTAGACAGAATCTTGCCAAAATAGAACATGCTAACACTGCCATAAAACATACACTCTGGGAACTCTTAAGGAGGAACTCTTTCTTTCACACAAACTGTCTGAGCTGCATTCTTTATCGATTTCTTCATTGTTTCCTCACCTATAGACAGAGATCTTGCCAAACTGAAGCAGATTTTGTGCACCATTAAATATATACTCTGGGAACCATTGAGGAGGAGACTGTCTTCACCCTCTTTCTCTCACACAAATTATTGAAACGTCATTGTCCCTTGCTCCTCTGGAGTACAGCCCCCCCCTCCTGGGAATCCAGACCACATTCCATCATAAAAATGCCAAACACATTGCCTTCCTCAGTATAATTTGAGTTTCCAGTGAGAAACTACCATTAATGTTTCAGATGTCTGGTGTTGCGCAACAGTTGCTGGCTTATTTTGATTACAATGCCAGTCATTTTTGATGAACATGTGAAATGCCCTTCCTTCCTCCCTCCCTCCTCCCTCCCTCTTCATTAGTGTCCTTCAGTCCTTGTAAGTGCTCAGAAGATCCATGAGGTTCTAGGTTCTAGTAGCTTACTCAGAAGATCCATTGGGTTCTAGGTTCTTGTAGCTTGAAGTGCTCAGAAGATCCATGAGGTTCTCCCTAAGAAAGAGAAAAATGCTAGGATCAGTGAATGTTTGAATTGGGCTCTCCTATGTCCATAACTCTTGAAGGGGAGGATAACCATTCTCCCCAAACCATTGCTCTTCCCCTCATGCCAATGGCTCTGTTGAGACCTTTGATAGGTTGCATATCTCCTAATCACTGTATAAACACCAACTAATTAAGTGTATATAACATGCCCCAAAGTATGTTAAAGGAGAATGGCAGCTGAATATGAATTAATTGATCGTTGCTTGATCCCAGGGTGAAACTCTGCCTAGAATCACTAATTATTCTCCCAAGCATGGTGGGCTCCAAGGCCAAGAGAACTTAACCACTGCTCTAAAGAAGCTCTGGAGCTCTGGCTGGAAGGAGGAAGTGATGAGGAAGTTGGATCCAGTCCCTTTTACCCTCCATCTGGGATCGGGGGATGAGCTGCAGGCAACCGAGCTATGGGGCGGAGTGGGGAGGCGAGATGCAGGCTCCCTTCCTATGCTCTCTCGTCTGTTGCTCCGCTCAGATCTTATCTTTCCTTGATAATAAGGATAATCAAATCTGCATTTCCTTTTGGAATTTTCATTAAAATTGCAGGACCAGTGATTACACAGCTGCTTAATTTAAATCAGCAGGGATTTTGAAACATGCTCAGATATTTTTTAAATACCGCTCTCCCTTCCTTGTTTACAGTGTTATGATTAAGTGGAATTCTCTGTAGTTGTTTTCAAGCATTAGCCCCTTAAAGAAAAAAAAAGAAAGGAAAAAAGAAGATTCTTGCAGTTCCCCTTAAATAAACATTTTTTTTGTTATTTAACAGAGTTGGAAAGCACCTCGTAGGTCATCTAGTCCAGGGGTCACCAACCTTTTGGATCTCAGGGACTACCAAACTGATTATTTTAAATCCCGTGGACCACTAATATGAATTTTGACTGACGGTGGCTTGTTGACATTTTCCCAAGGTCTCCACAAAAAGCAGCAGAGACCCTGGGGAACCCCCCCAAAAAAGTCTGCAGGAAAATTCCCCACCCCATTTTACTACCAATCAATCATTCTTTATTTGGGATCGCAGGATACCGTCTCCAGCTCTGTTTTCAGGGGGAGAGAGAAAGAGACAGAGAGAGAGACATTTGGCTTCATGCAAGGAAAGCAGCAGAAGCAGCAGCAGTCTTTCTCTTTCTCCCCCCAACTCCATCAGAAATGAGTCTTTGCCAGCGCAGCCTCTTGGACCAGGAGGCCTTGCAGGGTCCCAAAGACTCATTTCTGGCAGAGTTTGAGGGAGAGAAAGAAAGACTTTTGCTGCTTTCCTTGCATGCAGCCAAAAGCAGAACAAGAAAGAGGCGGAAAGAAGCAGCCCGGTAGCCAGACCAGCCGCGTGGGGCGAGTGGGGCAAGTTCCCCCCCTCTGTTGTTTCCCCCCTCCCCTCACTATCTTGCATTTTTCACAATGCAAGCAACACAAGCCTTGTGTTCCCGCAGGCCATATGGGCGGCGCAGCCTTCCATATCCCGCGCAGCCTGGATTAATTGCCTTGGGGGTGACATTTCTCTGCGGACCACCAAAACTTTCTCATGGACCACCAGTGGTCCCCGGCCCACTGGTTGGCGACCACTGATCTAGTCCATCCCCCTGCCCAAGCAGGAGAGCCTGTGCCATTTCTGACAGATGGCAGTCGCTTCTTGAAAGCTTTTTCAATTTCAATTTACTGGGAAGGAGAGGAAAGCAGGAAGACTTGCAATACAGGTAACCCTCATGGTCCATTCAGTCCATTCAGCTACCGTTCAAAGTTATGATGGCAGTGACAAAAGTAACTTACATCCATTTTTCACACTTAACAACTGTTGCAGCATTCCCCACGGTCACATAATCAAAATTTAGATGCTTGGCAACCAACCTCCTGCACCCATCATTGCATCACATGCCCCAATCATCATCCATGCCAACTTGATATGTCCCCTCACCCACGTGCAGAAATAACATGACCTTGACTTAGAAAAAGAATGCTATTAAGTCTAACTACATGCACTCCAAGAAATTCCCCCCTCCCATTTTCCCAGGCTCAAAAACATGGCAGTGTGGAAGTGTCTGGTGCTAATATGGCTTCCAAAGCTGACACGTAGAATGGGGGCAAAGCTCACTTAACAACAGAAATTTTGTGCTCAGTTGCAGTCGTAAGCCGAGGACAACCCGAACTCATTTTTGGTGATGGCTCACCTGCAAGTTTCGGTAGGAAATTCAGCCACGTTTCTCTGATGCTTACAAAGCCATTCCTTCCTCTAAAGTCCACTGTAAAATCATTTTTTTAAAGATATAATATTTTTAAAAGTAACTTGAGAACCTCTGTGGATAGATGCAGCTGAAGAACCCAAAGCTTGTAGAGGTTGATTTGTGAGAGAGTTGTGCAGCCTTGGTGTGTGGTTGCATGGACAGTGTGGATCAACTCTCAGAGAAGCAAATTCTCCACTAATTTGTAGTATCTGGGTGAACGCAATTACGACGGAGTGATTTGCGGTTAGAGAGGCAAAAGGATTAATGCAGATTGGATTAGAATTTTAAGGCCTCTCTGAGATTCCTTAGAATAAATCCGTAACAGGTTATTTCCCATCTTCCTCCTGTCATCAAAGACTAATCCTCTCCATATAATTGAAATGTTTCTAGTGTTCTATTAGTATAATATTATTAATATCCCAGTAAAACTTCACTGGAATCTTCACCTCTTTCTCCCTACTTTGGGTTAATTGTATATCTCATCAAATCAAAAACTCTAATTCCCGAATCAGACAGATTAACAAAACACACACACGCACACACACACACACAAATTATGTATCCAACCTGATTTGGTTGTTTTGACCAAGAATTGGTGAGACCCAAACGCAAGGAATGTTTTCAGAAGGAGCATTAAAATTGTGCCCCAAATTGGAGGTGTAATTAATAATACAGGTAGTTCCCAACTTACAACTGGTTGCTCCCACTGTTGTAAATACATGCCAATAGCCAAGTGCCCAAGTTTTGACCACATGGCCACGGGAATGCTACCACAATCATAAATACAAGGACCGGTTGGAAGTCAGTGTTGTTGTAACTTTGACCAGTTGCCCAAATGAATAGAAATAGCATTTAGACAACCGCATCAAGATCGAACTTTAGGCTCTGAGCAGAGTTTGCCTGCAATACGGCACTTTAACTGCTGCACCACAAGGGGTCTTAAATGGTCACAAGTTGGGGACTGCCTGCATTTATGTATTATGATTATTTTGATTCGTCGCAAAAAAGCCACATGTGGCATATTAGATAACGGCGTAGAATTGAGTAGAGAATGACACCAAGAATTGATTAATGTCAAGTCTCTTCATTTGGTTTCTGGTAGCTAGCCACTCTGCCACCTGTAGCAAAGAATAATCCTTTGAGCAAAAGTGAATTTAAAAACAAAATACTTAATCTGCTTTTAATTCCTGCTTTTTTATCCCCCTCCTTTCTCTTTGGTCTTATCATTTAGAAAGATTTTGCTTTTTGCTTTTCTTGGAAAGGGTGGAGGAAGTTCCAGCTGTTGTCATCATTTCTATTCTTCCACCTGGGACCAAATGAAGAATTCATTACATTTCAAATGAGAGCCTTCACTGCATACATTAGCATGTTTTAATCATCTTGCCATGATTCCTGTCCCCCAATCCACCCCCCAAAAAACAGAGGGATTGGAAGAAAAATGAAGATTTAAAACTCTTGTCTTGCCGAAAGCAGGCAGATTGGCTTCAAAATGACTCTGTCAATAAAAGATGAGCTCTGAAAAACCTTCTCCTCTCTTGAAAGTATTCAAAGGGGGAATTAGGTTTTTTTAAGCTCACTGTCAAAAAAGTAATAATACATACAGCATGTAAAATGGTTGAGCCCCCTACAGCCTTATACAAATATATCTTTCCCTTGTAAATGTGACATGACTACTAGGATGCTCCATCTTTTATCCCAAGGGGATGTTATGTGTCGATGTGTGTAGTAAACCTCTAGATAATTGGAAAGTGTATTGCTACTTCAAACGAGAAGGACAAACAGCAACAAGATGGATAGACACAGCTGCGGAAGGGATGGGCACATTGTTGGAAGAGCTGATCATCGTGGAGAGAAGATATCTATGTGCTCACTAACAGTAACGATGGCTCGATGGCATGTAATCAATCAATTAGTCCTATTTAGCAATTCGTCATTTAGCCAAGGTTGTCTAAGGATCTCACAATCCATATTCTTTCAATTAATCAAGATTTTGAATGGCGTCACAGCTGAGGGAAGACATCCTTTTTCAAAAAAAATATTCTCTTGCTGTAAAATATCTAGAAAACTGCTAGAAAATATGGCTTTAAAATACCAAAAGGAGTTAAAATGTTGTTTCACGGCCTTCACGTTCTAACTCGGTGCCCGATGCGTATTCTTAAAATGTGACCACTTGTGGTCTTCCCTTTCCAACTTTAATTTCTGCTGGGTTGGAAGATACATGGGGGATGGATGTTCTTCTGGAGACAACTCATTCTGCTGAGTATGTTCTGTTTTCCAAATGTTCATCAGACAAGGTCTTCAGTCTGTGGTCTTCGCTTATGATCTTTGGTCTCTGGTCTTCAGTCTTTTAATCTGTGGTCTTCAGTCTTCAGTTATAATCTTCAGTCTGTGGTCTTTCATTCCATGATGACGAAGCTATCAACCTTATTCGATCCACAGTCACAAGGTTTAGGCACTTGGAGTTCTCTGCTGCCTCTCATCTACCCTTAAGATCGCCGAAGAATCACAAGCTGTGTTCACAGTCATAAGCCCACCAACGTGCTTACCGTCCCTGTCCTATTGTTTCTTTTATTTTTCTTATATGTATCCATGTATTCATAACTATGTTTTTACTTATACCTTTTATCTTGTAAGCAATTGACAAACCAAATAAAATAAATAAATAAAAACCAACCATTCTGGGTAGTTAACAGATCTGCTCATGCTGGTTCTGCTGAAAGTTCTGTTTGAAGAGAATCAACTTTTCATTGTTGATTCAATCAAATATATATGTTCTGCCAGCCCAGTATCCTCTCTTAAATTTGTTTCTTGATCTTTCTGTGCTTAAAAGAAGGTTACATTTTCCCCCTCGCAGCCTGGGGTAAAGCAAGGACTAAAGCAAACACCCGTGAAAAGCATACCAAGATTGGCTTCCTTCTCCACACTCCAGTTTCTTGAGCGACTGTCATCTTCCATCTCGACCAAATGTGGCTAGTGAATTCCAGTGTGTGGTCCTGAGGGGGACTCCTTCCTCGCCCCATGGTGTTTGTGGTATTTGACACAGTCTCCTTGTGCCCACCCAGGTCATTTGTTCATTGCTTGATATAAACCAGTGTTCTGCTTCAGTTCAACCACGAAAAGACTTCTGAGAAGACTGACAAATATCATTAATAATGATTCATGGCACAGGAGGAAGAGGGCTTAAGACAGGAGGATGCAAAAGCAGAATTCAGCACTTGTTTTTGTTTACGAGGGAAAATTGCAAGGAATCCCTTGGGTCCTTTTCTTTCTAACATTTGACCTCATGAGCAGGAGAAATTCAAGTTGAGTTGAAGAAAGTTCTTTGTTCCTTCCCTTTGTCCACACTGCCATCATCTCTATACAAAGCTGCTGAATGAATGGATTTGGAGATCCGGTTCCAATACCAGCAAGGCAAAAATTGTCTTAATTTGATGTAAATGGTGGTGAACCTGACTTTGGGAATGGATGATACATCAGATGGAAGGTAGGACACTCAAGGTCCACCCTCAAAGGCTGAAGAGGCTGTGAATTTGTCTAGCTCTGCACAGGAATGAGCGCCTTGATTTTCTTCTTCCTTAAGGAGCAGACAGGTCGTTTGGGGAATTTCATTCAATCCACCAATATTTTTTCAGCACTCCTTTTCTTGGTAGATCTTTTGGGTGAATTGCTTGTGATGGGCATTTTTGCCAGGTGCAAAAAACCAGGAATTCAGTTCAAAGCACAGAAGAGTTTAGAATTGCTCCATATACGTGAGAATCTGGTCAACTAACAGCAAGCACTAAACTGGAGCTAGATAAGAGTCAACGAAATTCATGGAGGGCTGGACTTGGGTCTCTTGTGGCTGCGCAATAATTCCAAACTGATGGCTTGTTTAACTCCACCTTCCAGCACAGCTTGCTCATCTCCTACAATTTTCTAACTTGGCATCAAAAGCCTTTTGGGAGGAAGCGTTGAGGTCTTTCAAACTTCCTTGAATACTGATACTCCAACATCTATTTTCAAAGCAAGATCAGCCTTGGGTAATAAATTCTGTTCATGATAGAAGGATGGATGGATAGATAGATAGATAGATAGATAGATAGATAGATAGATAGATAGATAGATAGATAGATAGATAGATAGAAGAGAGAGAGAGAGAAATTATTGATCCTTTGCAATTCATTCAGTTTAAATAAATGTTCCTGTTATCCAAAATTCAGTTATCAGCAGAATAATGTCCATGTTAAGAGATGGACCACACAATTTGTTAGACAAGAAAGGAAGCCTATACTAGAAGGGAACATAACTTTATTTATGTTTCCTCCATTTCTAAGTACAAACTCAACTGAGAACAGCTTCCCCAGTAAAACAAGATTGCTTCTAGCTATGTCACAGCTCTACGTGTCCAACCACTAGATCATCCCGTGCCTGACGTGATTAATCTATCAATTAAAAGAGCCAAAGCTTGCTATCAGAGCCATAAATTAAAGCAGACTCCACATGGTAGCTATTAAAGGATACTTCTCAAAATTCCCAGCCTGAAATGCAATTCATCTTCTCATCCCATGTTCTGCCCACAAGAAAGTTGATGGAAGGATTTTCCCCCCTTCTTTTTCTGTAGCTATTTGTAGGTGGTTGCTGGTTTGTGGCTTAATTTATCTACCCCCCCCCCAAGAGTTATAGAGGGACAAGGAAGTCTTATCAAAGCTACATCTCTTTCCTCCCCAGCCTGGATCCTGGGGTGTCATCAAATGGTAGTCTCCTTGGGTAGATAATTGTACTTTTTCAGGTTGTGTTTATGAAAGGTGACAAACAGTTTGCTCGAAAGAGATGTTAATGACATGGAAATGTCTCTTGTTTGAAAGTTGGCACAGAAATTATGTAATGCGTCTCTTGAAAGCCAGCCTTGCCTCTGCTGTTAGATGTAAGGAGGGAATCTTCTCATTTGCATATAATTTCAGGTCTGGCATGTCATCTTTTATGCAAAGCAAACAATTTCTTCTGCCACAGTGGAGCTTCTAGCCTTGTCCAAGTGTTTTGTCTTCACATGTTCTCCACCAAGTAGAAGAGGTGGAGCTGGGAAACTGGATGGATCCAATATAGTTATTTATCAAAGAGGGGTCAACTTATTCTCCAAACCACCAGAAAGTAAGACAAGAATCAACGGATGGAAGTTAACCAGAGAGAGAAGCAACCTGGAAGTAAGGAGAACTTCCTAACAGTGAGGACAGTTAACCAGTGGAACAACTTGACTTCAGAAGTTGTGGGTGCTCCATCATTGGAGATTTTCAAGAAGAGACTGGACATCCACTTGTCTGGAATGATATAAAGTCTCCTGCTTGAGCAGGGAGTTGTACTAGAAGACATCCAAGGTCCCTTCCAGCTCTACTTTGAATTGATTGATCTTTAGAGATTCTGGCTCATCAGCCTTGGGCATGCTCTCATGGTGGGAAGAAGACCTTTGGGGCCAATGTTGGTGGAGATGGCCTACTTTTCTCTATACACCTTCTGAGCAAATGCATGGACAAGAGTTTCCAATGTTAAGTCTGTGGCGTTAAGTCAGTTTTGAGGAAAATTGAGATTATAGAGAGAGAGAGATAGTCAAGTTTCTTTAGAAGTCACCCATTTTCTCCCCTCCACCCACCCTCACCCATTTTCTCTTGTAACTCATACCCTGAGGAATGTTGGGGTTAATTCTTATGGGCTGAGAAACTCAATATAAGTACCCCTGAACTTACAACCATTTGTTTAGTGCCTGCTACATTCCCCATGTCAGCATTCCAAGTAACAAACTCCAACCCAATCAACTCTGAGACAGTAATTTCCTCAAAGTTCCATTTTATTAGAGTTGTCATATTGGCACATCTAGGAAAACACAAATTGGAGAGTTCCTTTCCCAATTGAAAGTCAGAGATCCATCCCCTTCCCCCACCAGTCCATCACATGGCCCATTCAAACATTGTCCCAACTGGAGCCATTCCTCTAGACACTCCTCTCCAAGTGCAGGGTGACTTGTCCTTGACTCTCTGAAAAAAGAAGGTTGTTGAGTCCATAATCTTCCACCTCTCTATTAAATCCCCCCTCCCAAATTCCCAGGCAGAAAAATGTGGCCTCAAAGCTTCTAAATAAAAAATGGCTTCCAAGGCTAACACCCCATTTTATTGAAGCCCCCCACCCCAAACCTGCTTCTGAATGATATCTGGTGTTCTTCAGATCTCTAAATGAAGGACCCTTCCTCACATCCTCAAAGTCTCCAATTACCAAATGCAATTTCTAAACAGTTTGTCTCGGTGCACGTGTTTGAGACATAATTTAAAAGGCACTTTAACTGTATACTACTGTGAGTCATAACAGAAAACTTCAATTTGCTGTTATTCTTGCATTGTTTGCTGGGTTTTTTTCCTTTTAATATGAGCGGAATTTTTCTTTTAAAATGAAATTGTCAGAAATGAATGGCTATTTTGCTTACTTCTCCAAAGCCCCGTCTTTTGAGAGCTTACCTTCCTTTTCCTATTGATGGCTACAAAAAAAAAATGTGTCTGTACAAAACAATTGACTGAATTTCTTCTCTTTCTTCTTTTTCCTCTCCCCCACCCACACACACATAATATGTCTATGATGGTAACATTGGAAAAACTCAGAAGCCTTGGAAAGCACACTGGTGACAATAAAACATACAATTGCATTAAATGTACATTATTAAATGCACTTCCCTTACTACGCCCAAAGGGCTTTGCTGAGAAACAAAACAATGTGAATATGTGTATGTTTGGGAGGAGCTGTGATTATAATCAACAATCTTCTACTCACAATTTGTGGGCCTTACGAGCTTGTTTTGTTTCATACATCAGCTCCCAAACCCACCTACTTTGGTTTAATCTGATGGTGTTGAAGTTCCCAAATAACTTATTTCACTTATTTAAGTTCTTCAAATAACAAGAATGAGATTACGGTGAGGTTCACACATGGAGTTAAAGCCCCTATCACACTGCACCAATGGATGGAAAGAGGATGTAAAATGGAGAAAAACACTTACCATCCGTTGGTTAACGCGATGCTTCCGTTCTGTACTCACTGCCTCCGTTTTGCTTCCTCTCTATCCGTCCAGCATCCGTCTATTGACATTTCATCTGCTCAAAAGGTTTTGAGCTGCTCAAAACTTTTGAGTGGAAAATGTATCCAACGCGTCCGTTCTGCATCCGCTAGGCATACGGGGGGCATCCGTTCTGCATACATTGTCATCCGTTACGCATCCGCTATATCCGCTAGGCATCCACTGCGCATCCGCGCAACTCGCATCCATTCCAGCGGTAAACGGACTCAGGGAGGAAGCGGAACGGACGCGGAACGGACGCGCAGCGTTAGTAGCACGGACGGAGAAAGAATGAAAGCGGATGCAGCACACAAAGAAAGCATTTAAAACGGAAAAAACGTTCGCAGAGGGGACCTATCCGCTCCCATCCGCTTCCATCCACTAGGCTTCCGTTCCGCATCCGCTTTCCATCCGCTCTGCGTCCTCCCCCCGTCCGTTCCTTTCTGTGTTGTCCGCTCTGGTTATGCAAATTTTTGCCCCTTTTGAGAGCGGATAACAACAGATGGAACATTTTTCTCGTCCGCTGTGTCCTTTTTACAAACGTTTTGCATCCATTGGGCAGTGTGACAGGGCCTTAAGTCACAATGTTGCTTGTCAACCTGTGTCTTTGGAAACCATGGTATAGTTCAGTTAACCTTGATTAACATAATCTTCCGCTTCAGTGTAATAATTTGGATTCCAAAACATATATAAGCAGAATGGATTGTGTTTTTCATTTGTTTAACTGCGAACCAGAAGGAAATCCTCATCAATTTACTGCAGTGTAAACCTCTGTGAGCAATGGTTCAATCGGATCTTCAGTGCAGAAATTTTAAGATACGGAACTAATTCTGTATGGATCCCTTCCTATAAAATCTGTGTTTCTTAACTTTAGGAAGTTGAAGCCTAGTCTAAAGAAGAGAAGGACCAGGAGAGACCTGAGAGCAGTCTTCCAATATATGAGGGGCTGCTCCAGAGAGGAAGAGGGGATCAAGCTACTTTTCAAGGCCCCTGAAGGCCAGACAAGGAACAATGGATGGAAGCTGAACAAGGAGAGATTCAACCAGGAAATAAGAAGAAACTTTCTGACAGTGAGAACAATCAACCCATGGAACAGAAGTTGCCCTTGGAAGTTGTGGGAGCTTCATCACTTGAGACTTTCAAGAAGAGATTGGACTGCCATTGGTCAGAAATGGTGTAGGGTCTCCCGCTTGGGTGGGGGGGGGTTGGACTAGATGACCCTTGTCCCTTCCATCTCTTATTATCTGTTTATAAGAAGTGTGGACATCCAGTTGAAATCCACACATCTTCAAGTGGCCAAGGCTGAGAAAAGAGTTGCCCAGGACATAGGGTTGAAACTGTCAATTGTGTCACCGATATCTTTATTCTAGCTCAATAACCCTCATTGCCCTATGAAGACAAGACAAGGTTTGAGTTTTATCTGTGAAGGGCATAATTCTTGGTAGGGCACCAAAACTTGATCTTGCCTCCAGGCCTGGAGAGATCTACCTGCTTTTTCATCTCCTCTTAATAAATTCCAAAGCATCTGAGACCAGCCAGTCCGTTTCCAATGATAAACTTCACAATTAGATCTTTCCTGCCCAACTTTGCCAACGTTTTCTAATAAAATCCCATTAATATTTAATGCATAATTATTAAATATTTAAAAATTTAAAAGTGAAATAGTTTTTTTTTTACAAGCGTGTGTCTGATGAATAATTTACAGGTTGCAAATGAGCGTACGCAAGGGAGAGGTTTGTGGTGTTGGGGTTCTCTGCAACCTGTCTTTTCCAGCTGCCTAACTGAGGTTGCCCAGCGGCAGCTTCTCAGTTGGGTAAAGTGGTGACAGGATCATTCCAAGGCTGTCATGGCATTTTTAGAATGGCTGTGGGAGGCAGGGAAGAGATGTCGCGTATCTGAAGTGTTAGATAGCAGTAGCAATAGCCCTTTGACTTATATACCACTTCACAATGCTTTTACAGCCCCCTCTAAGCAGTTTATAGAGTCAGCCTCTTATCCCAACAATCTGGGTCTTCATTTTACCGAGCTTGGAAGGATGGAAGGACGAGTCAACCTTGAACCGGTCAGGATCGAACTCTGGGCAGTGGGCAGAGTTAGCCTGCATCGCTGCATTGTAACAAATGTGCCATTTTACTCCTTCCTTCCTTCCTTCCTTCCTTACTTCCTTCCTTCCTTCCTAAGCAATAGCAGACTTATATCCTGCTTCACAGTACTTTTATATCCCTCTCTAAGCAGTTTACAGAGTCAGCCTCTTGCCCCCAACAATCTGGGTCCTCATTTTACTCACCTTGGAAGGACAGAAGACTGAGTCAACCTTGAGCTGGTCATGATCAAACTCTGGGCAGTGGGCAGAGTTAGCCTGCATCACTGCATTGTAACAAATGTGTCACTACGGCTTGCTTGCTTGCTTGCTTGCTTGCTTGCTTCCTTCCTTCCTTCCTTCCTTCCTTCCTTCCTTCCTTCCTTCCTTCCTTCCTTCCTTCCT